>BMAW01013163.1:0-64329 GCA_019974015.1 Nephila pilipes
TATAATCTCTAATCCTATAATAATTAGTAATGCCATATATTAATATTGTTGTGCTTCATAAGTTCTCGACTTATTCATGTATGATGATACACATAAAAACGAATCTGTATTCTCGTCCTTTCTGACAAAAATAGTGAAACATTCTGTTATAATAAAACTGAAAACAAAAGTTTTTTTTAAAAAAATTTATTATTTCCTTAAATTTAAAAATTATAAAACTCATATGTTTCAACTTACTTATAAATAAATTTATAAGCAGCATACTAGTATCGTCATCTATTGAATTTATTTAGGATAGTAAATATTTTAGTTAAAAACAAAGATTATTTATTATCTTCTGTACAGTATTGGTGTAAACGTCTAAAAGGCTAGTGAATTTTTTTTTAAATTTGTCAAACTGTTTTTTTGATTTTCACGTTTTAAATAAATTTTCAAAAAATATCAGAATAATTAGTTTTAATACAATCATTGTAAAATTTTTGAAAATTAGCAATATCTAAATTTTTCTAAACATAATTTTCCTTGTTAAAGAAGTGATTAACTGTTAGATTCATAAAAATGAAAATATGAATATTGCTATTCCAGAAAGGGATTCTATCAACAAGAAAAATGGAACTATCTCTCTGATGAAAAATGTTTCTGTAAACATTATTATAAACAATTTCTAATTTGATGTTCAAATAATCTGTTCTCTTTTATAATCGCTTAAATTAAATATAAATAAAAGGGGGAAGATAAATTAGGTTTATATTCTTCTTATTATTGTAATTAAATATAATAACATCGTCAATATTTCTACAAAATAGACATTTTATCCATATAACTCAACTAGCAAAAATGTAAGATATTAGCTAAACAATTACTGGCTGGTCATTTTTGTAATACCTTTAATTTGTTTTTTTTTTTTTTAAATATTTTTATCATTAACTACTTAATATAATTTTATTTAAGTACCAAGTTAACAAAAGAATCCATTTTTTCACAATTAATAAGATTATTTATAATTTATTCTTTAAATATTTAAATATATCATTACGAGATTATCTACGTCTATTGTATGAAAAGGATCTTAAAAATCGTTGCTACGGATATAGTACATTTCTTTATTTTTAACATGCTTAATAATATCAGATCTATTTTTAATAATTGCAAAGTTATGAAAATTATTTATAGTTCCTTGAAAAAAAAATTGCAATAATATAACAGCTTTTGTAATACATATATATTAAAACCATTTGTAAATGTTTTAAATTTAATTGATTCTTCATGGAATTTAGATGTTAAAAATATGTGTTGATGTTTAATATTATTAATTTCAAATCCTGTTAGTGAAGTAATTATATTTTTAATTTCAGTTTCACTATTTTTATCCTTCGTAAAAGTAATATTTTCTTCAAGATGTTTGTTAATCCTTTTATGGTAATAATATTTGCAACTAGTTGCATAATCACTCGGAGAACTTTATCCTCATACTTTATTACAAAGTACTTTTAGAGTTCTGTATTTTTTTTATATTATTACTTTTCATTAGTTTTTAAATTAAAGGTAATAAATTGCTTCATTAATATTGTGTTTATACTCTTAAATAATTAAATTATTAGTTCCAAAGCTCCCTTTTTATAATGATTGTACAATATTTAGATCAATCAAATTCAATGAATTTGCTCATGTAGGTATCTGGATTGTGATTTCTTCCTCCATTCAAATTATCAGTTCGATTCGTGTCTATTAACCACACAACTTTACAGATAACAGTTAAGTTCTCCTTATTTTATAATAATTAAATGATATCACCATCAATCAAGATTCAAAAAATCTGTATATCTAGGTACCTGGAATGTTTTTTTTTCTTTCTCCATATACTCTTGTTCTTTCAAATCCTCAGCATAATTTGTCTAAGTAAATTCTTATATGTTTTTCAACTTCAATATTTTATTAATAATTGTTCTTCTTATCTCTTATTCCATATCCGGCTGTTCTATTTTCAGTGTGCTAACCAGTACTTGCTATTACTTATATGAATGTATATTTAACAACCATTTTCTGGGTTCCTTTCAAAGAAAATAATAGATTTACTTCATAATGATCATACATAGAAGATATCTTTCTTGCATTTTTGTGTTGGACTATATCTTATAACATGAATAATAGAAAACTGGCAAAAATATGTGTATAGTATTAAATATAAATATTGTTAAGTATCCCCTTATTTATTTTTAAATTTCTTACATGAAATAATTGTTTGTAATATGTTGTATCAAAATGTATTTGATGTGATGAATTTTTTTTACGGATATTTCCTTTCCCATCACGTTCTCTTTCAATTATTCTCGGATTTGCAGAAACTTTTGTTGGAAGATATAAAATACGCTTACTGTTATTTCTATTTATAAAATGAATACCAAATGGTATAAGCTTTATGTATGTTTTACGTATTAAAAATTAGATTTATAATATATTAAAATGTTTATAACATAACAGAATATAATTAAGTATGTGATATAAACCTCCAAAATAGTTTTTTTAGTTATTATAAATAAAGGATGAAAAGCAAAAACAAAAATATAAGCTCTCAGTGAGCTTTGAAATGATAATATTGTGTTTATATACAAAACCGTTTAAACAAAATGAATAAGTTTAACGTCCAAATAAAAATAAAGTTTGAAATATATATATATATCTTTGTAGATTATTTGTTTAATTGTATTCGAATTTCTACGAGGAATTTTGTGTATTACTTCTAATATTTTATAACAACATTAAAAAATATCACAGTTTACATTTCTTTGCGTAAAAAATACGGATATTTAAGATTCATTAGGATAGTGGAGAAGTTGAAGGTTCGGTCAGTTCAGGGGGCGTTTTCGACACGTGACCGTGACTCAAAATTACGTGGTCCGTTGCCGATAGATCTCGTGTTGGTCAACATTAATAAAGAATAAATGAATAGTTATAGTTTATCAGAAGAGAGATTCAAACCTTTAATATAACACTTATACTATTACAAAACATCTCCCATTCTTATTTACTGCATACTTAAAGTGAACACTAACAGCATATCACGTCTCTACATACAAGAATTATTTTTATTTATATTCTTAGTGTATCATAATGAAAATTAATTGAATGTAAGATTTATTTGCTTAAATTGCTGTACAATGTTATTCAATTTTACTAAGAAAAAAGAATTTTCCATCTTGATTCCACAATTACTCTGCAGTTCAGATCTAAGAGTGTGTTGCGTCAAAAGATGTCCTGTAGGTAGTGACTGAGAAGTATTCATTAAATGTTAGCTTTGTAAGGCCATGAAATGTATAGTATGTATTGGGGTTATTTCATAATAACTTAATAACATCTTATTACAGACCAATGATAGCTGTCCTGTGTAGTCGGCTCATAGCTATTATTTCACGATATATTTTACACAATAAAGTCGATCTGTTTGATTTAATAAGATGAATACTTTGGAACAGAATGAGGGTATATTAAAGGTCACGTAAGCAATTTGTGGATATATGTGTAGGTGAAGCAACTCCGAGATTCTTCTATTAAGATTTATTATTTTTATGAAACTATAAATTCATTTTTATGCCTTTCTAACATTAATAGGAATGATAATAAAACTTGATAGGTAAAAAGCAGTTTTTGCACTCTATAAAGTTTGCGATATCAAAATGATCAAGTTTAGTTTAAATATTCCTCCAAACTTACAACCGGAAATAAAACTTAAGTACTGGAATCAATTACGAGGTTATAAAGATTTGCAATAAAACACATAATGTAGAATGCTGATAGTAAAACAGATTCCAACTTCTTATTTGGGAACTGAAGTAAGCAAATATATATAAGAAATATTTCAGTATATTTATGGCGGTAATTTAGTTAATGTTTTACTAGTAAAACTGCAATTTATATGATTGTTTTAAGCCCTTTTTTTTCAAACTAAAGTATTAACATTATTCCACTATGGCCGAGTGGACTTAAATGTTTTCAATTTTTATGATTAAGTTGAAGTGTTTCAAATTCATTTGAATTTATTTCTTCCTCAGCTGTTTTCGACTAAGAAACGCTTAACTGCTTTAATCAATCATAACTTTTTTTTATAAAATCCACAACTTAAATTAATGCAGTATTATCTTTCTTCTTTTCTAAAAATTCGAATGTGGCTTCATTTTTAGAAGAAATTTCTCGATATCATACTAAAAAATTTTAATTTCTATTTCTACAAAGAACGGAAAAAACATAAAATATAAATCTTCTTACCAGTAAAACTGACATAAATTTTATGAAATAACAAACTTCTACATTTGGATGCATAAAAAAAGCTATACTCACTTTGTCAAGGCATTGCATGTATTATTAAATAATCATCGTAAATTCTTCAACTTACAATAGTTCCATCCCTGCTCTTCTTGAGTGTTGAATTTATCATCACTTGTTCTGATATATCACTTGTTCTGATATCTATCATATGTTGAGTATGGACTTTCTCCAAATCAATGGTCTCATGGATCTGATCTAACATTCTGTTAGACTACAGGGATAAGAAACAACTATAACAATATAAATTTTTTGGGGGCTTAAGGGCACGTAAGGTTTTCAATCTAGATTGACAAACATTCCTGTGCCATGTAACAAGTCTAGCTTTATTCCAGATCACCAGTACAGCCTTAATTTCTGTCTTGGTTTATTATTAGTCACCCTATCAAACATAAATTTTCACGTATTTTATTTTAATCAAGCATCTAGGCCAACGCATTTTAAGCATATAGTCCCTGTTTATTCTTAAAAGGCTCCCTATAAACTTCCAATAATTAAATTTAATACCATTTACAATTTAATTACAATATTCTCTGTGTTTAAACTTATTTGATTTGAAGGGGGAAAACCTTCACCGTAACTTTTTCGAATTTTTATAAGAAGCTAACATTTTCCCATATTTAAATTCTTACCCGAACATTTTACATTTAATTTTTCATATCATAATATTTTATCCATAATATTGCTACTTTTTCTTACTGTAATACAAAAAAAAATTATTGTCGAATTTTAAGCAAATGTTTGGCACAACGTAGCTAGATTTGGCTCTTGCGTCATGAACCTACACTCCCTTTAGGCTTTCTCCTATTCAATAATTCTTATCTTAAAATGTAGAAAAGCCATAAAATCACCAAAATAATTTTTAAACATTTATTTTAAAAAAATGTTTAGTTTGCTGCACTGCATTTTGGTAATTTTCCATGTTTCACAGCCGTTCAGAGTTGTTCAGAAAAAAATTTACCATTTTATTGGTTTGTACAAACTTTATTTCTACTTGTAAATTGATTGATCTTTGCATTATATTGAAATATTTTTAAAGAAGTTTAGAGCTTATGAAATTTTAAATTCAATATCTTCATCAGTACCACCAATTTCTTATTGTTGTTCATATATATAAATAGATGCTTACATTTTCTAGTGAGTTATTTTGTATCTTGATGTAAGTGCTAAGTGTTTGGTTAATTTAGAGATATTTTTCAGTCCTACTCTTAGAGCATTTCTGAACATGACAAATGTATTCCAATTTTATCAAAGTTTTTGAGAAATCAAACAATTCCATTTCAGTGCACCGTAGAGATCGTTCACAACAGGGGGCATTTTGGCAAATTTATAAGTAAATTAGAACGATGATTGTAGATGATTATAGATTGATGATTCGGGTAAATTACCACTCCACGTATTTTAAAGGAGAAACATGGTCATTTAGGAATGAATAGACCTATCATTTTTATATAATCCCAGGTGTCTCATTCGTACTTTTATGTCCAAAGGCTAACAGAAGCTTAGATGAACCCAGGGTAATTGGGCAGAAATTTCTTACTATTTCTTTAAATTCACACAGATATAATTCAATTTATCAATGTTTCCCCAGAAAAATACTTTTATTATTTTTTACTTAGAAATACCGATGCTTTTTGTCATTGGATTTTGAATGTCCTAAATTGACAGGCCGTGGTAACGTAATGGTCATGGTCACGAACTAAAAATCTACGCTGTAGTGAGACTGATTCATTAGAAATTTGTTGAGGTTTATAGTTCTTACGTTGGCGTGATTGGAAGTTTGGAGAGAGAGGTGACAGCTCAGGTGTCTTTGACCGAGGCTCAAAATTATGAGGTGCTCCTTATCTCCTTTCATAATGCCAATAGCTCCTTTCAAAATTGTTTCAATATTTGGTTACATTTCTAAATTTTCAATTTTCTATACAGTTAACATATAATTGTATATCAGCATATATGTATATATATATTTTTCTAGTGCTTCATTTCAGAATTTTTCAATTTTCTTTTTTGTGTGTGCGACTTGCACCTAAGATGACGTCGGTTGACTGTCTGCAGGCATGAGTCATAGTATCAGCATCCATTATTACAGGAAAATCGGGACGCCAGTGGAATACAGATTGATACAGATCAGAAGTATTAGATCTAGGATGTCAAAAATAAACGTCGCTTGAACTATGACGTCAATGTAAACAAAATGTTTGCTTTGGTTTATTTTTTTTTAATTATTTTTTATCTTTTGTTCTTTGCTCCAACATATACTGTTATTTGTTACCCTTTAGTTGTAAAAAATTGTTTAAAAAAAGTTCTTTTTGCCAATTAATGCTGAACGCAGGGGTGATTGTCTCCCGTGGGGCCGGTTTATAGCTCTAAGCCCCTTGGATGAGCTCGATCCCCTTGGCCATTCTGCCAATAGCTCTTACGCTGTTTTTAAATACGACATTCACAAACAATCAATTAATACTAAATAGTTGAAAATGCTATCTAAACACATTCAAATTTAAAATGCATTATAATTCAGTTTATTGTCAGGAGTTTAAATATTTTTTTGGTGTTCATGTAGAGTTAAACGACTGGATTTTTTTGGTTAATGATTTTCCTATTAACAAAAAAATTATCAGTTATATATATATGCTTACGTATAGTATCTGGACATTGGATAAGAATAAATACAATAAGAGAGCATTACGTTTCACCCTAGAAAACAAATAATGTTATATTTTATTATCTGATATATCATAATTTTAAAAGCAATAATATGCATAATCTCCCATTTACATAACTTAATCTTATTTTTCAATAATCAGGTTATAAAATATAAAGAATTTTGCTTCCATTCTTAATTTATATATAATTTAATGAGTAGTATGTTTCTTTCTCATCTTAATTTCTTCACTACAATTTTTAATGTCAACTATTGCTATAAAAACTTAATATATTGTATTGAGGCTCCAATAAGAATATTTTACGTAAAACTTTTTAAAAAGTCGTTTTAACTATCGTTCTTTTGAGGAGAAGAGAAATTTCACCTTTAACACAATTATCTGATTGATCAACTGAATAATCTAGTCTGAGAGTGACATCAAGAATATTCATTAAAATCAGTCTTTCTTCTTTAACGAAACAAAGAAATAAGAATTTTAAAAACAAAAAAGGGAGAAATTGTTCAATTGATCAAATACCATAGGGAAAACAGTGTTTTTTCTCCAAAGATTGTTCTGATTGACATCTGCCTCAACACCCTAAGGCGCCGAAAAGGAATTCTTTCTTCACTTCTTAAGTCCCATTCAAGTTTATTCATTGGACAGACAGAGCAAGAAAAATACCTGAGTGCTAAGAAACAAAAGCTTGTCAAATAGCGTTTGCAAATAATAGAGTAACAAGCCAGCAAGAAGAAAGGATGTTTTATTCGCTATTGTATTTCTTTCCCGTGGATTGTTTCGGAAAGACATTTGCAATATGTAGTCTTGAAAATTTAAGTTAGTTGAGATTTAGATTGCTTTGCTTAATTTAAATAATACTTATTTGAAAAAAAAAAAAGTTAAGATTGTTTTTCAAACGTAAGTTGAAAATGTTTCTCTTAAAAAATTAGCAGTGATTACCCAAGAAATTCTTTAAATAATTGTACGTTATAAATAAAATATTACATCATTGAGAAAAATGAATAAAGTGAGATTTCATTAACTTTTTTCAAATATTTCTCTATAAAATGTTTTTGTTTGATACTGAACTTCTAAATATCTATTTTTTATGCATTTACAAATGGATATTTTCAATAAAATATTCTAAATAATATAAGTTTTAATTACTTAAATTTGTTTCTTTTTGTGTATTTATTAATAATGCGATCCAGTATTCAAAAAGTTACCTAACTTTGCTTAATATTATAGTAATAGTAATTAAAGAAACAAAATTATACCACAAAAAGAGGAACACAGCAAGATCAGAGCAAATACCAAGAGCTTCGTTTGAACATAATGAATGCATGAAATTGCCAAAAATATACTACACATTAGATGTTTAAATATTTTAATTTTGTTAAATGTTAACTTTAATTAAGATTGAATGATTAGTTTAATGACTATTCTACTCGTGCTTAGCTATCTTATTCAAATGACATTTAAACAAATCGTTCAATAGCGAAAACAAATCATTGTGATAGCGAACAGTTTTGCGAATGGAAAAAAAATCATAACGGGCTTAGAAGATAAAATTGTAAATTCTATAATAGGCAACTTTAAGTAGTGCTATTCAGAGCATCATCTCTATCAGCCCCATCAAACCTGAAAAATATTTAGTCTCTCCCTCTCTCTCTCTCTCACACACACACATATATGTAGGATTTTCCAACTAATTATCAAATAATTAATTTTATTTTCCAATGTACTGTAAAACCAGTTCCTCAGTTACTCGATAGATGGCACCACGAATCAGCGTCCTGTGATAGCTCATGCAGTGCCGCCTATTCCAGAATAAAACGTTCTCGCTCTCTTTCCACTTTCCGCTTCTCTTCTCCTTATTCTACTTCAAATAAGGTTGATGAACTAGATGACATCCTATCCACGACTAGTAACAACTTTTATAATCTATAAAATAATACACCTCTTGATGATATGATACTATTACTTTCTTCCATTGCTTCGATTGCATTGATTCCTTATTTCACCAAGTCGGAAGACATCAGCGCACATAATCTTAACACATTTTTACAATCGTAATCTCACTTTTCAATTCAACCCTCGGTCACTTTTTATACTGCTTGATTATCCAAATTCTCTCCATTTCTAAAGTTTTACTTCATTTGTATCCTCATGTTTTATTTTATTGGGAAGTTGGGAACTTAATATAAAATCAGAAAGAAGTCCCAGATGTTAGTGGAAGTGAAAATTTGTGAATATCCCATTTTACACTTGTTAGAGCTGTAGGAAATATAATTTAAAAAATTTATCCTGCAATTGCAACGCAACGCTGGTGCTAAATTATTAGCAATTAAAAGATACCAAGCAGTCTATCTGTCCGAATACATTTGCTTTTGGGCCGAATATGTTAAGCATGCTGCAAATAGACTGGGTGCTGTTCTCGCACGCGACGTCGCATAACCGCCCCGCATCTGGCAATGCACATCTACGTCATCACTTTTTATCCAATAGGTTTGTTAATCAATTATATATTGTGCACATAACCCACTCATGCAAGATGGCTTCACGCGCTGTATAAAATAAGCTCAACTTTATAATAGTTTCTAAACAAGAATATAGAAGAAAAGTTGAGACCGTTGTTCAGTCATTGTACTGAAATATTCCCATAGTAATCGGATATGATACGAAGGACGCACTTTGGAATGTTTTTTGGAAGTTTTGGAAGTTCTATGTATAATAAAAGTTACATTTTTATTTATTTGACCCAGTTCCGTGAACCACAGGTGGACACCGGGTTGGCCACTCCGCTTTTTATTACACAAATTTCTTGCATAAAAGAATCAAAAGAAAAATATGTAGTAATCGTACCTTTCCATATTAAAATAAAATAAATGGCTTAGTTTCTTCAAAACGAAACAAAAATGTCAAATTATCTTAACTTTTGAAGTAGGGAGTAAAAATAAAAATTATTGTTATAGTTTTACTGCAAAATTATACCATCAAAATATTCTTAAAACATCCAAAAGGGGATAGTTTAAGTATATTGTAAAGCAAATAATTCAATAAAAATCAAAATAAATAATACCAGAAATACGATTCTTTAATGAAAAAATACTTAAACAGACATTTATTTCGTAGTATTTCCAGAATAAACTATTCCTAAGCCTTAACATAACCTTTATACATAAACTAAAGATCACCAAATCAAGAACTTTATTTTTATTCTGTATGAAATCAAGAAACAGTAGTTTTCAATCTTTTAAATAAATTTCTTATGTATTTACAAGAGAGGCTGCTTATTTTTTTTTTATTTCAAAGATGTCTAGGTTTAAAAATAACTTTCCACTAACATCTATTTTTTTTACTAAATAAATATATATAAATTTCATTCAAAGTTTTTTTTAAATTATTCACTTAATTATCTCTGTTATCGTCTTGAAACACATCAGCAGAAATAAAAACACACATAACGAAAAACTAGATAATTTATGCAATTTATTATATAAAAAAGAATCACAGTCATATTTATAACAGAAAAGGATAAAAAAAAATAGCAAAGTGAGAAACAAAAGTTATATTAAGCATTTGCTAAAGAAAACTCGCAAAAACGAAGAGACAGTCGTTAAATAAGTTTATTCGTCGAAACGTTAATGAGAAAAGCTTTGTTACCAATCAATTATTTTTTGGATAAATTATGCTCCAGACGTGGATTATTTTTAAAACATTTTATTTTTTCAAATAATAATGCATCAAATGTACATAAATAAACTTTGAGATGGAAAAAAAAGAATGTTTTCTTAGGAGCATACATATTCATTAGTATATAGGATTATGTGTGTGGATACTGATTTTCCGAAATAGTTTTTTTTTTTCGTACTGTATTTTCTGAGGATTATTCGTAGGACGTTAATGGCGTTTTGAAATGAATTATAAACTGTCCAGTTTCATTCCGAGTGCTGAAAACTTCAGAATGCGCTTTCACGATATTTGGCAATTATGAATTGAGTAAGTAAAACCTGTTCATTTTTTTTATTTCGGTAATTTGATTTTACCAAGCCACTATAAGATTTAATATACCTCGGTTAATTAAAGAAAAAACTTCACGAATAAATATACTTCAGCTTCCTCCACATGTAATACAGGATAAAAAAAATTCAAACTTTAGAATGTAAAATTCTTAATGTGGAGTTTCCGTGAAACTATTTGGTATGCTTGATTAAATTCAGAAGTTCTGTTATTAAAATTGAAATTTTCTTGCTCTGTTATGTTGCATGACTAGCATATTATTTGAAAAGTTCAAAAGAATTAAAATTGAAAGAGTCTGGTTTTGGTGAGCGAAGATTTATAAAAAATATATATTCTAAAGTTCAGAATTAAAAAAGTTATAAAGCTCCTAGTTTCTTCTCAAGAATTTTTTAAATTTTATTTATAATTCTATATTTACAATTTTGAAGGAAACATTATTTATTACTTGTATTTTTTTACTATCAGTTTTTGACCTGTGCGCTTTTACATTTGCTCATATAAAAACTGTACAGTTCCTTAAGAATGTTTGAGCAAAGTGCTCAAAATTCTAGTAATATTAGCTAGGATTTTGAGTCATCGTATTATTTTGTAGTGGGGCTGTTGCCTGTTCCAAGGTCCCAAGCCCTCCAATTGGCGTGGTGTGGAAGCTCAGAGAGGGGAGTACCAGCTTTCATTTCATCATCACTTGACTGAGGTTCAACATTACAAGGCCTCAATGCCAAAAGCCGTATTATTTCTAAAGTGCGACGTTAATAATCAATCAATCAATGAATCAGCATCATTGTGGGAAAATCACCAATGTTGTCTTATTTATCGTTCACGGCGACGTTACGAACTCTCAGATTGCATAAGAATTTAATATTTACGTGTATTTTTGGAATAACTTGTTCTGAAGCTTAATACAGAACTTAAGATATGTTTGTTAAACTATTGGTAATCTTGGTACTCATAATTAATTTTTCGTGTTCTTAGTATGGAATATTCTAATTATATGCAGAATCGTGAAATTTTTGTTTAATGTCTTGATTAGTTTAATTCATTGTAGTATCTTTTGTTATTAAGTGCTGTTAATTGCTATTATTATAATAAAATAATAATAAATGTCCTAATATCTGTCGAATTAATTTATGGAATTACACGGGGCATGACTTTTCTCTTCTTTCCAGACAAAGCAGAAAGTTATGTTGCTTTACTTTTTATACACAAGCATACAAAAACTATTTAAGTAACCGTAATATTTTTAAAATGTCTTGATAAAAAATATATCATGCAGGATATCAAATCTGTAAAATTATTAAAAAAAACCCTTTAAAAGCCTTATGGAAAAAGATTTATCCTATATCTCTCTTCATGTTTCTTCCGAAGCTTAAATGAAAATTACAGATTTATAAAATAAATAATTTGTAACCAGTGGCTATATTTATTATTATTTATTAATGTAACAACTGCTAGATCCCGCCACTAGACAGAGTACTTGCATGGCTTCCCTCTTGTGGAGGAAGAGAAGGAGATAACTGACAGATTCGATTACTGAGATCTAGTGTGCACCATCGCACGGAAATCCTTTCCAATGCTGTTTTTTTTTTTTTTTTTTTTTTTTCTTTTTGTATAAATGCTAGAACACATAAAACTATAAATAACTTTAGTAACAAGACGAGTTCCTGTGCTCTGGAAATAAGGCATAGCAGCCCAAAGATGGATCTTATTTAATGATTTCCGATTCATCAGAGCAGGCCAAAATTTTCTTTATGAAACACATAGAGTTCTGACTGAAGATGAATCCAAATTTATATATTTCACTAAGTATCTTTTTTTCCTCTAAATTAGTGCATCAATAATATGAGTTATAATCTAAATGCCTTAAAACTACAGTCTAGATAACTTAATTAAAGACTAGTATTCTTCAAAGTACGAAATATTATTCTGGCATAATAATTTTAAGAGATTACTACTCATGTACTAGTATTATTCAGTGCATCAATAACGACAGAGAGAGCATCAATAAATGGCTGAAAATTGACTATTTTAAAGAGAATTTTTTAAAAGAAATCAAATAGTTTAACAGGAAATATCAGAACTTATAATCCCAAATAGGTTTTTAGAATTATCATTGAATTATTTTCTTCCGAATTTCTTGAATTCCGTTTTGAATACAGTTTCAACCAATTCCGCTCGCCGAAATAAGACTATTAAATGTCATTTTTTGTTTTCAGCTTTCCATTTGTAATTTACGCCTATTGTAATTCCCTCTGCAGACTTTCTCCGTGAAAAACATTAGAACAATTTGTTATCTAATGGATACAAATTTTTCTTTTCATGTGAAAAATTCGAATTTTACTCTTCCTTTTCTATCCATTCTCTTTTTATTTATACAAAAAATGCAATGATAACAACGGGTAACAAGTTGGGTGCCAATTATGGCGGATTTGCTACTTTGAATTTTTATTACATTTTACTTTTGCTGTTGTTTTTGTTTTATGTTGCCAAAAAAAATGGAATGCAATGTTAGAGCTCCCGAATTTTTATTTAAAAAGTTTGAGAGAAGATTCTTTTTTCCCATGCAGTGACGTCGCAGAGTTAACCCATTTCCCCTTTATTATTTGTGTTCGCTTTTCGTGACCTGGAATATATAAAAATAAAATAATCTGAGAAAGAAAAAAATTAAGAACATTTAATTTTTTGAGTGATTTAATTCCTCAGCAAAAAATGTGGAGAATATTTTAAAAGATAAAACTGCATGGAAAAATGAAAAGGTTATGGAAAGAATCGGAATTAGTAGCCTTTTTCTTTGAGAATGAAAAGAAGATTAATATTACTTAGCAACAGTTATTTTTAAAAAGTAGACAATGATTTTTTGATGATAAATAGTAAGGTTATATTTTGCTCTAATTATTTTTTTTTCTTAATTAAATATAATTTTAATTATTTCTTACTTAATTTTGAAATTTGAATTAAATGAATTAATTGTTTTTGAAAGTATTTTGTCACATAATAGAAGACATGATATTAATAGACAATATAAAACACTGTTTTAGATTTGTTCAAAAGAAAAATTGAAGTTTGTTTTCGCGTCTGAGTTGATAAAAGAAAAAGTGCCAAGAAAAAGAAGAAATGTATCGAGGAGCTCTGTCAGGATGTATCCCAGCAATTAGAATTCCTTGTACATTATTGTACTCTCTTTTCTCTAGCTTTCGATGCATCAACGGATATATCTAATGAGGTACAGTTAAACATTTTCATAATAGGAATTGATGATAATTTTAATGTCCCTGAAAAGCTTGTTCATATGGATAATATAAGATGATCAGACATACTTGTAAAATTAAAATTATGCCTAGAAAATATAAGAGTAGATTGCAACGAACTCATCAAAGCGTGAACAGATGGAGAGCCATAAGTGATAGGTAAAGTCAATAAAACTATAACTTTTCTTGAAAAGTGCCAAAATTTTAAATATGCTGCACGTTATGTTACAATTGAACATAACCGGTTGTGAAATGTGAGTATAAAATTAGAGCAAGAGGCATTGAACAGACGAGAATTTGGAGAACATTGTGCATTGTTAAATTTGGAATATGGTGATCTTAGCTTTCAATGTAAAGTGCACTGGTTGTCCAGAGGGAAGGTTCTGAATAGGTTTTGGCAATTGAAAAATGACTGTTTCTAAATTTTTAAACAGAAAAATGAACCATCTGATGAAAGAACCCTATTATATGACACCTGGCTATTTGATTTGGCATTTTTAGTTGATATTAAATTAGTATCCATCTCAAATTACTATCCATCACTCACTGATATAAATATTAAACTAAAGGCAAAAATAAATTTTTTCCTAACTTAGAAAATAGCATCGGTTCACTGTTGAAATAAAATTAAAACTGTTCAACTCTCAATTAGAAAATGAATCAACTTCCTTGCTTGAAAGAGCAAAGTGAATGTGCTGAGGATAACAGCAATTTTATCAAATATATAGAAACATTCAAAATGTTGCAAAGGACAAATGTTCTCTTTTTCGTTATTTTGCTGAGGATGAAAGCTGCATTCTGGAGTTTATAAATTTAAGGAGTCTCAGGACCCTTAAACCTCAACATTTTTGATTTTTTGAAAAATATTATGTTACAGCCTCATCTATTCTGAACATTTTGGTACCAAAATTATAACGATACTTCGAAAACTCCCAGAGATATCGAGAAAAAACTAAGCTTTGATTTGAATTATTTTATTGTTATTTTTCAACTTTTAACTTCATTTTTCTCAAAACAAAAGTTTTTAACTTGCGCGCAGGATTTCTCAAAAACTATTTCGTATATCAGTGGGAAATCTTATGTGCATGCTCAAAAAAGGTTTCTCTATGACTTATTGATCAAAATTTAAATAAATTATTAACAGAAAATCTTTTATATGATTTTTAGTTGGATTTTTTCTTAAAATTTCATATTTTTTTTTAATAATTGAATTAAAAAAGGTTTTTCTCTAAATTTCTCAAAAAGTGTGTATAACTTTAAAATTGAACTTTTTTTTGCTTGATAACATCACTTATGTAAATTTTAATCAATAATATACTTCAGAATCCTGTTCACAGCAAAATATAGATTTCCTTAATTTTGAAAAAAATGTCCAATTTATTTCTTATCATAACTTTTTAAGAATTTCTTTAAATCTTATGAAAATATGAGAAGAAATGTAAATAAATATGAACATTTTTTAGAAAAAGATTCAATCGTCTGCTTTGTTTCATTGGTTAATTGTATTGTTTTGAAAAATGATATTGTTTCGATACACGGACAAGCGTTACGTATCCTTAGACCTCTTAATTTTACTTAGAGAACAAAACATATTGCAGATGCGAAATGAAGTACAATTGGAATATATTGATTTAAAAACAACTAAGCCTTAAAAATTAAACTTATTGAGATTTCCCCAAATCAAAATAGTTCTGACGCAATTAATTTCTGGCGCGTATATATATATATATATATATATATATATACATAAGATTTTCCAGCTAATTATCAAAGTATTACCTTTAAAATAAACAAAAAAAAATTCTCAAATTACACACAACCGTTGACGATACCGGCAGTTCAAAATTACAAGGCAAGGAAATAGCCAAATTTCTCCACAAATGTGAAGCTAAAGAAAATATTAACTTATATTTAGTCTTATTCCAGCGTCAAGTGCAACGCTTAACTATTAAAAAAGAACATTGGATTTCATATCTGTTAGGACTCTTACCCACTGAAATTTCTGACATCATTGAGCGTGAATCAGAGGTAATAGGAAATAACTAATGCCACGTAAAAGAACTGCTGCTAAAAAAGATTTAAATTGATGCCAGAAAAGTTTCACCAGTTATTGATCACGCATCAAAAAGTTTATACCCAGACTTGGACCGATTTTCATCACAAACTTGCAACATATTTCGAAGGGTTGATATCAGGGTTAAAAATCGAATCTTTTGAAGAATTAAGAAAACTGATTATCTCAGATCAAATAAAACGTAATGCTCCTACTGACTCCAAACAACATTTTCTAGACGAATGGACAACGATAAATTCGCCAGCCAAATTAGTAGAAAAATTTGAGAATACGAAGACGCCAAGAGAACATTAAATCAAAAGCTAGTTATTACTTATTTTTGGGGAAAACCAGATTTCGGAGCTCCAGAAAAATTTCAACAATTTGAATCGCTATGAAAATTCAAGCAGGATGGTTCTAGTAGAAAAGTGGCAGCGACTACGAGTAACAATCGACATCACGATGCTCAATCCGCCAGTCACGCAAGTTATGAAGGAAATCACGAAAACTCGAATCGACGGATTCAAAATCAAATTCATGGGAGAGAAAGATGTTCAAATTCAAATGTTTGTAATCCTACTCAAAAGAATTACTCTAGGTTTAGAAGAATCATTGATTCCTCGAAAGAGTCAAGTATAAGCCAGCCGAAGAGATCAATGAATTTCACGAGAGAAACAAGCAAGCATAAGGTAACATGTGCCACTATCAGTCAAGAAATTCAACGCACCAAGGAAATAAGATTTAGAATCAAAATTGTTACTGTGCTTATCGACACCGGAAGTACTGACAGTCTACTACGAGAAAATACTGGTAGAAGAATAATCGATTCCAACGAAGCTAGCGATAAACAAAATTCTCTTAACCAGCATAGCTTATGCTTAAGTCACTACGATAGGATCTTTCGAACCAGAATTTCAGATGGTTGAAGAAAACTATACAATAACTTGGCATGTGGTACCTATAGCAAAACTGAAGTTTTAAGCAGTGATAGGTTCAGATATTTTAGAACGAGCATCAGTCAACTTCACGATGAATGGTGTAGAATTTGTTAAATATGAAAATCAAGCATTCTTAATATTGATACAAGCGGAAAACGTCGAAAAAGTAGAACTGAATCACATAGGAGATCCTCAGATCAAAAAAGAACTTACGAAAATGATAGAAAGCTACAAACTTGAAAATACCGCAAGCACCGATGTTAACATACGAATTATTTTAAAAGATGATGAACCAGTTTGTCAATCGCCACGCCGATTAGCATTTATGTAAAGAGAAGAAGTAAATAAACAGATAGAAGAACGGTTCGAAGAAGGTATCATACGTCCAAGCTCATCAGAATACGCCAGTCCAGTCGTAATGGTCAAAAAGAAAGATGGAACTTCGAGAATATGCATCTATTACCGAAAACTCAATCAAAAGCTAGTGAAAGATTAATTTCTTTTACCTCCCATCGAAGATGTTTTATATACTCTACAAGAAGCAAAAGTTTTCTCCACGTTAGATTTACGAAACGGTTTTTCCCTCGTCAACGTTGATGAAGATTGCAGAAAATTCACGTCTTTTATCGTTCCTGATGGGCAGTTTGAGTTCAACAAAGTTCCTATTAAGTAAGCTAGATCCAGATGTTTTTCAAACATTTGTCACAAGCATTTTCAGTGACTTTACACATAAAAGAATTTTAGTAAGCTATATGGATGACATTACTGTTCCAGCAAAAGATGAATAGGAAGGACTCTAAAAACTTAAAATTGTGTTCGAAGTTCCAAAGAAATATAGTCTGGAGATAAAATTCAAGACGAGTCAGCTCCTAGTGCGAAAAGTTGAACTTTTAAGTCACATAGTAGAAAATGGATTCATCAAGCCCTCTGTCACAAAGACATTAGCAGTTGCAAAGTATCCTGAAGTAACGACTGTTAAGAAAGTACAAAGTTTTCTAGGATTAACAGGATATTTCCGAAAATACATCAAAGATTATTTGAAAATTGCGAAACCGTTAAGCTACCTCACAAGTAAAAAATATCCTTTTGTTTTTGGAACTCAACAGAAACAAGAATTTGAAAGGTTAAATAAATCTTTATCTGAAGACCCAGCCTTACACATTTACATATATAGAAGAACAGAATTACAAAGAAAAGATGCCAAGAAGAACATAGAAGAAATAAAATCCGAAAATCAGAAAGTTTACAACAAGAAGAGAAATAATAAAGAAAATTCAGAGGATGTGAAAAAACTCCAGAATACAAAAACCTGACATGATCAAAAAAATTTCTATTAATACCATTTAAATATCAAATGTAGATAGATATTATTTGGTGAAGCTCGTTTGATTTAATTTTATGCTATGTTATTTTTTTCACTTTCTTGATATTATCTTGTGTTATTTACATTTTCTATATTTGTTTTCTATATTTGCTTATTTACATTTTCTATATTTGCTTATTTACATTTTATATTGCTTTATATCAGTGTTTTTATCATTCCCATATGATAAAGTTTTTCCAAAATTGATTACATATTTTGCTCATTGTAGAATATTTAAAAGTTTCGAAATTCATTTTTTTTCCTGTTTTGTATTATTAGTTATTTTGGGTAAGTAGGAAATATAAATAGTAAAGATTTGTAAATAACAGTATCTCTTGAGACCAGCTCTATTTGATGGGGTCGAACTCTATACGATTTTCTGGCTAATTATCAAAGAATTAACTATATTTTCAAAGATATTGTAAAACCTGTTCCTCAGTTATGCGATAGATGACACCATGAATGAGCGTCCTGTCATAGATCCCGCAGCACCCCCTATTCCTGAACAAAACCGAGAAGCATTTAGTTCTCGCTCTCTTCTTCTATGCTCTTCCCATGATGCAGCTAAACTCCGAACGTCTGCGCGAGTAGTAACGCCCATTACCGAAATGCCAAAAATACAAAGCCATCGGGTAGCCATCTATTTTTCTCGAATAAACTAATTAATCATAATCGCCTGTATATAGTAATATTGTAAATAGTCTTGATTCTTCTAATCACGAATAAAATAATGATTCGATTACAAGCTCTTCAATGAACTGGTATATGCCAACACAGAACATTCCCCCTCCACAATACTCCGAAGCACCAGGAGGTGACTTGTCCAAACGGATGCCTCCTACACACACACACACACACACACACACACACATATATATATATATATATATATATATATATATATGTATCCTTATCTCTATCACTTTGGAAACATTTACACATGTTAATAATCATTTTCATCAAGAAATTGATTAAAAATAAAACAAGGTAGCAAATAACTTATTGAAATATGAAGAATTCTCTGCTGCTTTCAGAAACAAATTTAACATTAAACGTTAAATGATTGGCTAACTCCTAACCAGCTCAAAAGTTTCATTAATGGAAAGTAATGTTTATGTGCTGAAGTAGATAAAATGTTTTATATACAGTATTTAAATTATTTTATAAAGTTAAATATGTCTAAGTATCAACATATTCCTTTAAAAAGGTTATCAAAATATCCAACAGACAGAATTCTTTCTAGCAAACAGAAAAAATAGATCAATTCATGTTCCAAGTTGAACTCGCTCTCACTGCAGACAACTGTTGTCTATCGTTATTTTCACCAAATGAGATTCTGGCATTTATAGCACCACGATAAAGCAATCACTCTCTCGTATAAAAGGTCATTTTCTGTCTTTTGTAGTTGATGTTTCATTAGACCAGCGTAAATTAATTAATTTAACTGCGTGATTCAGTTATTCCTTTTCATTCTCTAAGCTAAGTAGAGTGTATCCTTATCTCTATTAACCAACTTCTAACTATGAACCTAAAGCGGTATAAAAACCTTACCTAAGCGGTATAAAGGTTGACCACTCCTGATATAGAGAATAATAGTTTTTATCTAAATTATAACTAGATACAAAGAATACAAAATCATTTAATATTTTTCTCAAAGGAATGTAAGTGGTTATAACTTCTCTCTTTCTCTCTGATTCTCCCTCTATCTCTTTCTTTTGTATCGCTCGAAAATATTATGTGAGAATCGGAATATTACAAACATAAAACTCTTTCGAGTCTAGTTTATATATTGAACATTTTGTATATTTGAGAATATATTGATACTTTTTATGTTATATTTCCATTTGAAATTTACTTTTATTTTCATTATAAACACAAATCTTCTAGGAGAGAATCAAAATATTACTTTTTCTCTTAGGTTCTTTCAGGGTCGATTAAGTCTTTTCTATTTTCACAACAGAAGTAAATTTATCACATTGTCTTGAGATTGAAAGAATTGCTTCAACTATAATGAGTTTTGGGATAAAACAGAATTTTTCTTCAATAAGACAAATTTTCTGTTTCAATCTGATTGATGGAAAATATAAAAATCAACTATATCTAGTTTTGCCGTCGGTTTTCATTATGACAACAATTAAGTCATCGATCACTTTCATTATTTTTTTCTAGCAAAAAATTGAATTTTAGCTCTCTTTATAGCATTCTAATAAAATATTTCAATAATGCTTAATACGAATTGTTTTTCTAGGCATTTTTCAGCTAAATAAAGTTGTTTAATATTTGCGTCTAACTTTTCTGTGCATTAAACATTTTCGTGTATGTTCAGTTCGTCAGAAAAAACTTTAACTTTGGAATTTAAGTTTGCAGAGGTAATGAAAGCTAAATTTATTAAGAAACATGTCTATCTAACACAATTTGTATGTTCAAATATTTTATTTTCTTCATGCTTAAATAAAACTTCTCTCACGAATTTGATTTCAAAGCAAAAACATTTTCTGCTGTACATTTTCATTAAAAAATTTTCATGATATAAATATATAGATTTTAATCACCATTTTCCTTATAAACTGTTCAAATTATTGAATGTTCTCAAATTTAAGTTTTCGAAGTAATTTTAGTTGTTTATAGAATCTTCTCTTTTGATTACAAAGATATTCCTCTCATTTCTAATTCTGCTTACAGATATTAAATAATCATTTCATCATTTAATATACATACCTCATTTCTTTTAAAAATGTATATAAATATTTAGAGTTGATAAATTATCAAACACCATACGAAAAGTTTTTCCTCAAGGAATTTGGAAATTTAAACTAAGAAGTTGTAATGTTTTGAATTGTTAGATTAAATAATATTCTATTAAGTAAGCTATCCAAGAGTGTTTATTATTTATTTAAATATAAATAAATAATTGATAGTAAAATTTAAATTTCTCCGAGCTTTTATCTGAGCTTTACCAATGAATTCCTTCATTGTTCAAAATATGTTCTCTAATATATTTTTGCTTTTGAAAAGTTTAAATGGTACTCTTTATGACGGTTTCCAATTTTTAGATGAATTTTAAGAAATATTTTTTATTGGTATCTTTTTTTAGATTATTTTTATTATTAGCTCTCACTTTTGGCAGGCTTAAATATATTTTTCTGATATTGTTAGGTTTATTTAGAATCTCGATTTATACAAAGACAGAAACTTGGTAAGAGAGTTGAATCGAACGATACATAAAATTAAAATGCATTTCATTATTAAATTAAAAAAAAAAAAAACTATCGTTAACAATACAATTTAGGGGATCAATATTTGATAATTTAAAAAAAAAAAACAATTGTAATTCGAAAGCAGATATGTTTTCAAAAAATTAAATCAAATTATATATTCTGTTCTATGTTAAATTAAATTAGACAATATCGGAGAATTCAGTTCTCTACCATTAGTTCATAAAATGAATAGTTTCTAAAAGTCAAAATAAGGTACCTGCAGCTTAATTTTGTTTTACAAGAGTCTTAGAAATATACATCCTGTTCTGAAAAGCTTTTTAATACCATTTTATGTATTTAAATGATATTACATGTATATGAACTGGAAAATATATTAGCTCCACTGTTAAAGTTTGATGGATATATTTTTCATATTTTCAAAATATCACATATATGAACACATTTGAATAAATCATATAAACTGCTGTTTGTAGAAAATGCAACACCATGAAGGAATCATCAGAATCAAATGAAATTCGCAGCAAATGTCAATTATAGGATATTATGCAAATTAATAAAGTTTCAGAGCTATCGCGCGTGCGCGGCGCGCCCTCTGAATTGATGCTGAAAGCCTATAAATAAAGTGCTGTAGCGGGACGTTGAAAAAAGTCTATGATTATTTGTTAGTGGCAAACGTTTAGTGAGACCTGAGTATGCCTCCACGACGGAAGAATAAGAAATTCAAGCAACTTACGGAGTTTGAACGAGGGAGGATAATCGGCCTTCGAGAAGGAGGATTTTCCTATCGCGCAATAGCAGCTCGTATGCAGCGGAACAGTTCCACAGTGATGCGAGTTTGGAAGCAGTGGACCGACGAGCACCGAACAACTCGAAAAACAGGCACTGGACGACAGAAGGTGACGTCAGAGCGCGATGATCGACACCTGCTCCGCATGGCGGTGAATGATCGCACAGCTTCCTCCAGGCAGCTGGCAGCACGTTGGTCTACTGCTACAGGTGTACAATTGTCGGCTTCGTCAATTCGTCGTCGTCTGCTGCGCCGTGGATTGCGTGCAAGGGTGCCTTTATACAGGATTCCCCTCACGGCGAATCATCGAAGCTGCGTCGGCAGTGGGCTCTTGAGCACAGAGACAGGCGAGCTGATTGGCACCAAGTTGTCTTTTCAGATGAATCACGCTTCAATTTGTGGACCCATGATGGCCGTGTTCGTGTTAGACGTTATGCCGGTCAACGCTGCCTTCCTGAGTGTATTATTGAACGACATAGTGGTCGAACACCCGGAGTTATGGTCTGGGGTGCGATTTCGTATCATGGACGATCCAATTTGATACGAATTGAGGGTAATCTCAATAGCAACAGGTACGTCCGTGAAGTGCTACAGCCCGAAGTCGTTCCTTTCCTTCAAGGCATCCCTGGAGCTATCTTTCAGCAGGATAATGCACGCCCACATGTTGCGCGGACTGTTCGAGACTTCTGTTCAGCACAACGCATGCAACTTCTTCCTTGGCCTGCTTATTCACCGGATATGTCGCCTATTGAGCACGTGTGGGATATGGTTGGTCGGCGTCTCGCTCGTGATCCACGTCCTGCAGTTTCCAAAGACGAACTTTGGTTGCGCATACAAGCGATATGGAATTCTCTTCCTCAAGCAGATATTCAACATCTGTTTGACTCCATGCCACGTCGTATAGCAGCACTTATTGCAGCGCATGGTGGCTGCACCAAATACTGATTTCGGACGCTTAATTTGTTTCTTTTGTTTTGAAAATTTCATCATTTATTTGTATCAGTACAAGTCGTTTCTGCATTAAATTTCATTTGATTCTGATGATTCTTTCATTGTGTTGCATTTTCTACAAACAGCAGTATATCACATATATGATTTATTCAAAGATGTTATAATGAAAATAATAAATTATTAAATTAAAACAAATGAAAGTTCTTAGAAAAGAGACTTTAAATAGCTTAGTGAAAATATTTCGTTAGTTAAGTAATATTCTGTGCGAAATTTATGCCCAAAAGAATATCGAAAAATATTTAAAGAAATGAGCCGTAGAATTAAAATTTAAACTTTTCGATGATTCATTGTTTTCGCATAAATTCATACTTGTTTTTAATAACGAAAAATATTAAAATGTTTTACATCGCACTTTAAGATGAAATTCGATACTCAAAATCGAGATAAATACGCATCCATTAATTGAATTTACTTCATATTTGAATGGCATTATATTTTAAGTAAATGAATTAAAGCCTCTCTCAGACGAAATCCAAATTCAGTCATCTAATAAATACAATAAATTTGATTTAAAATCTTTTCCTTATCATTATGGAAATTGCAAATGGAAATGCAGATGAAGCAATTAAGCCTATTGAAGTTTCCGGGTAACAATTAAATGCCACGAAGCTTCATGTTGACTTTTCTGAATTCATTATCTCAAATACTAATATATAATTATCCAAACTTCGTGGAGGCTATCATGTTCATAGCACCTAAAACACACCTAGAGCTTTAACTTATGTTCCATAATGCCTGTAACCCTAAATATTTTTATGGGGCGAAATATCATCCAATCCTTTGAGAGATCCTTTGACTGGAAGGGCCATTAGGGGACTCACGTGACAGAAAGATGGTTTCGCTCTGTCTTTACGCCACTGAATCAAATGACCATTTATCTTCAGTTAAATATCATTTGTTTCACCTTAATCCATCCACTTTTTGGACAGCAAATTCCTAGGGTTTGGAATTTGTCGACTTACTGTCGTAAGGATTAATGCGGTAGATTCAAAATATAACTCTTGTTTCAAATAGTTCTGAAGCCATAATCATCCATTATTGATGTGAAGTAATTAATAAAATTTCAACTACTTTTTGGTAAATGAAAAATTCTTCATAATTAAAAATAATGAGACAGAAATTATGTAAAATAAGTTATTGTATACATGGTTTCTTAAAAGATAGTAAGAATATCAGTGTTAAAAAGAATAATTTAGACGGATCTGTCTGATGCTTAACCATTATGTTTAACTTTTAATGGGTTTAAGTTAACTTTTCGGAATTTTCAATATATATATATATATATATATGTGTGTGTGTGTGTGTGTATAGTTTTGTAGGATGAATTAGAAGCATTAGTAAATGTCAGATTAAATTACGTTTCTTTTGGAAAGCCTTTTGTTTCGAACTAATTTCAGAGTGTTTGTCTTAACAAAAACAACTACTATCTTTATTAAATGTTTTGAATAACATTTTAACTAGGCATACCAATAACTGCAGATTTTTGCACAAGTATTCTGTTTTTGGAATGCTTTCCGCATTACTATTATCATCAATAGTTTGATATCCACATCAATTTGAGAAAAAGTTTTAATATTTTTATACGAATGATTCTTGTATACTCCCAATTGTGCAAATTCTTAAAAAAATCATACATCTAACGATAAACAAGGTTTTCAATAGTTCACTCACTGTATGGCAATTATTTAAATTTACCTGTTTTTATGTGTGCAGAGTGATACAGGTACTTATGCGTTTTGCTTGAATGATCTGCTTATTTTTTCGTTTCGAGTAAGTTTCCATTTTTAATTTTTGTATCAATAATTTATAATTATTTTATTCTTTGAATGTGAGATCTATCTTATATACATCTCTTTGTTTTGCTGGATATTTTTCATAAACTTTTTCTGCTGATTTGTACTTTACATGTTTTATAAACACTTTTTGCTAACTTCGTTCTATAGCCTTTTATATGTAAAATGCTCTTTATATGGAGAAATTTAGGCCTTTTAAACTAGTTATGGCCTACAGAACTTACCATATGCCAGATGCAGAAATAAAAATGTTATATTTAATTTGCTTATTGATTTTTTTTTCTTTCTTTTTATCTGAATTTTTATTTTCAATCTTTTGTTTAGGCATCTTTTCATTGTTTTTATTTACCTTTCTTGCTATTATTTATAGGTATCATAACAGTTCTTATAAATATTGTATTTTTTTGTTTGATTTTTATAGGCCTTACTATGTTTTACATTTTGTATTTAGAAAATTAAGCATACAAAAATAAGTCAGAGTGTTTTCATTTTTTTTAATTTTAATTCTATCCTCTGAAACATTTTTAAGTATATTTAGTTTTGTTACTTTTAACTATATTTATATTTTTGTTTTGGTATTTGTTTTTACTAACTTAATTAATTCTGTTTTTAGACTTTTTCTTTATTATTTTTCATATATCTTTATTATTAATAAGAACAATTAAACTTCTTATATTACTCTTATCTTAGAAGATTTTCTTGATGAGAGTTCACTATTTATTGTGCTAAATTCTTATCAAAGTTATTAATTTAACGAAAACTGAAAACTACTGATTCTCTAAAAGTGCATTGCTTCTTTTTGGCCAATAGTTTTACATTATTATTTTTCTAAATTACATTGCTAGTTAATTAAAGTTTTCACCTTATTACTTAATTAAATCCAAACACTGTTAAATTCCATTGAAATGTCAAATACTTATAAAAGGGCTTGAAATCTTCTCATTATTTATTGAGTACTTATATGTTTATCCCTTAAACTGTGCAAAAAGCAAAATCATCGAATAATCAATATTACTATCCATCATGTTATTATTTGTTACTTTTGTTTGGTAGACTAAATAAGTAAAAAATTAATAGTTCTATGACTTGCTTACTGAAGCATCAATAAAATCCAACAGGATGTTTTATTCATTCTATTACAATTAAAATATACCAATTTTCGTTAAATATAAATATTTTATAAGAACATGATTCATAAAACTTAATTTTTAAGTAAAAATGTATTGGACAGAAATTTCTTTTTATAAGTATCATTAGTAATTCTTCAGAAGGAGAAAAATATTAAAATGTTTTTTTTTTTTTATTTTCTAAAAAAGATGAAAATAAATTTCTTCTGATAAAAGTATTTCTAAAAATATGAGAAAATTAATTTTTTTCTCTTCAAATTTCCTAGTTTTTCAACTTCAGAATTGAGAATACTCTTTTTTTTTATTTCAATACACTGATAAAATTTATCATACTGGTATGAATTGTCTATAAAGGGAAGGTCTGGTGACTATATTTATTTGATCATCGGATTATTTTTATATTCCTTTATTGATAATATAAGTCTAAGTAAACGTTAAACACATATTATACAATACTTTCAATAATGCTTAGTAATATTTCTCAAAATATTCATCAAAAATTATCATTAACAAATAAACAAGGTTTTCAACAATTTTTGTAGATTTGATATTCTTTTTGTAACATAATTATCATTTAAATTTATTCAGAAAGAATATGTCTGGAGAAAATTAAATCTCTTTTATTTCATAGGAATAAATTCCTTTAATACGTTAATCAAATAAATATATAATATTTAATCAGCATTTTTATTTCCTATTGATTAAATTCGACCTTATTAACTTTCATATTTTTATATATCTGTTAAAAATATATTATTCAAGTTTTTAGTATTTTGAATATCAACTAAAACAGAAGTTTTCTGTATTAAACTAATACTAAAATTATAAATCATTAAAATTAGTTAATAAGAAAACACTGAAGCTAAAAAAAACTCAGATATTACATATTAATTCAGTATAAACTGTTCATTTTGACATCGGGAACATTTAATTTCTATATATCTCTGAAGTTCCTTGTACTAATCTCTTTAGCATTTTTTCAGTTCTCATTTTTGAGTACATTATCAAAGATATTTTTGATATGTTAGTTATTCTGTGTTGTTTAATATTGATTTTATAAGCACATGTTATAAAGCTTAAAACATGGCTTACTCATATGCTTGGAAAAAATTTCTTCAATAATACTTTATTAAAATTATCATCATAGAAATTAATATTATTCCAATAATTTTTTATCGTATTCTTGTATAATAAAGTGCGTTTCTAAGGAACATAAAGTCTGTGGATTTAAGTAATATATATAACATTAGTTGGACAATTAGGACGACCATATTTCTGTAAGCTATTATCAAGTTGAATAGTTTAGACATTCCAATTGGTTAAATCTAAAAATTCTGTTAATTCACTTGATTTTGAATCTGAATAAGGCCAATTGAATATTAATCTTATCATAAATCTTTCGCTTTTTTGTAAGGATTTTTCTTTCAGAAATTTATTTAATAATTCAAAAATAATATTCATAGAACTTAAATAAGTACAAAAGATTCCGTTAATTTATGATTAGAATAAGAAATAACATACGCAAACTCTTACAAATTTATGTTTTTGAAACTACGGAATGAAACCACTAGAATAAATTGCAATTAATTTGCAATTTAATTTGTTTAAAATTCATATACCAATCAAAATAAAATCTTACCATAAATGTAAAATCGCAAATTCAAAACTTTTTTTTTTTAAATTTCAGAACAATAAATCACTTACATCGAAAAGAATCTCCTTTAAATACAACTTAAATAGAAATTAATATTAAGACTCAAACAAAAAAAATAATTTACACACTTGCTATTAATCTATCAATCAACATTACACCTACTGAAATCCTATTTCCCGAGATCTCTCCAAAGTATTTCATAAGCTCTCCATTATACGATGCATGATAAATATCTTTACAAATAAGAAAGGAAATGGTAAATATCCCGTTAAGCGTCGCGAAAAATAATACGAAATGGGCGGATACTATCTCCTAGGATTCTGGTGATAAATTCTGCTTTTGTGTTCCGTGAAAGAAATGAATCGATTGCTCCCATAAAAACAAAACTGATCATCGTTTCGATGAGATCTTGGCAGGACATATTGCGGATTTTATAGGAATACAATATTTTTTATTTGTCCTCAAAATATTTTTATTCGTCACATAAAGCTTCCCAAAATACACTAAAGTATCAGTTTTAATAACTTGTAAGACGGAAATTTGGTCCCCGTGGAAAATATAAAATTCTTATGTTGCAATTTATGAAGCATATAAACGATGTTAAATTCAGGGTTGGATTTAACATTAATTTCTATAGATAAAACGGAGATTATGTATATTTTGATACTTTTCTCAGTCCAAATATTTTTGCTAAAAATATATTGTTATTATTTAGAAATCGAAATTAATTAATACTGATTTTTTTAGAAGTTTATATAATTTCTAAAAGAAAATACCCCTATTTGATCCCTTCGAAAAGTTAAACATTTCTTTTTTAAAGCAATTAAAAAACATAAATAAATAAGTTAATATAAATAAGATGTTCCTGCAGCTTATTGAAATCCTCCTTTCTTAATGTTCCCATGTAATCTGCTTCTGCAAGAGTAAACATGTTTGATTCAACTCGCTTCATACTTGTTTTATCATCTGTGGATGCGTGAGTGACAATTTATTAACGTTGCACTGAGAAGCAATACGAGGTCTTTGGGAAACAGACCTCGTAATTTTGAATCTTGGTTAAATGTCGAAGACGACAACAACACCCCTCTTCAAATTTCCACCCAACTTCAAAGAGAGAACTTTAAGCCTAGACAGATTTAACGCGTTTTAGACCGGCTACACGGCGGGTTTTTAGAAGCATCAAGACTCGAGCCCACGACTCGATGAAAACCACTGGTGAGCCCATGACCATGACCACTATGCAATCGTTGCCATGGTTTTATCATTCATCGATATTAGTAACTATATGGACTGGAATAAGATTTAGTGCTATGTACCTGCAACACATATGCTGGCTCAACAAATGGTGAAAAGTACTGCCCTCAACGGTCTGGAATTTATTCCTTGTTTGCTGCTATTTATTAATCCTTTATATAAATATACTGAGTAACTTTAACTGTAGATAACACTTTAATTCATTTATAAACATTATGTTTAACAATGTCGTATATTCTCAGAAATTTTCTTTTATATTTCAAATATGGAAATCTTATTAAACTCATTTAAAAAAAAGCCATTTCTTTTCTATTCAAACTGATGAACTGGTTCACTGAGCTCACTGAGCAGCAGCAATTAACTTTTCTACATCAAAAAATTTAGTCATACACAAACCATGCTCTGAAACCACAGCCTTCACTGTGAAGTAGAATGAACTTCATATAGTTTTAAATAAATAGATAAGTATGGTATGGTTTTACTACAAGAAAAGAATTCACCAATTGAGTGGAGATCGGAAGATTAAAAACCATTATAAAATGTACATTGCTTCAAAATATTCTTAAAGATGAGAAAACTTCTTTTTAAAATACTGTTGGTAGATAAAATAACAAAAACAAAATAACAAAACTATTTCCTTTTCCTGCATATCATCTTTGAAAAAAAAAACCTATCAAAGAAATGTCATTTGATTATATTAATTCGCGATAAACGTAACCTATCTTGAAAAAAAATTAAAATTTTATTTTCAATTCATCATTTTTTATCAAAAGAATTATTATTCATATAACATCTGAAGGCATATTACAATTGCTTAAGAACAGGAAAACGATATTAAGAGATTTGATAAATGACAGATAATAGACTAATTTAAAGAGAAAACCCTTTTACTATTGTTATTATTATATAAAAGCGAGGAAGGGAAATTGCTAAGCATCAATTGTGAGCAATTTTCCTTAATACCCATCATTTTAAAACAGTCTTGCCTTTCAAAATGTTTGATTTCCATTTTGAAAATACTTTTACCGAATTCCACCCACAGAAATTTATCTCTCTCTCCGCATCAAATTCTTCCAACTTTACACTTTTGAAGACGCTTAAAGTATCTCTCTCGAGTAGTGTTTTACCAAAAAGCAATTTGAATAATTTTTTATCTAATGGATATAAGTTTTCTTTTGATTCGGGAACATTCGAACTCTTTCTGTTTCTTTTTTATTTGTGGGAGGATTCTGCTCTCTTTCTCTCTCTCTTTTATTTTCGTTCTTTTATCCTTTAAAATATTAAGTGATATCATTAGTAATTTCTGGGATGTGGAATATTGTGATACTTTTCATAGCTGGAATTTGTTGGTAATTTCTTTTTTTCCATCTAATTGTTGTTAAAAGGGGTATCTTGGATTTTGAGAATTTCAGTATTTCTCAAGGAAAATATGCACTTTATAAGGTTTTTTTAAGAGCAATAGTGACAAATATCGAATTAATTGTCAGATACTTTTTTTCGTTTGCTTTTCTTATCGAAAAGAACGCATTTATAAAATAATATCTAAAACAAGAAGGGTAAAAAAAGTTCATACATAATTAGGTGTAGAAAATTTTAGGGGGATAGGCCGTATCTTTTATTCCAAAAACATTTTCAGAAAAGAAACAATTTTTTTTATTTTTAGTTTATTTTATTTTTTCGAATATTTTTTATACATGTATGGTCTCGCTCCCGTAAGAGTTTATTTTGTTTTCCTTGAATAGTTCAGGAATAAATTTCAGACCATATTTTAGATGAAAGATTTTTATTTCTTTATCATGATGTAGACTATCACACTTCTAATCTAAGAGAAAGCAAAATTTGAAATATTTTAACAGCACACTCAAATCTACATGTTGACCTCAAGGCAATGTCTTTGCGACTACACTGGGGAAATCCCTGTGATCGAGAAAGTCACAAGATTCGGATATCGCGTAAATGGTACAGGTAGCGACATCTACGAAGGGTGTAAAAACACGCGTATTATAAACACGCGTGTTTAAATAAAAATAACACGCGTATTGGGTATTTGGATAACTAGCATGTGCTGTACATGTATACTAACGAAATCCTTTTGGAATCAATAAAAAGATTTAGTAATTTTAAATATTAATATTAAGATACGTTGTTCAGTTTCAGCAATTTTTAAATGCTGATTTATTTATTGATGGGGTTTATTTTAGGCGCTCTAAAAGAGACACGAGGGCTACTGGCAACAAACCTCGCAATTTTGAACCTGAGTCAAGTGACGTGGACGACAGCTGCGTTGACATCTCTCTCTCCTAACTTATTGACTACGCCAACGGGAAGACTTTGAGCTTCGGCAGATTTAACGTGCATCAGCCTTGGCTACGCGGTGGTTCTTTGGTGGCATTAAGGTGACCCACGAATCAACGAAGCAGACGTCCGTGAGTCCACGATTATAACCACTAGGCTACCGCGGCCAATTTTTAACCCGTTCACTCTCAGCCTATCATACTCGATATTCTCGCGTTTGCTCTTATGTACCCTGCGTATCACATCAGATACGCTTGATAAGAACGTTTTATTTTATTTGTTTAATACCAATATATGGCTATACGATACCGAGAAATCTATATAGATAGGTTATTTGGAGTGTTGACCTTGGTGATATGGGGTTAGATTTCACTTCTGGCTATCAGGAGGGGGAGATAATTGTTAAAATCACGTGTTGCGGCGCTGCTCTTTAAATGTAATCGCATTATTTAAAGAGTGTACTTGCTTTCGGCTTCCTTTTTCTTTCTTGCTTCCTTCTTAGAAGTTCGAATGAGAATTTATGGATGTTTATGGGGGTTAGAGTTTTAGTAGCAGATGCTCCCAGCTGTTCATTTCATTCGGTCGGTTTTTATTTGCAGCGACTGTCATGACGAAAAGAAAGTATGTATCTGATACTGAGATTTGCGAATTAATGAATGAATTTGACAGTGATGTTAGCGAAAATAATCCAAATCCATTAAATGAAGAAAAGGATGAAGAAGATGTGCCCTTTGCTCAAAATCTTGCGCTAAGCGTCAAAAGTTGACAAAATATGTGCGTAAGACATGTGACGTTGGACTATGTGTTGAAGTGGTTTTTTTATAAAAATACCATACAGCAAAATAAGATTCATTTTTTTATATATTAGTATTCCATGTAATGGTACATCATTACAGCATGAAATTTATGTAGCAAATGTAAGTATATTTTGTATTTTCTTAAATGATATGATTTTGTATGTAATTTTATATATAAAACATACAATTTTCAATTAAATCTTTTTTTTCTTCCGTATATATTAAGTTTATTGCATTTTAAATAATATATGTAAAAACCAAAATATTCTAAAGAATAGCCGATTTTAGAGGAATTTTTTTCTCGAATTAGGCTTAATATCTAAATTCGTCTGGGCACAGCGAAACACTCCGCGGTAAGAAGCCGCGGGTCCACAGAAGCATTTCTTTTTTCTCCCTCCGGTAGTGAAAGAGTTAAAGGTAGGTTTGTGTAATGCGTTCAAGAAAACTCTTTGCAATGTACTTGAATACTTGAATTAGCTTGGTCTTTTGTTTATCTAAATATATAAATGAAAATTTAATTTTTGAACTGCTCCTTCCAACAAATTTATGAAGGTAACAAACATATATAGATTACTTTACCGAAATAAAATTGGTTTCTGATGGGATAGTTTATTCATTCCATTTATCCATCTCTTTCCCTACGTTTCTAATGTTTCATTTAATATAATTCTCATATTTGATCATATTTAGCTCTCATTTTTAATGTAGAGATGAATTTTTAAATACACTATTACTGTTGCTTAATTTAGAATAATTTAGTGATATAAAAGGAAAACAGTTAATTTTGCGTTTAAAATAAAGTTTTGAGTAAAAATGTAGAACTGAAAGCTAGATCAAGACAAACGTGTCTAGAAACCTCCAAGGCACCAAAAGGATCCTATACAACTATCCGCGCCATCACACACCAATAGGGATTACAACAGATGAGTATGGTTCTGGAGAATCATTTCCAGCCAGCAATCATGGCACAGGAAAATGGTACTTAAACGAAATTTTATGCCCAGTAGTGCAGTTGTTTCTTTTGTAGCCATTCAGATTAACTTTTCAACAAGATGTTGTCCGGCCGCAGACTTCACACCTTGCTTTGAATTGTCTTTTAAGTTTACTGAATGCTTCATTGGCACTAGGTAACTTTATCTCTTACCCACATTTGGTATATGATAGGAAGGCTTTTCCCCTATTTTGTTCGACAGTTGGAAGTAGTTAGGCAAAGAAACCTTTCAGGACACCAAACGGGAGTTTTAATAATCTATGTCACTCCGGGTAACAGTTTGCATGGAGGCTAGAAGTAAACCAACGCCTTATTGATTTCCTCACTTTGTTATGATAGAACTCAGAAATAATCATCCCATTTTTCCGAAATTATAACCGTTTCTTTTTATGCTCATCCCATTCCCGTATTTTTTCTGCAATTGAACAACTTATTAATCTTATTCCTGTGCGATGATTTTTATGTCTTTGAGCAGGGTTGAGTGCTTCCGTTTCATAATTTAAAACTTTGTTCATTTCATGAATAGTATAATCATGTTAACTGATATTATGAATAAAAACATGCGAAATAAGTAATAAAATTACTTAAAAGTTACATCTTAGGTACTGAAAATCAATTATTCACTTTTCCCAATACTCACAACCACTGAAGGTTTAAGATTTAAATTTCCATCGAAAAACCCTTTATCTAATATAGTAAACAGAACGTGAATTAAGACCATATTTATCTGTGAGAAACTCGGAACACAACTTTACAGGAAAACTCATGTGAGAGATTCTTTGTATAGAAGGACATTAATGGCTTTTCCTCAGAATGCCGCATTGAAAATGAAAGATGGTTTCATCTCTTGACAGATCAAAAGACCATTTATCTTAAGCTGAATAGTGTTTTATTATTTAGTTTTACTTGGTATATCCCTTTTATGACCTGTCGATTCGTTGGATTCAGGAGTTTATTCTGACCTTAGTATTTCGTGGATGTGAAGAAACTTTTAAATTAGAATAATTTTTAAATCATAATTTTCCCTTTTTGGCTTGATGTTTGAAAATGTTTGTAAATAATTTTTACAAATAAAAAGAATTTACAAAAAAAAGTAAGTAAGATAATAAGTGTTATCAAATAAATGAAAGATAATTATTTGTTTATTTTTAATTATTATAATGCATGTGAATATATGCATTACTATTATTAAAATACATTTTCTTGAAATTCATTCAAATCTACTTTCATTATATATTTGGAAAAAGAGTTATTAATTTAAAAGTTTTTATACATATAAAGATTTATCGATTTTTTGCAAAGTAACTCATTTTCAACAAAAATGAGTAAATAAATTGCTTGTACAAAACTCGAATGTATATATATATATATTGAATAAATTTTATTTAAGAAATTTGTCTGTTTGTAAATGAAATCAAATGCATACAATTAAATTCTTTCTCCTTAGTTAAATTTCTTGATTTATATCATCGCCAATAGCCCTCGAGTTTGATCTAGTACGACATTGATAAAACTGAACAAATTTTTTTATTACAACTCTCTATTTCCTTCATAAAGAAGTAGTAAATATGTTAAACATTGGTCTTTTTTAAAGTATATTTAAATTTTGGTTTTTATAATTTTATATTTTTCTTCTACAATTTTTATGAAAAATAAATTTAAGTAAATAATTTACTTTGTTTCCTTTACATAAATCAATCAAAATTTTTAGGTAACTTCAGAGTTAAATTTATTTATGGTTGTAGAGATTGTATGGGGTTTGGGTGTGATCTTTGTTAGTAATGGTTTTATTTTTAATTTGCGTTCATTTATAATACAATAATTTCAAGATATTTTGGATTATGTAAATTTTTTTTATTCTGCTTGTGATTTCGTCATGATTAAGTGATTCTCTGTTGAGATTCCGTGGCCTATGTGTGTGGTAATCATGTGGGTTTCGTGGGTGGATCGAGATGCCCCTCATATGTCAAATCCACATGGTCTACCGATATATAAAGAAGCTAATTTTATTTTGTTTTCAGAGATTCTAGATAGACCATGGGTTAGATAGACGCTAGCTTTCCAGGAACCCTTTTTGGTGTTTTTCGCAATCATCAGCTCTAGATCTGCAACATATTTTTCTCGGAATTTGTCTTCTGTAATTCAAATTTATTTTAATGAAAATAAGATGCAGAATTGTCATTGTTTTTCTTAAGTTTATCGTTGAAAATAAACAGTGAAAAGACCATCAAGTGGTTTTTATTTCTGGCAACAAAAAACAGCTAGTAAATAATAAGGAATAGATAATTATTTATTTTTAAGTATTTTTCTCATTCTTTTTTTATGTATTTATGATGATGAATCGTTGGTAAATGCATTATATTTCATTATTTTTAGTTTGCATACCTTTCTGTTGTAATAATTGATTTAATTAATGTAACTCATTTTAATAAAATTGTTAACTAAATTTTTAACTAATTCTAAAATATTTTAAATGATTATTTAAGTCTACTTTGGTATTTTTAAACGTAACGGTATATCTTCCTTGTGTACCTAATTTCTGTTTCCTTGTGGTTGAATTTCTGATTTTTGGTTTATTACAATCACTTGATAATATAGTTCACTGAAGGTTGATGGTTAGTTATGTAATGACCGGTATAAATATACATTGTTCTAATTCTAAATATGGATCAGTATTAATTACGTTATATCCAATTTTTCTAAATTTTAGACTTTCTGGTACTTGGCTTCGATTTAAGTTGTTCGATTCTAAAATAGGCTGTTATAATTTTTAAGGCTTTAGAGTTTAAGATTTTAGAAAGTTTGATTATTTAAGTAAATGTTGTTCTATTTTTACAACTGTTTTTGAATTTGATATTTGGTTATTTATTTAACTTTTTTTTTCTTTTAGTTGATTTTTGTTTTAATTTTAAATATTTTGAAATGTATGTACTCTTTATATATATTATTTACATGTATGGTAATTCAGTAATACAAAGGAGTGATTCAAAATAATTAACTACAATTAATAAAAAAAGTAAATAGTACATAAGAAAATTATCAAAAATTAAAAAGAAAGCATACATATAATTTATTTTTAATATAGAAAAAGTGTTATGGAAACTATTATTTTTTTTTAATTTGTCAAAAGCCTAGAACGAAAGAAAAAGAAAAAAAAAACAGCAAAACATTTAAGTAAGATATCTATACAACTTAAAGAATACTTTACCTTTGGATAATGAAAAGAAAATAAATATCTCTTCAGGAAAAACAAATAAGCCAAAATCTGAAAAAGAAAGAAACCCATACAGAAAATAAAATATGGCATTTTTAAATTCGGAATCTGGCTTTTGACCGATATGTTATCCCGACAGAAAAGTTATTATAAATCAATTAAAGAACTCCATTAATTCATGGGAGGGGGGGAATGCGAAAGAAGAAAAAATTTGTAAAATAATTACGTAAACAAATAGATATGCTAAACCTCTATTTAATGAAAATAGGAAATGAAGATCCTTGGAATAATTCAAAAGATTAAATTCGATTACAAAACCTTCCATGAGAAGATATGCGTTATAATAACATTCCCATGCAGATACTCATAAATAAATTCCCTCTTTAAGAAACTTGTGTCTAAACTTACACAGGAAAGGTATCACAATGCCGCTTATCAGAGAGTAAGAATACTAATGAAAATTATTTGAAACCCTTTGAAAATGAAGATTCAAGAATGAGAAATAAATAGAAAAAACGTTTTAGTTATAATTTTTACTTAATATATATTAAGTTGCTCAAAATAACATTCTATAGAAACTCTGCTTACAGGCATGTTTTCTTTAAATTTATACGAGCTAATGTAAATATCCTTCACTTTAATCAGAAATCTACATTTTAAAATATAGAAATAAATTATGTTCGTAAGCATATACACCCACTCCATTCATATATATATATATATACACATATATACATACACACTTGCGTGCAAAATTTAAGCAACAAATGCATTTTACAACATACAATCATGAAATTGTTGAAAAGGGCTTTTCGTGATTTGTACAGTGAGAGGGCAGCTCTGTAAAAAGGATGATGTATATGCAAATATATCAGCACTATGACATTTAAGGTGACTTCATGGCATGCAAACACTGGGAATACGAGCATTCATTGCAAAGGCAACTTAAAAAGAAAGAGTAAATACGCATTTTCAGACATGGATCAGGATGCTTTTACACGTGATTGAATGATAGGCAAACATTAAGAGCAGCTTAAGTTGATGAGTGTTGAAGAAGAGTTTGCAATAGGCAAAAGTATAGTTATAAGAGCGCGAAAACAATTACAAATGACAGATACAACTATAGGAAAGTTTGGTGGTGGTCGGCCGAAGAAAAGAACGGCAAGTGATCACTGGTATATCGTTCTGCAGGCAAGAAAGAACCGGAACCGGATATCAGGCAATATTGCTCAGCAGCTACGTTTTGCAACCGGACATCAGCTCTTACACTTTACTGTGGCCAGACATCTGCATAAAGGTAGCTTATTTGCTCGTAGTCCTGATCGCTGCATAATATTAACAGCAACTAATCGGCGGCATCGTTTACAATGGTGTCAAAAATACAAAGACTGGGCATCTCATCAATAGAGTCACGTTCTATTTACTGATGAAAGCCATTTTATTCTGAGCAATGATTCCCAGCGCCAGTTAATATAGAGGGAAGGAGGAAATGACACGGTTTCATCTTACTAACATCAGGAAAAGAGTCTGTTGGGATGGTCCTGGAGTGCTTGTGTAGAGAAGCATTATATTGAATGAACGATTGGAGCTCCATAGTTTTAACAGCGGCTCACTTACCGGAGATCGTTACTGTGAGGAAATTATCCTCCCACACGTGTATCCGTTTCAAAATGCAATTGGTGCAGCCTTTATTTTCGACACAGGACCTCTTCTGTTGAGAAGCTTTTAGAAAGTTAAGATATCTGTAAAATTGATTAGCTGCATTATTTCCTGATTTAAATCTCATCAAACACGTATGGAATACCTTGGGGAGATGCCTGGTTACAAGATCGTATCCTCCGAAGAACACTAGATAGATTAACAAATTCTTCTTGAAGAGGGGCAGCTCTTATGTCAAAAACTGCTGGATAATTTGGTATTGAGTGTGAATAGACTGTGTCATGCAACCGTTGTAGTTGGGAGAGGTCATATCCTTTATTAAGGGACTATGGTTGCTTTTTTCTCATGGCCAGACAATGTTTTTTACTAACTTTATTGTGTGAATAAAGCCTTTTTTTCTGCTTTGTTCCATAATGTATGTGTGAAATTCATTTTTTTCCCTGTTATTACGCTTACATCAACCATTGAGTTCTACTCAGTGCCTCTGTAGTGTGAATTTCCTGTAACCCAGTTGATTTCTTATCAGAATTGCAACACAATCTGAAAAGTTGATTAAGTTTCGTATAATAGAGCAGATACATTGTTATTTACCATTACTTTTAGATTAGCATTTGCACATTATTACAAGATGTCGCAGAAGTCATGTTTGGGTTATAATGTCTAATTTTTTAAATTTGTTTATTATTATTATTTTTGTTTTGTTTTGTTTTTAGGCCTGTGAAGCACATTTGGGAGATACAACATGGAGAGATTTGGCCCTAAACAGTACTTGTTTTTGAAAATCAAAGATCCATCATCATCTCTTAGCAGGCATACTGTCTGCACTTCAGTGTGCTCGACTGTCTTCTTCAGACTACTTCTAGTAGCACGTTTCGGCAACACTATTCCGTCTGTGATTCCCCAAGAACGTGTAAACGATGCTCGGTTTGAACTCTCTAAAACATTCAATGAGTCAGAGACGAGAATAACGACAACCCTGAAACATCAAATTCTATACGTGCCGCTCAGCTTGGAACGAAGCGAATGTCATTGCAAAGAATTTTAAAAATGAATATAAAATTGTTCCCGTATACAATGTGCAACTGGTGCAGAGAATGATTTCTGTAAATTTATAAGCCCGTATCGAATTCGTCCAAGTGCAGGTAAGGACCTTGCTTCCAAGACTTGGAGACTGAACAACAGGTCTTTCTTCAAAATCTGATAATGAGCTACGAAGGTCATTTCTTCTTAAATGGGGTGGTTAAAAAGCAAAACTGCCAGCGTGATTTGCAACTAATAAAACGTATGGTGTGGTGTGGTATAACCTCAGAACGGAACAACGGCCCTTATTTTTTTGAAGTAGAGAATAATATTGTTACAGTAATATAGACGGGCAATATAACAACATGATCAGGGACTATCCAAGACCAACTGAGGCGAATAATTCTACACACTGACTTAGGCAAGATGGAACCATTGCTCACTTAGCACGTGAAAACAATGCACGGCAAACGTAAGTTTTTGGCGAGTGAATGATATCCTGGTTCGCTGATTTTAACTGACCATCACATTCCCCAGACTTAACTTTTCTTTAGGAACATTTCAAAGAACATGCATACGTCAACAAATCAAAAGCCATAAAACAGCTCAAAAACAATATAGGGACCATATTCGTGAATTTCAACTAGAAATTATTTGCAATGTTATGAACAAGGTATAAAGAAGAGCAAATAAGGGTCATTTGAAAAAAAAAATATTTTTCACATTTCCTAATCATGTATTTCATATCTGAGACAGCAATAATTACGTACAATGCCAAAAAAATATATTGTACACTATACAAGCTCATGTACGATTTCTACGGCCCCTAACGTTTAAAATTTTTCTTAAACGCTTAGTTATGAGTATAGCTCTTTCAAAAATAGATATTTTTTTGTTTACTCATTTTACTTTAATCAGAAAACTCCTTTAATCATACCTTATAAGATATCAAATATTTTAATAAAAGAAAACTTAAAATACATCAGTTTCAGACAAATAAATAAGCTATCATATTCATTTTAATTTTGTGTTATTTTTTTTTTGTTTAATTCTAAATTTTTTGTTACATCCGACTCGGCTCTTTTTAAGCAAATTTATCTCTTCATACTTTCAACGAAAATAATAAGTGGCATTTCTAACTCATTTAGTGGTAGGAACATAAATAATCTATGAAATAAAAAATTATTTCAGTGGATACCCTAAGAAGTCTAAAGCCACAATTTACAATTTAAAAAAGGATTATAAAAGCATCCCTCACTAAAAGTAATAATTTATATAATTAATTGTAATAATCTAAAGAAAATATAGAAGAATTTTACCATTAAAATCATCAGTGGTAAGGTTTCATCTAAAAGCCTATAGAAAGTAATGATATTATATGACTAGGATTTCATCATACTGAAATAGGAGAAGATACATAATTCATGCCTTCTTATGATTTCAAGTTTTCAAAGAATAAAGGATACTTCAAATTTAATCTCTTGTAACTAACTTGCAATAGATTTAAAAAAATGTAGAAAATAACCCCTAGTTTTTATATTGTATAAGTTGATTCAACTATAATTAAATATTTACTTGAATTTAAATTTTAAAAACACCCACATAAAAGAAGAATAACTGGGTTTCTTTCCAAATATACGCACACATTAGAATAAAAAATATGAAAAATGTCTCTAAAGGCACTTGAAGAAGATATGAAAATTCAGATAAATGCTGCGGCACATTCGGCGAATTGGGTAAATACTATTCTTAGGGACTCTGAAGATATATTGCAGTTTTGAGTTTCAAAAAAGATCAATCGGTAGTTTCCCTGAAAGCAAAAGTGTTTATCGCTTCGAACTTATCTTATCGAAAAACATTATGGTTTTTCTTACGGTGATATATTTTTTATTCTGATTCTCTAAATATCTTTATGATGTACCAAAGAATCATACTTAAGACACTAAAACAAAGGTTTCAAAAACTCGTATATAAGGTGTTTTGTCCTTGGTAGAGAATCTTAAATTCAGACAATTTGATCCGTGTAGAAAATAAAAGATGCGTCATAGTAAATTTCCTATGTGCATCTATATACATTTATCAATTTTCAATCTATATGAAGCAGGATGGATATTTTGCGTATCCACTTTAGAGTGTTTGGCTATATGTACACTATATAACAAAAGAAAAACGACGCAGCACCGAGGAGTTGTCCGTTGGAAACAAAAATTGGTGGATAGGAAAATTATGCAGATAGTAAAAAATGATTAAAATTTCAGAAAAATTGAATGATTTATTTCAGAGTCACATAGTTACAAAATAACGATCTCAATAAGGTGTTGACCCACATCTAGCCTGAAGGTAAGCTGCTACACGACGTGGCATAGAATGATAAAGCTCCCTGATGGTCTCCTGCGGTATTTCTTGCCAACTTTGCTCCAATTGTCTGACGAGGTCATCAACATTCCCTGGAAGATGCAGTCATCTTTCCATCATATCCCAGACATGCTCGATTGGAGAAAGATCTGGCTGGCCAAGGAAGTCTTTGACAAGCTGTAAGACAGTTCATAGCAACACGTGCCATATGTGGTCTGGCATTATCTTGCTGAAAATAAGGACAGGGTGCTGCAAAAGGAACGATAGCAAAACAGGTCTCAGAAAGTCGTCGGCGTACCGCTGTGCTGTAAGTGTGCCTCTAATGACGTCCAAAAGAGTCCGGCTTTTAAGGGAAAGGGCATCGCAGGCCATAACTCTTGATTGAGGGCCTGTGTGGCGTGCAATAGTGAAAGCTGCCCTGGACGTCTCCAGACACGACTTCGATGATCGTCGGGAAACAGTTGGAAGCGGGATTCGTCGCTCGTTAGTAGGAAGCAGGACACGTCCCCAGTCAGTATCACAACCTTATCGAGCCAAGCACCATTGTAATCTGGCTCAACACTGTGCAAGCGTGAATGGCAGGCGGCGTAGCGTAGATTTTGCTCTGTCAACCGTCTGTGAATGTTTATGGTGGATATTTGTGTGCGGGTCGCATGTCTTATGGTTGATAACCAATCGGGCGCTGTGACAGCTGATCTTACAATCATTCTGTCCTCCCGATCTGCTGTGGCCCTAGGCCATGACACTGAAATCTGCCACTGTCCAATCATTCTTGCCAGCATCTTCTAATTGCCGCATCGCTTCGACCCACATGACGAGCTATTATCCGATTTGCCCAACCTGCATCTTTCAATCCAATGATACGACCTCTTTAACCTGTTCGCTCCCAGCGTATCACAGACGATACGCTCGTGTTGGCTCTCCTGTACCCAGCGTATCACGGGCGATACGCTGCTTGAGTGTCTTCTACGGCCCAGCGTATCAACAGAGATACGCTCAATTAGATCGTTTTATTTGATTTTTTTAATGTTACTATATGGGGTTACAATAACACGAAATCTATATAGATAGGTTATTTGGAGAGTTGATCTTGGTGATATGGGCTTGGATTTCACTTCTGGCTACCAGGGTGGGGGGGGAGTAATTGTTAAAAGAACGGGCTGCGCGTGGATCTTTAAATGTAACTAAATGATTTAAAGAGTGTACTTGCTTTTGATTTGCTTTTTTTCTTTCTTGTTTGCTTCTTAGAAGTTCGAAGGAGAATGTATGATCCTTTATAGGGGTTAGGGCTTTTGGTAGCAGATGTTCTCAGCTGTTCGTTTTATTCGGTCGGTTTTTATTTGTAGCGACATTCATGAAAAAAAAAAGAAAGTATTTATCTGATACTGAGATTTTTGAAATAATGAATGAATCTGACATTAATGTTAGCGAAAATAATTCAAATATGTACATAGACATTAAAGTAAAAAGAAAGAACAGGGCACAAAATCTTGAGCGAAGCGTCAAAATATGTGTGTAAGACATGTGACGTAGTACTATGCATTGATTTTTTTTTTATAAATATACCATACAGCAAAATATGATTTATCTTTTATATCTATATATTCGATATAATAGTACATCATTACACCATGAATGTAATATATGTAATATATGTAAATATATTTTGTATTTTCTTAAAAGAATGATTTTTTATGTAATTTTATATATAAGACATTCAATTTTGGATTAAAACTTTTTTTCTTTTGTATATCATAAGTTTAATGCATTTTAAATAATATATGTAAATACCAAAATATTTTAATAAATAGCTGATTTCAGAGGAATTTTTTTCACGAATTAGGCTTAATAACAAAAATCGTCTGGGCATAGCGTAACATTCCGCGGTAAGAAGCCGCGGGTCTAGAGAAGCACTCCTTTTTTCTCCCTCAGGTAGCTAACATCAGGTATTCATACATGCACATAATTTCAGAGGCTTATGCTATCATTTTAAAACTAATATCTTTTAAGTTATCATTCCGCTTGAATAATTGCTTTGAGCCTTCTTTGCACGGACTCAAAATAATTTTATATCACCGGACTAGAAATGTTGTCTCATTCTTGTTTATGAGGATTTATATAGTCCTGTTTATTGGAAATCAATCTATGCTGAGGATTTGATCAAGAATTTCTCATACAAGTTTGATGGGCTTGATAAATGGTCACTGAGGAAATAATTTCCAAAATTTGGAACTTTTTTAACTGGTTGTAATGATATCACCTTTGTTGAATTAAGGCTGTTTATTCATTTTGATGAGAGAAAGAGAGTCAATAACTATACATTATTAAACTGGGTAAGGCAGGAGACATAGCTCTGTCGTCTCGATTACATCGGAAGAGATAGAATTTTACCTTACCTTCGTTGTCATAAATAGGGATTTCTCCAGGTGGATTGATAACATATGTGATATAAGATGAAGGGATCCTGAGGGAGTTTGATGACTTTTAACAGTCTAGTTAGGATTATTTCCGACAGATTTATGACTATGTGAAAGTTGATTCAACAGATTTAATGAGCTCGTGATTGCTTATATTAATGGATAATTTTTAATATATCAGCAAATAATAATGAACCTTTTATTAATTGGTTATAGATTGGGAAAAATTAGAAAATGTAACTAGTTATATATATATATATAAATTCTTATCACTTAAATTCTGTTGTATAATAATTTTATTTAAGGGAAAGTAATCTCTCTCTATATGTAAATAACACTGTTTGGTAATTTTTCATTTTTTTAAAATTTTTTTTATCAAAATGCCAGTATCCCCCTTTTAAACATTTTGATTCACTTAACACTCAAATCACCCTTGAAATTTTTTACCAGCTCAGAGTTGTGTGTAATTTGATTTTTTTACATTTTACGTGTGATATCTTACAATATTTGCTCATTGATTACCGTGAATATGAGCCGGCAGATGTGGATAAAGGAAGCGTTCAAGGGTGAAAAATCAAATTCAAAGAAGTGAATTCATTCTTAATTAAATATTTTTACGTTTGTCAGTTTCTAAAATTATTCAATGGCTTGTTGTAAGTCTCATTTAGAAATAGCCAGTGATTACATTATAATGGACAAATAAATAGTACTAAAAATCACTTAATTAATTGCTCATACATTTAAGATCGATTTGAAAATCTAATTGTGTAAATCTCAAGAACTTATTATCTTTTTCCTACATTAATTATTTCATTTATTCTAATTTTATTTCATTGAATGCATGAAATAAAATCGCATGAGAGATATTCACCTAAATAGTTTTTAAAATTCTCTGATAAAGCTTAAAATTTCTTATGTAAGTTTTTATTTTTGACTTCGTAGAAAATGGATTCAACTAAAAAAAAAATTTAATTTCATTTTAAGTCACTTCCTTTGCTTTTTTAATGATTTTTTTTTATTTCTGTCAAAATGCCTTACTTTATTCTCATAAAAAGTATGTCTCAAAATTCTGTAAAATAGAAAACATGCTTACGGTGGGTAATATTATTATAAATCCAATAATAATAGAAAAGAATTTTAAGAAATACTGAAAAAAAATTGATTTTTAGCTACTGCTCGCATTTTTATAAAATAGAAATATTACGGATATATTTTATTAATTAAATTTTTAATTGAAAAATGCTATCCTTCAACATGAGTTAAACTAATACCATTGTGTTGTTCACTATTCTTATTCAGAATAACACTAGCCTTTTAAGGAAACGAATATATGTATACCTCATAAATGTCTATTATAAACTACTTAAATATAAATCAAGAAAATTTTTTCTGGAATTATTCATTCTCCAGATTTCTTCATTTAACCTCAGAAATAGATTTTAGAATGATTACATATATTATAAGATTAAAAGTTAATTTCATCTAAGTACCTCTGAAGATAATATATAAAAACATAAAATACATTAAGAAATTATAATTTAACAAATAGATTTAATAAACTATTTTCTTTTTGTAAAATGGATTGCTAGAAAAATTAATTGACTTTTAATTTAGATAAATTACAATACCATTGCATATAACGATATTTAAAAAAAAAATTATGAATAACTGTCGTTTAGAATACAGCCGAATTTCCTATTAAAGGTTTGAAGTTACTTATAATAGCTTGCTGGAAAATGTAGATTCGATAGAACAGAATAAAATTTTATTAAATAAAACAACAAAAGTAAATAGAACCTCACATTAACACTATTTCTGTCTAGATTATTATTAATTTTGACGTTAAATTCATTATCAAATACGCAATTCTAGTTCTTATTTTCATGTTACATAATTAGTATTATTTTCTGAGGTTCATTGAGAATAAATATACCACTTCGGTTTCTCTTCTTTCATTTAATTGTGTCTTCATTATTAAATAAAACTCAATCAATAATTAAAATGTCAGATAATGATGAAAATCAAATTGTTTTTATTCGAATCTTCGAATCATCAAAATTAAATACATATGTTATCATATAGGTGTAACAGGACTACCTACACTCGGGCGAATTTAAAGATTAATATTATAAAATGTAGATTTTCCTTACCATTAAACTATCTGGAAATCCCAGTCAGTACTAAACTCGTAATTTACATCCAACTTGATATTGCTACAAATCTGCAATAACGCTTTCCTACAACGTTACTCAGAATATAGAAAAAAAGAGATTCACAAATACATCTACGATTGCCAATGAAAGCTTTAGCAATGACCCCTGATTTAGGTGATCAATTTGGCGACTTTGGTGGCATAATGAAGGTTATAGGAGAGGCTGGAATTCTTTCGAAATCTCTAATAGGAGGGAAGTTCCGGAATTCTTCCTGTGATGTCTCACCTGGCCGGGCAGCTATAAATACATGGATATATGAAGCTTGGACGAATCTAATGAGAATCTGCCGGAAGTTGTCGGAGTTTGCCTTTGAAGTGCTGAGTATTACTCTGGAGATTTTTCTGGGGTGGGAACTACTACAGTGGTGAGTGGAACGTTTTTGAAAGGGCCTTCACTGTTATTACAAATGACGATTTTGTTCCTATTGAGTCGGTAATATGTTGGGAGTCACTAATTTATAAAGAACTGTTTTTCTTGATTGTGTAAGTTCTGCTATATTGGCTTCGTCATCTCCTGAATATTTGTGAATAATAAAAAGCGTCATTCTCCATCCGCCTCCTTAATCGATTGTTTTCACAGAACACCCTCTGGAACAATTTATGTAACAATATCTATTCACCTAGGATTCCTTTACACAAAACAATTCAAATCTCTTTCTTAAGAGTAAATATCTTATTAAATTTTCTGAGTTTATAATTGTTATCATATCAATCTCATTCACTACATTTCAATATTTCTATTCCAGTTCACATAAGTCATGATTCTCAAACCAAATAACATGTTATTTAAATCCCCGAGGGCTAGCTGTAGGGAAATGCACATGAGAACCCTGTCCTAATCCGTACTTACAAGATCTGTCCCCGTACTTACCCACTTACCCGTGTAATTCGTACTTACACATTTCCAGTTGATTCAAACCATTATTTTTGGTAAAACATTTATTCCTATTTAAGAAGAGGAGAAAAAAGGATTTCTGCTACCTCAATTCTACGATTTATCTTTCAACTAGTCACACGTAATCCCAAAGGATTTAAAGGCACGAATGTGTGGCTGCGCTAAAGACGTAATGCAGTGGTAGATACTGAGGAGCATTTATCATAATTAGCGCCTTCTAAGACTGCAGAAAATGGATGGTGTTTATTAACTCTTCCCTAGTCCTTTAATAACAACCAATTACAGAGCAGGGAGAACTATCAGCTGCAGTCGGCATATAACCGTTATTTCGAGACATTCGTCTACAAAGTCAATCTGTTTGCCTCAGTAGAAGGAAAACTTTGGAACGGCGTGAGGTTGAATTAAAGACAATTAACTCTGGTTTATTTTTATGAGTAAAAGATATTACAAATTTTTAGTATGTAAAGTTAATGGCAATAAACTAACTTAAGTTTATTCTTCGAGTAAAGATATTACAGGTTTTTCGTACACTATTTTCTTTATAAAATTATGTGAAATCAGTTTTTTATCTGCTTACATTTTGAACCATTATAATAAAATTCATATGAAAAAAAGTTAATGCTCCCTACACAAGTTTTATATCAGTAAACGGTAACTAAATATTTATTCTACTTTAAAGTTGAAACATAAAATTTGATAAATAATGTGTTTAGTTAAGAGAGAGAGAGAGAGAGAGAGAGTAAAAATTTGCATGTTTAAGTTTTAAAGAAAAAAAAAAATATTTAGTATTGTATTATTTAGAATACGTAACGATGTTTCAGAAAGGTTTTAAATATTTATATCTGTATTCGTAAATATGTAATGTATATATCTCATCTAAAATGCCCTAGAGCATTGAATTTCATATTTATTTGAAATGTTTTTTTTTTTATTTTATTACAATCAATCCTATGTTAAAACGATATTATTGAACTTTTTGATGTCTCACTATTATTAGGGAATATATCTTTATAATTCTCTAACTTTTACACAATGTAGAATCATTTAAATACTCGAACTGTTCTTACTAAAGTTAACCTTTCTAGTCACTCTAGTAATTTTAATTTTTACTGTAATTGGTTTTAAACTTTTTAAAGTAATTTGAATTAAAAAAGGATTAATTTCAAACAAAAACATCTAAGAAACTGAAACACTCAATGATTTAATTTCTTTCTGTGGAACTTGAATACATTTTTTTTCCTTCAAGAGAATGTTATATATTAAGAATAGATTATGTGATTATATATATAAAAATAAAACATGTTATTATACTACAAAATTAAAAGACTGTTTATTACTTTTCTTTTAGTAAACATTGGATCGATCATTTTACTTCGTGAAATATTATTATTAAAAGCATCAATGCACATTTTACATAAGTTATTCGTGTTATTTATTTGAAATAAGAAATCATGAAAAAAAAATTTCAGTAATGATTTAATAAAGTAAATGTAATCCATTTTTTGTCATTTTAATGATAACTGTTAAGAGATATTTATGCGCTTCCCAATTCTAAAATAGAAACGTTAGCAAAGCTAATTTTTGTAACTTTTTTCCTGTTCAGTTGCTTTAAATAGAATCATTAACAGAAAAATATCCAAAATCGTTCTTAAATAACATCATTTCATTATTTGAATCATTAAGAAACTTCTATTCTCTATAAAACAATGAAATCAGAGTGAAGAATCAGGAAGGAAAAAAAAAATTTTTCTTAGAGGAAAACTGTTCATTGAAAAAAGAATTTAAATTGAACGCGAAAAAGAAAGAAAAAGTATTTTCCGATGAATACAGCTTAAATAGTTCAAATTGCCCCCTACTGACAAAAGAAGATTCTTTTCTCATCACTGAAATCTTACTCAAGTGTATTCCAATGAATTGTATAAACTCACAATGCCATCAAAAAATATAACCATATGCAGATGAATGAAAAGTACAGCAACTTTATTAGAACTAGATCTCGAAGTCCTTTCGTAACTGGATATGGATGTAAAAAAAGCGACGTGTTGTTTTAGATGTCTTCAAAGTCTTTCAAATATGGCTTAAAATTGCGAACTACGTTGTCAATATATAACTAGACTTAGAATACACTAATTCAAACTAACCTACTCAAGTTTATACATTAAACTGTAGTTGATATTCAAATATCTAACCCTAAGGAACAACAGTTTATCAAACAATACTTAACAAACAAGGATAGATCCTTAGGAATAAAAAGATATTATTTTTATCTTGAGTATGTATATATGTGTTTTTTTTGTTAACTTTTTTTATTAATAGTTAGAATACCCATTCTTCTCGCTTATTATTTTTAAAATAAAAAGTCGGTGATACAGCTAGCAAGTACGCTCAACCCACTGCTAGATAAATTAAATTTTTGGAAAAAATACTTTTTGAGATGATTTATTTGAAAAAAAAATCTAAATTCTGCTGGAAACAAACAAAAACGAATGAATATCATGAACCATATGAAGAATAAAATGTTGGATGTAAAGGTAAAGTGTAACGTTATATATACACCAGAACTCAGCATTGGGTTGATGTAATCTTTTTCTCGATGGAAAGAAAGTATAAAACCTCTATCACTGTTTGAATATTTAATCCGCTAAATGATATATTTTTCCGTTCATTTTTAAAAGGGGACCTAATGCTCATTTCTACACACCGTATGAATACCGTGTCGTTTGGATCGATACATTTCTAGATATAATGATTTGAAAAAAATATTATAAATGGACACTTGTCAGTACATTTTTATTAATTACTTGATAAGTTTACACCCTTAAAACAAAATTTATCTTCATTAAAAAAAAAAACTTGGATCTCTAAGAAGGTGCAAGAATAATAATTCTGCAACGTTTTATTTGAGAACTAGGACACAATGCCTATCAATGATCTCTTCAACATTAAATTACAAAAACATAAAATGACTTTCAAAAACTTTGCTTCAAGGTGCACACCTTCATTACACATAATCCCAGCGTACAAATTTCATATGTCTGTGTCTTTCTATCTATGCACTATGATTCTTCCACTCACGAAAATTCTCCAGTTCATTGATATATATTCCTTGAAAACTAGAAACAGTGACTTTCAGTACTTTGTTTACATTTAAATAACATGCGTCATACTTTTTAGGTTATTTTTCATAAATGTAATCAGATGAGCAAATGATATTTTTAACTATCTAAAACACCAAGATAGCGCAATCAATTCTGTATCAATTGAATATATAAATCATATATTCAATTGATACAGAAGAATAAATTCATTAATGATTCGTATGAATATGTTCTGCGTCAATAGAATATATGGCATCCCTCACCATGTTAAACCTAAATTGTGTCATTCAAAATATTGGTTTGTTTTGGTTTGATTTTCTTAACGTTGCCCTAGAGACAGCAGGAGTGTATTTCCAAAATATAGAATCCTTTTTTTAAATTTTAAGTTCCTTTAATCTAAAGAAATTGGATAAAAATTCATTCTAATTAATTGTTTAAATAAAAATAAAATTCCATTAAAAGAGCAATTATTCAAATTTCAACAAAAGTGAAAAATAAATCCTTTGCATTATATTTAACTTCAAAAGAACAATCATGTACAGAATTATAAAAAACACATGTAAGAATAATTCGGTACATTGACAGAGAATAACAATTACAAAAGTAAAAGACCAAAAATATTACAAACGAAGACAAAAAAAAATTCTGAAAAAAAAACTTTTAAATTTTTAGTCAAAGGATCCACAAATATTTTTCCGAACTTTTTTCCCTTAAAAACAGTATCTGCATTCCCATCGTCTCATTTTCATATTGAAGACATTTTTATTAAATTTCATCGCCAAACACACAAATCAAAATTATTATTTTTTCTCTAAAAAATTTCCAATTCTAAAATACAACTAAGTATCTACCCCAGAGAATATTTTGAGTGAAAAGCTATTTGAATAATTTGTCGCCTAGAAGATACATTTTTTTTTGTCTTAGGAAAAATTAAACTTTTTTTTTCTTCATATCTTTTATTCACTTAAATTTTATCACACAATTTATTGTATAATGACCTGGATACCAATTATGGTGAACTTGCAAGTTAGAATGTGATGTAAATTTTGTTCTGCCATTCTAATCACTTATGGAGGGATGGGTCATGTGTTTTGAAAAATTCGATCTCTTATTCAAATTAGTTTGAAGGAAATTTTTTTCTTTTCGTAATGGTAGAGTTAATTTAATTTTGTTTATATTTGTTGTTTTCTTTTTTGACTGGGAATAGCGTAATAAGAAAATATAAACTAATAACAAAAAGTTGAGAGTAAATATAATTTTCCAAACCAAACTAAATTTGTTGAAATGGAATGTTCGCACAGTTTTGATTGGTGAAACATGTTTTCTAAGTAAAATTTTTTTAAAGAATTGTGTGTATAGAATTTTCAGAAAGTGAAAAAAAAAATCTTTTAAATGCAAGAAGGTTTAAAACTGAGAAACATTTATTAATATTTCAAGATCTAGAAATGAAAAAATAAAAGAACCCAAAGATTAAACTTTAAAAATATTTTTATATTTTAAAAAACTAAAATTTGAGCCTTTTATTCAACTGAATTAAATAAAAAATTTGTAAGTTATTATAACAGTATGCAAGAGTGCTCATTGAAACAAAATTCCTCAAAACAAGAGATGCAATTGAGTTATTTTCGAAAATGTGATGAATCAGCTTCATTTTATTTAAAATCTCAAGCCTTGTTTCATACATCCTTCAATATATTCTTTATTTCATTTCAAGTTATTATTTTAGTTGCAAGTTATCTGAAATTTTAGGATAGTTTTCTAAAGATGTTACACAGTTATTTCGTTTAAGCAAAATTGATATATGTAAAAGTTTTAGCATTTTGTACTTAAACGACGACGAAAGCATAGTTGTGCAAAAAGGAATACAATGCATATAGTATAGAATCAAACAAAAAAGGCTTTATGGAACTCATAGTATAGTTATACATGATTGTCTGTCCAAGAGGAAGAACAATAAGCAGAAGTTCTTTAGTGTTGCATATGCCCTCCCCTTACTGCAATGGTTACTTCTCACCGTCTCTCCATACTCAGCACCAGATTGTCCAACAGTTCTTGAGGTAAGAGTGCCCATTACTCAATCAGCATCTGTTTCGTTTATTGGGTGTTCCTTGGAAGGTGTAATCGTTACGCAAGGTGTCTCCCTTAATCATCCCACGCATGTTCTATGGGATTTAAATCAGGATAGAATGCTGGCCAATCCATTCGAGTGATATATTCCCTTTCCAGTAGCTACTGAGCATCATAAGTCTGCTGTGGCCGTGCATTGGCATCCATAAAAACAAAGTCTGGGCCAATAACACTTCAGAACAGACGCACATGGGGAAGGATCATCTCCTTACAATAGCGATCTCCGGTTACAGGACCTATGTCGAAAACGTAGAGTTCAGTCCTCCCCTTCAGCATAATGCTTCTCCAGACGACAACTCCAGGACCATCGTAATGATCGCTTTGCGTAATATTACTGAGATAAAACCGTGTCTCGACCTTTCTCTAAACCAACTGGAGTTGAGAATAGCTTGTTGCAATGAAACAACTACAATCCGTAAAGAGTAAAGATTACACTACTTCATTGATGAGATGTCCAGCTTTTGTGCCCCTTAGACCACTCTAAGCGGTGCTACCGATGGCTAACTTTCAAAGGGATGCAGCATTCAGGCCATCTATTTGAAGGCGTCTGGCCACAGTAAACCGTGACATTATCACCCTGTTGCTGTACACAGTTGCTCAACAATAGCGCTTGTTGTTTGGTATCGGGCTCTTTTGGCCTGCAGGAAGATATATCGGTCATCCACTACAGTTGCTTTCCAAGAGTGGCCACCATCAACCTTTCTAACAGCTATACCTGTGATTTGGAAGGCTTTCCAAGCGCGCGAAACGACACTTTTGTTGATTCCGAACTCATCAGCTACACTCGTTAAACTACGCTCCTGCTTTCCGATAATTTTTCCACGATTGAAGTTGCTTAGGTGATTTCTTCTAGCCATATTTTACGTAAGAACTCACTCTTACTAGCAGCAAATGTCTTTAATTGCACCCTAGTTCTTATTATTGTAGTCTTGAGCTGCGCGTGCCGACCTCGCGCGTTTTGTGTATACTCACGTCGCCTACGACGTTTTGTTCCTGACATTTGCATAGGCATGCAGCATGCATCATCTTCCTATTGACTTGCGTGCTCATTATACTGATCGCAATAAACCCTTTTCTGCAATTTCATAACTATCTGTTTAAATTTACATTTTTGCTTAAGTTTTGCACATCAGTATATATATATATATATATATATATATATATATATATATATATATATATATTTAGATTCATTTATATTCAGATCCATTTATAGGAATATTTTATTGGGCTTTTTATTACGTAATAACAAATTAACCACACATAAAATAGACAAATTTAATAACATTAAAAAATTCTTCAACAACTGTTTGGATCATGATTATCCAATAAATTTCTTAAATACTTATATACATCACAAATATATTAAACATCTTTGCGAATCGTGATCCAATTTCAAATCCACCACACAACAATAGGTCCACAAAGTCGGCTTGTTAGTGGTCTAGCCGTGAAGAATTTATTTATTTACTTACATTTACACAGCTTACATTTTTACTCACTCTCTGGACCATTATACTCCTTTACCATACAACTTATTACCAACCAATTGTTTGCATCCTTTTACATTTTATTACCAATCAAACAATGATTTAAATCTTTTTTCAATTTATATGGTGATGATGCGTTATATTTTTTCATTTTGAGTATGTGATATACATCTTGAAGCTTAAAGAAAATTCCGTCTTACTACTCACATATTTGAATCTTCATTTCTTTGAATTTTGTAAGTAATTTTTATATTTTGATTTGTTGATAAATTTTAGAATGATAGATTTTATTTTGTAAATTTTATCTTTGAATTTTTTTGCATTTTTTAATCATTGAACTCTTTTGTAATTTGGATTTCCCAATTCAGCCTACCAGAAATTATAGATTTTATTTTTGTAGATTTTATCGCTGAATTTGTTTGCATCTTTTAATCATGAACTCTTTTGCAATTTGGATTTCCTAATTCAGCCTACCAAGTCGCAAAGGGGGAAGGTTGGTACCATTAAACTAGTTTAACCCCGCTTAATCGGTCCTCAGCCCGATATTGCTTTTTGACTTGCTGGGTTCCATATTTTCATTTATTTTTCTTTCTTTGTTACATTTCTTTCTGGATTTTTGTCTTTTTAAATATTTTAAATTATTCTTTCATAAATTTTCAGTATATATATATATATATATATATATATATATATATATATATATATATACTGAAAATTTATGAAAGAATAATTTAAAATATTTAAAAAGACAAAAATCCAGAAAGAAATGTAATGTTGCCATACCGTTTCTTACACATTTGGTTCACCATCACTGTGAATATGAGCCGGCAGGATGTGATAAACGAAGCGTCTAAGGTGAAAACTGTATAGCTGAATCTATCTCTTAATTGAATATTTTTATGTTTGTTCAAGTTTCTAATTATTCACTGGCTTGTAAGTCTCATTTAGAAATAGCCAGTGATTATAGTTTGGATAAATAAATAGTTAAAAATCACTTAATTAATTACTCATACATTTAAGATCGATTTGAAAATCTAATTGTGTAAAATTCAAGAACTTATTTCTTCCATACATTAATTATTCATTTATTCTAATTTTTATTTATTGAATGCATGAAATAAAATCGCATGAGAATTCGCAAATATTCACTAAATAGTTTCTAAAAAATTCTCTGATAAGCTAAATTTCTTAGTAGGTTTTATTTTGACTTGTAGAAAGACTACAATAAAAATTTAATTTCATTTTAAGATCACTTTTTTTTTAATGATTTTTTATTCTGTCAAAATCTTATTTATTCTCATAAAAAAGATTTGTCTCAAAATTCTGTAAATAGAAAACATGTTGCCAGGTAATATTATTATAAATCAATAATAATAGAAAAGAATTTTTAAGAAATACTGAAAAAACTTGATTTTTTAGCTATACATCGCATTTTTATAAAATAGAAATATTTACGGATATATCTATTCAATTAAATTTTAATTGAAAAATGCTATCCTTCTAAATCATGAGTTAAACTAATACCATTTTGTTCTTTTATTCAGAATAACATAGCCTTTTAAGGAAACGAATATATGTATACCTACATAAATGTCTATTATAAACTACTTAAATATAAATCAGATTTTTCTGAGATTATTCATTCTCCATTTCTTCATTTAACCTCAGAAATAGACTTAAGAACTGATCTACATATATTATAGACTAAAAGTTAATTAAGCATCCTCCTGAAGATAAATATAAAACATAAAATACTAAGAATTATAATTTCAACAAATAGTTCCTACTAAACTATTTTCTTTTTTGTAAAATGGATTGCACGACAGAAGTGACTTTTTAATTTTGATAAATCATCTGGCTAATGATATAACGATATTTAAAAAAATTATGAATAATCCTGTCGTCTAGAATACCAATGTCTACTAAAGGCCTGCTTGAAACTTATAATAGTCTTGCTGAAATGTAGATCTCGATAGAACAGAATAAAATTTTATTAAACTAAAACAACAAAGAAATAGAACCTCACTACACTATTTTCTAGATATTATTAATTTGACTAAACTATCAAAACAAATTCTAGTTCTTATTTTCATGTACATACAATTAGTATATTCTTCTGAGGTTCATGAAATAAATACACCACTTGGTTTCTCTTCTTTCATTTAATTGTGGCTCACTATTAAATAAACACTCAATCAATAATTAATAAAATGTCAGATAATGTGATGAAAATCAAATTGTTTCTATTCGACACTTCGAATCATCAAAATTAAATACACATATGTTATCTCATAGGTGAAGCAGGACTACCTACATCACTCGGGGAATTTAAAGATTACATTATAAAATGTAGATTTTCCTTACCAACTAACACTATCTAGAAATCCTAGCTCAGTACTACGTAATTCTAGATCCAACTTGAATTGCAACAAATCTGCAATACGCTTTCCTACAACGTTACTCAGAATATAGAAAAAAGGACTTCAACACATCTAGATTTCCAAAGGCTTTTGATGACCCCTGATTTAGGTGATCCAATGCGACTGGTGGCATAAGTATAGAGAGGCTGGAATTCTTTAACTAGAAATCTCTAATAGAGGAGTTCCTGGAATTCTTCCTCCTGCTGCACGTGTCTCACCTGGCCGGGCAGCTTGGCAAATACGCTGCAGGAATGCTGGAATCTAGTAGAGAATCTGCCGGAAGTTCATCGTTGCCTTTGAAGTGCTGGGAGTACATCTCTGGAGATTTTTGAGGTGGGAACTACTACAGTGGAGTGGAATGCTTTGAAAGGGCGCCTTCACTGTATGTACAATGACGTTTTGTCTCCTTGAGTTGTGCGGAATATGTGGGAGTCACTCCCAATTTATAAAGAACTGTTTTCTTGATTGTGTAAGTTTGGCTAGTATTGGCTACCTCCTGAAGATATTTGAATGCAAAAGGTCCTCCTCCGCCTCCTTAGTCGACTGTTTCTACGACACGGGAGCAATTTATGTGAATATCTGTTCCCTAGGATTCTCTGTACACAATTCAAATCTCTTTCTTCTAGGAAAATAAATTTTCTGAGTTTATAATTCTGCGATCACATATCTCTCTCATTTCTACATTCTATTCCAAGTTCTCATGGTCAGTGTGATTCTCAAACCAAAGGTATACATGTTTTTAACATCCTGTGGTCTCCGAGCATTTTGTAGGAGAGGCCAAGGAGAACCTGGTTCTAACGTACTTCATGTTGCCTGCGATTACTCGATTCTACTACTGGCACTTGCTTTACTTCCCGTTGATTCGACATTCGTCATGTATTGTTGTTTGTTAAACATTTAGTTCCTATTTAAAAGAGGGAAAAGATTTCATACCTCAAGTTCTGCTGACGTTGTATCTTTCAAGCTAGTCATCACGTATCCCAAGGATTTAAAGAAGGCGCAGCAAATGATGTGGCTCGCGCAAGACATGAAGGTAGATGCTGATGAGCATGTTATCATCGCACATTAAGGCCTTACCCTGGACTGGAAATGGATGGTGTTATTGTCTTCCCTAGCATCGCTGTAGATAATACCAATGAGGGATTTTCAGCGCAGATGTGCATATCAAACTCGTTATTTTCTGGACATTCGTCTACAAAGTCAATCTGTTTGCCCTGTAGAGGAAGAGCTTTGGAACGTGGCTGTGAGGTTGAATTAAGCATTAGCTCTGGTTTATTTTTGAGTAAAAGATAGTAAAATTTTAGGTATGAAGGTTAATGGCAAGTAACTGAAGTTTATTCTGTAGTATGAATGATACAGTTTTCGTACATATTTCCTTTATAAAATATGGAAATCATCATTTTATCATGCTTCTGAACCACTATAATAAAATCATAAGTGAAAAAAAGTTAACTCTCCTACATAGAGCTTAAGTATCAGTAAACGGTAACTAAATATTTATTCTACTTTAAGTAGAGAAACATAAAAAAAAGATATAAATAATGTTTAGTTAGAGAGAGAGAGAGAGAGAGAGGTAAAATTCGTCATGTTTAAGTTTAAAGAAAAAATATTTAGTATTGTATTATTTAGAATACATGGATGTTCTAGAAAGGTTTTAAATATAACTGTATCTCGTAAATATTAATGTATATCCTAATCTAAAATGCCCTAGACTTGAATTTTCATATTTATTTGAAATGTTTTTCTTATTTATCAATCAATCTATGTTAAAACGAGTATTATTGAACTTTTGATGTCTCCATACATGTATTGGGAATATATCTTATAATCTCTAACTTTACACTTAGAATCATTTAAATACTGCAGACTGTTCTTATCTAAGTTAACCTTTCGATCACCTAGTAATTTTAATTTTACTGTAATTGGTTTTAAACTTTTAAAGTAATCTTGGATCTAAAAGTTAATTCTAAGAATAAAAATCTAGAAACTGAAGACCCGAGTTTAATTTCTTTCTGTGGAACTTGAATACCATTTTTCCTTCAAAGAGAATGCTTATATTAAGAATAGATTGATGTGATTATATATATAAAATAAAATGTATTATACACAAGGAAAAAGACTGTTTATTACTTTTCTTAGGTAAACATTGGACTCGATCATTTTACTTCGTGAGATTTATTATTAAAAAAGCACTAATGCAATTTTACATAATTCATTGTGTTATTTATTTGAAGAAATCATGAAAAAAAAAAATTTGTAATGATTTACATAAAGTAAAGTAATCCATTTTTGTCATTTAATGATAACTGTTAAGAATGTTATAAGCGCCATGTCCTAAATAGAAACGTAGTAAAGCTTGATTTTGTAACTTTACCTGTCTCAGTGCTTTAAATAGAATATTAACATGAAAAATATCCAAAATCGTTCTTAAATAACATACATTTCATTATTTGGAATACTTAAGAAACTTCTCTATAAAACAATGAAATCAGGAAGAATCGTAGCTGAAAAAATTTTCTAGAGGAAACTGTTCATCTGAAAGAATTTAAATTGAACGCGAAAAAAGAAAAAGTATTTTCCGATGAATACAGGTCTTAATAGTTCAAATTGCCCCCATCTGACAAAAGAAGATTCTTTCTCATCTTTGAAATCTTACTCAAGGTATTCCAATAGATTGTATAAACTACAAATGCCTCAAAATATAACCATATGCAGATGAATGAAGTACAGCAAACCTTTATTAGAACTAGATCTCGAAGTCCTTCGTAACTGGATATGGATGTAAGGGATGCTTGTTTAGATATCTCAAGTCTTTCAAATATGGCTTAAAATTGCCCGAACTACTTCAAATATAACTAGACTTGAATCATAATAAGCCTACCTAAGGTTATAGCATTGAAACATGAAGTGATATTCAAATATCTAACCTAAGGAACAAATCAGCTTATCAAATCAATACTTAACAACAGTGATAGATCCTCCAGAATAAAAGATATTATATTTGAGTCCATGAGTATATGTGTTTTTTTGTTAACTTTTTTATTAATAGATAAGGCCCATTCTTCCTATTATTTTTAAAAATAAAAGTCGGATTACGCTAGAAGCACGCTCAACCACCTTAATTATAGATAAATTAAATTTTGGAAAAAAATACTTTTGAGATGACTATTGAAAGAAAAATCTAAATTCCTGGAACAAACAAAACTGAATGAATATCATGAACCCAATGTGAAGAATAATAAATGTTGGATGTAAAGGTAAAGTGTAAGCGTTATACTACCAGAACTCAGCATTGGGTTGATGTATCTTTTCTCGATGGAAGAAAGAATTATAAAACTCTATCACTGTTTGAATATTTAAGTACAGTAGTATATTTTCCGTTCATTTTTAAAAGGGACCTAATGCCATTTCTACCGCCTGTGTATGCCTGTGTACTGGATCAGATACATTCTAGAATATAATGATTTGAAAAAAATATTATAAATGGACACGTCTACATTTTTATTAATTAGCTTGATAAGTTTACACCTGCAAAACAAAATTTCATCTCTCTAAAAACAAACTGGATCTCTAAGAAGGTGCACACAATCTGCACGTTTTATCTGAGAACAGGACACAATGCACTATCACCAGTCTCTTCAAATATAAATGTACAAAAACATAAAAAATGACTTTCAAAAACTCTGCTCTGCAGCGACACACCTCTCATACATAATCCCAGCGTACAAACTTCACATGTCTGTGTCTTTCTATCTATCTTACCAAGGATTCCTTCCACTACGAAAATTCTCAGTTCATTATTCCTTATGAAAACTAAACAGTGATCTAGTTTCCTTGTTTACTTAATAACATGCGTCATATTTTAGGTATTTTTTCATAAATGTAATCAGATGAGCAAATGACTATTTTAACTATCCAAAACACTACAAGATAGCGCAATCATCGTGTATCAATTGAATAAATCATATATTCAATTGATACAAGAAAAATCAAATTGATGGATCTCGATGAATATGTCTCTAAGGTCAATAGAATAGCATGGCATCCCTCACCATGAAACCCACCAATTGCTGCACTGTTTTTGGCCTTGAATCTTCCTTAACGTGCCCTAGACAGCAGAGTGTATTCAAAATATAGAATCCTTTATTTAAATTCTAGTTCCTCTACCTAAAGAGAATGGATAAAATCATTCTAATTAATTGCTAAAGCAAAATAAAATTTTCCATTAAAAGACACATTATTCAAATTAATAAAAGTGAAAATAAACTTTGCATTTATTAACTGTACACAACATACACAATGGGTATAAAAACACATGTAAAAATAATTCAGTACATTGAGCAGAGAATAACATTCAACTACAGTAAAAGACTAAAATACTACAAACGAAGACAAAAAAAAAATTACGAAAAAAACTTTAAATTTGTCAAAGGATCCTGAAATATTTTTCCGAACTTTTCCTTAAAAGCAGTATCTGCTTCCCATCGTCCTCATTTTTCTATTGAAGATTTTATTAAATTTCACGCCAAACACACAAGTCAAATTATTTTTTTCTCTAAAAGATTTCAATTCTAAAATACAACTAAGTATCTTACCCAGAGAATATCTTTGAGTGAAAAGTATCGAATAATTTGTCCCTAGAAGATACATTTTTATTTGTCTTAGGAAAAATAAACTTTTTTTCTTCTATCTTTATTCACTTAAATTTTTATCACACCATTTATTGCATAATGACCTGATGACCACTCATGTATAGTGAACTCTCGTTAGATGATGAAATTTTGTCTGCATTCTAATGCTACTTATGGAGGGATAGGCATGTTTTTGAAAAATGATCCCTTCGTAAGTTAGTTCATGGAGGAAATTTTTTTCTAATTCAGGTAGAGTAATCTTAATTTTGTTTATATTTGTTGTTTTCTTTTTGACTGGGAATAGTAATAGAGAAGAAAGACTAAATCTAATAACAAAAAAAGTTGAGAGTAAATATATTTTCCAAACCAAACTAAATTTGTTGGAAAATGGAATGTTGTACAGTTTGATTGGGAAACATGTTTTCATAAAAATTTTTTAAGATTGTGTGTATAGAATTTTCAAGAAGTGAAAAAATCTTTTGTTTAAATGTAAGAAGGTTTAAAACTGAGAAACATTTATTATTTAAGGTCTTGAATGAAAAAAACCTAGAAAGATTAAACTTTGAAAATATTTTTATCTTTTAAAAATTATAAATTTGAGCCTTTTTACTTCAACTGAATTAAATAAAAAATTTGTAAGTTATTATAATCAGTGGTATGCAGAGTGCTCATTGAAACAAAAATTCCTCAAAACCAAGAGTACCTGAGTATTTTGAAAAGTGATGACTCACTACATTTTATTTAAAATCTCAAGCCTTTTTTCATAACATCCTTCTATATTCTTTATTTCATTTCAAGTTATTTTAGTTGAAGTATCTGAAATATTTTAGGATAGTTTCTCTAAGATGTTCCCAGTTTTTCGTTAAGCAAAATATGATGTAAAAGTTTTACATTTTGTACTTAAACATTGACGCAATTATAGTTGTAAAAGGAATACAATGCATATAGTATAGAATCAAACAAAAGGCTTTATGAACTCTATGAAGTTATACATGATTGTCTGTCTAAGAGGAAGAACAACTAAGGAAGTTCTTTAGTGTTGATATGCCTCCCCTTTATGCAATGGATTACTTCTCACCAACCTCTCCTACTCTCAGACGTTGTCACAGTTCTTGGTAGAGTGCCCATTCTAATCAGACATCTGTTCTCGTTTATTGGGTGTTCCTTGAAGGTGCTACTCTAATACGCAGGATCTCCTTAATCCCACTGCATGTCTATGGGAGTTTAAATCAGGATAGGAATGCTAGCCAATCCATTGCAGTGATATATTCCCTTTCCATAGCTACTGAGTATCATAAGTCTGCTGTGGCCTACGTGGCATCCATAAAACAAAGTCTGGGCCACAACACTTCAGAGAATCAGATGCACATGGGAAGGACTTTCACTCATTACAGGCGATCTCCGGTTCAGGACCTATGTCGGAAAACGTAGAGTTCGTCTCCTTCAATAATGCTCTCCAGACGACAAACCTGACCATCGTAATGGTCACTTCTTCGTAATATTACTGAGATAAACCGTGTCGATTTTCATAAACCAACTGGGCTGAGAATAGCTTGTTGCAATGAAACAACTGACAAGTAAGTAAAAGATTGGCATCACTACTATGATGAGATGTCCAGCTTTTGTGCCCTAGACCACTCTAAGCAAGAGGCATACGATTACTAACTTTCGGATGCGCATTCAGGCCACTACTTTGAAGGAATGTCCACAGAAACTTGTACATTATCACCCTGTTGCTTGTACAGTTGCTCCAAGTCAAGCGCGCTTGCTGTGTTTGGTGATCGCCTTTTGGCCCTGGGGAAGATATCTGGTCATCCACTGCAGTTGCTTCCAAGGCATCACCACAGCTTCAACAGCCTATACCGCTGTGATTAAGGCTATTTTCCAAGCACGAAACGACACTTTTTGTAGATTCGAATCATCAGCTACACTCTGCTAAAACACGCCCTGCTTCCGATAATTTTTCCACGATTGAAGTTGTTTGGTGATTCTTCTCATGCGCATTTGACAATGAACTCACTCTTACTCAGCAGCAAACCACTTTTGCACCCCTAGGTCTTATTACTTTAGTCTGAGCTGCGCGTTCCGACACTGCGCGCGTTAGCTTACCACTCCTGACGACTTTATTGTTCCTGAGATTTGTGCATATGGCATGAGCATTGCATCATCTATCCTGACTTGCGCCAGTATACTGATCGCAATAAGCCCTTTCTGCAATTTCATAACACTTCTGTTTTAAATTTTGCACAGCAGGTTAGAAGTTAGGAAGGGAGAGGAAGGCAGAGATTTGATTCACGAGTACTAATCCATTATAATATTTATTTTTATTATAATATAATTATATATGATAATCTCTACTATATAAATATTATATACTATTGTTTGATATGAAATTCAATAATTCTTTTATAGATGTTAGTTAACTTATGCTATCATTAATAAAGAGCAGACAAATTAATAACATAAATTCTTAAATCTGTTGATCAGAACAAATTAACCTTATATTAAGGCGAACACTTATCTTGCAACTTTCCAATCAGCGTCACCACACAACAACGGTTCAAGAACAAAGGTGACGTAAACGGAAAATTCTATTTATCAATTATCAAGACAAGCTTACTGTACTACTCTGGACTCATTATACCCTTTACCATCTTATACTATGTCCACATTGTTTTCATCCTTCATTTTATTACTCAACTAAATCAATGATTTAAATCTTTTCACATTTATATAGAGAATGTTATATTTTTCTTATGAGTATAGATATACATCTTGAAGTAAAAGAAAATGCTTACTAAAGCTACATATATTTGAGATATTCATTCTTTGAATTTTGTAAGTACTTTTATATTTTGATTTTGAAATATTTTAAAGAATGATAGATTTTATTTTGTAAATTTATTTAGATTTTTGGTCATTTTAATCATTAATTTCTTTTGTAATTTGATTCCCAATCTAGCCCTACCAGAAATGTATAGATTTATTTTTGTAGATTTTATCGCTTTTGTTTGTCATCTTTAATCATGAACTCTTTTAATTTGGATTTTCTAATTCCAGCCTATTAATCGGTGGGATATGGTGGTTACTATTAAACTAGTTTTAACCCCTTAATTGGTCCTCAGACCCGTACTTGCTTTTGACTTGCAAGTTCCTAATTTTACATTATTTTCTTTCTGTTGGTATCATTTTTTCTGGATTTTGTCTTTGTTTTAATTTAAATATTCTTCATAAATTTTCAGTATAGAGTATATATATAAGGCATATATGGGGTAAAGGTTCA
>BMAW01013163.1:70482-136347 GCA_019974015.1 Nephila pilipes
TAAATTCATAGTTTTTTTACATTTTCTAATTGAAAAGTAAAGAGTTCATTCCTATTTCCTGATACGATTCGAAATCATCCTTTTATTTATAAAATCAGTTGAATCTACTTTCCCATAAATCTACTTTCCCGTAAATCTGTCAGAAATAATCCCTCTAGACTGATAGACGTCAGGGAAATTCCCTCAGCATCCCTTCATCTTGTACCACGTGAATCCATGTGACCTGGAGAAATCTCCTGAGAATCCCCATTATAAATTGACGTGCTTAGCAAAGTTCACTCTCTTGTGCTCTTCTCTTTTGTGCTGTACGTGAATGGCGGATCAGCGTCATCAACATTATTTACAAAACAAATTTTTCAGGAAATCTTCATTTTTTTATTGAATCATTCAAATTTAAATGATTATTTTATTAGCTCTTGACACTTAAAGCTATTTAATTTCAAAGATTTAAATTTATATACCTCTAAAATTATGTTTCTATATAGATTATATAATAATAAAATACTAGAAAAGTATTTAGAAATTTAAAATCAATGAAAGCAAACACACACAATTTTTACAATTTTACAGTTAAAAACATTTTTAATGTCCAGCGGTTTCATATTTATAGTTTCCCACAACGGTAAAAGTAAATGCGTAGTATTTATTCATGAAATAAGGTACTATGATATGAAAAAGATTCTATGATATCTTGCTGAAGAATTTAACATTTCTTTGAAGTTTAATCTGAATTTCATGAAAACTCCACATTAGCCAAATGCACTTTTAAGCATCGCGTTGCTTTCTAAAAGACGAAGTAGAAATTCGAATTTAAATTTATAACCCTGCTCTCGGAGACCATTTTCAATTTCTGGTCCACTTCTTTGATAGCTATTTTTCTTGGATGGCATTTTTTGGTTTTATTTTTGCAACCAAGTGGCAGCGTTTCGTGGACCGAAAATATTGTATTTTTATGCAACTTCGAATGGCATCACTAGATGACAGTGGAAGCAAGTTGGCAAGCGAACTCAACTCTAACGATATGGACATAAACATGAAATACATTTTGCAGCGGAGTAAAAGAGAATAGTAGTAATACTATGAGCTTCAAGACGATGAATCGATATTAATATTACAGGAATCGTCGTAAGTGATTCCGAGACACGCGGGATAGAAAATATTAAACCCGATCCATTTTTTTTTTTTTCATTTATATTGCGTCTACGATGTTCTTTGTAGGTGCAATTGAAATAATTTACCGGCTTATTAAAATAAAGTGTGGATCCAAAAGACATTTGTAATATATATTTTTTGCGCATATGAAGAATCGTCGAACTGGATTTTTTCTATCAAAATTCATTTTGATTAAATAGTAGTCTTGATAATGATTGTTAGAACAAAAAAAAAAAAAAAAAATGACAAAAAATTAAATCGTAATAGGAAAAATTATTCGGATAATTTCTTATCAAATTATTTTTAGAGTTTTGCTAATTATTTTAGAGTATTCTTTTTCAGTAATTCCTTTTCCGAAATCTCGTGTTTTGTCGGTTCACGAAGCCGGCGAGGTAAAAATTTACTTCAACCCCCATAATTAGCCAGAAAATAAGGCAGGCTTGCATCTTCTTTGGTTTCCTCTTGTCTATAAATTCATTATTTTCATTTTATCATTATTTTGTCTTCTGTATGAGTTGGATATTGTATGGAAAATCTCTTAATTGTTCAAATAAGCATTTCATAGCCCTAAGATCCATTTTATATTTTGAGGATAGTATCAAATCGATGCTCCTGTTTTTCAGCAATACTATCCTCAACACGATCACGATTGGCCAGACTTCAAGTCTTGAAGTGTTTTTGTCTAACTTAGAGTGTCTTTGATATAACCTTGTGTCTCGAAACGCTTAATTAAAACTAATAGCATAGGCCTAAATAACTGCTTATGAGCAAATGACATACATATATCCTTAATATAAGAACAAGAGAGCCTTTACCTACATACTAAGACTGGCTTATTTCTATGCGTTGCTCAGCTGTGTATTTTTTCAAAAATTAAAATCTCAATCCTTGATTTTCAGATATCGCAATCAAACCAGAAAAAAATGTACTTTTTCAAAAGTCATTCTCCTTTTGAATTATATAGTGACTTTTGCCCCAGTTCATACTTTCAAATCCATTTCAGTTTTATTTTGGATTATTTATTGTTAGAAAAGAAAAAAAAATGCGTACGTAGCAAAATTTTAAAGATAACTTTGATCGAAAATATTTTATTTATTTGTATTAGAGTAGCGTCGTAAAGTTAATCTAATTTATTTAATCTTCACTCTTCGTGACGAAGATTATATGGGTAAAAATAAACTAAAAATAAAAAGCATGATAGCATTTATGCATTTATTTATTTGTTGTATTGCTAAGCTTCACGTCAGAAAATTTATATTCATGTAATTTTAAAAAAAGTGCGAAACATAAGAAAAAAAATCTGTTAAAAAATGGAAATTACAACTGTTAAAAATCGGAGTTCACAACTTTTTTGAAGAGCAAAAATTTCATTCATTAACTAGAGCAGAAAATATCTTGAATTAGTGGAAAGATTATTGATATAAAAAAATTTGGGTTAATGTTAAAAGAATTCCTGTTTAATGAGTTTCAGGATAATTTTTGCAATACAACATTAGCTACTACATTATGTGTAGCAAATTTAAGTGAAAATATCATTAGACTCTGATGTAATTAATTTCTAATTATTGGATTTAAAAACATAATTTAGTATTTGTTCTTAGATAACTTGGAGTAATTTTGCTTTCCGTCAAATAAAACTGTTTTTTTAAAGGAAATGAATGTGATGAGTCACTTCTACAAACTATTGATCAATAATTGTTTATTTCATACATCATACATTTTATTTAATTAAGAAATTTAAATGTTTCTCATGAATTTATTTGGATTCCAATTTTATATATTTCCCCTCTAAAAAGTACATTAGCGTATTCCCTAATATATGATTTACATTACATTTGATTTATAATTGACTTAATCAAGAATAATAAAAATGCACAATAGTTACTAATTCTCTTTGAATAAAACATAAGTTTGAAATTGAAAACATATTTACTTGAAAAAAAAATATATTTTGTTTTTTAACATTTTTTCTGAAAATTAAGTAATCAATTTTGTGAAGAGAACTATTTAATTTAGACTCTTAATTAGATTCTGCAAACATCTTCTGTAGATACACTACTTCTAGTCCTGAGGAAATAATTCTTCAGTTTGCTTTCATGAATAATGCTAGTATATATGCTTCAATAAAAAATAAAAAATTGTCATCATTTAGTTACACATTTTCCAACAAATTTTCAGATTTGTATAAAAGGTCATCAACTTAAAACGTTTTCATTGTAAAACACAAAATATTTAACGCAAAATTATCTGATTTTCTGATGCAAATATTTGATTAAAATTAAAATGTTTTTTTTTTTTGCATTTTAATCTCATGGTGTTAAATATTAAAAGAAAAATATGTATATATATCTAAAAATATGAAAAATGTAAGATGTCTTCTATCTATGTTTTCAATGATAACTGACTAAAGATAAAACTACGAAGTATAAAATCTATTGAAAATTCATTAGAAAAAGTTTATGATTGTGAAGATTTGTCATTGTGAAAGCTAACGTATTTAAAAAAAAATTGCCAAATATTACAAAAAAAGTGATAAAAGTAATATTTACTTCAAAACTAGAATACAGTTGGTTGTATATACAAGGAACAGCTCAATTTATTGATATAATTTTTTCGTTATTTTATTGATATAATACTTCACTGTTATAACATTTGAAAAACTAGAAAGAATAAAGATATAAAGGCATATTATAAAACACGTGAATGCATGTGACATAATATATTATCAATAACATAGCAAAAAGGTTTTTATGAAAATATTTACCCCTATAAGTTCGAAAAGCAATACCCATTACTTTGGCACTTTTTTGCATTAAAAATATTGCGTCGGTACCTTAATATTGTAAATATAAAACCCTTTGAGAACTTTCCAAAATATCGAGCATTTTATGGATCTACTAAAGTATTAATATTTTTTTATTATTTCTTTTTTGAAACTTCTTTTATTTTCATTATAAATATTTTTACAAATCCTCTAGAAAGAAATCCAATATATATTTCTTTTATCTGTAAGTGTTTCTGGAGTAGAGAGAGATCAACTTCCTACATTTTCAAACCCATAGGATATACCTCAAAGTATTTTCTTGAGATCAAAAGCGTTGCTCTCGCATAACCGTTTTGATTTCTTCGGGTGGAACAGAAAGATATCCCCGGAGATTGAAATTCAATATTTGATATCTCACTCTGAAATAAAATAGAAAACTTAGTTATGCTTAACGTTTTTATCGCTAAAGGAACAACTGAATATTTACTAATAAAAATGTTCCACCTGTGGAGTGTTTAAAAAAATATTGTATTTAAGTTTCTTAGAAAGAACTGCGAATTTAATTTTGATTTTACAATTTGGAAACAACAACTAAAGTTAAAATTATTAAGAACGTTTTCTCATAAACATAAATTTATTAATATTCATTTTTAATATTTAGTTACAGGTTAAAATAAAATATAAAGTACAGGTTAGTAATTTCTACAATTTTTAGGCGACTTTTAAAATAAATTGTGGATATACTAAGAGATACTACAAAAACTAGTATCGTAATGGTTAGCAAAAGAATGTTCGCCAGAATAAAATCATCGTAATTAAACAAAAAAAATAAGTTAAATTTCGTTTGAACTTAACTTTTAATTTAACCTAATTTTTTAAATCAAAATATTATTTTCAATTTTAGTTAGAAGGCAATAGATTTTTGTCTGCTATGTTTTTTTTATGATTGATTGATTGATTATGAATATCCCTCGAAAAAGTAACATGAGGGCTATGAGCAAACAAACCTCGTAATTTTGAGCCTCGATCAATTGACAAGAATGACATTTGAGCAAGCACTTCCCTCTCCAAACTTCCACATCATGCCAATGAGAGAATTTGGAGTTTCGACAGATTTTATGGACAGATTTAATTCATCAATATCGATTCCATTGATTCAAAGTTCATGAAATCGAAATGATTCTAACTATTTAAACAATTTACAGTTCTCGCAAGCAAATAAGTTTCTAAGCTACCACATAAAGTTTCTCTCACACAGGTTTAAAACCCTAGCGGATGCATTTTATCTCATCTTCAAGTAAATGTTGAGGAATATCCCCAGTTGTCGTCGTGTTGTTTCGAAGTGGGACTTTATTAAATAATCAATCAAAACTGAATAACAAGATTTTGTATAGATTATCTTTGTTCTCAAAATATGCATAGTTGGAAATTTTTAATTACCTTTCGCACCCATTGCAAGAATTAACACTGAATAATCAATATGCAAATCACATAAATCACAAAAATCCAGTACATAATCAAAACTCAATACATAAAGGATTAGTTTTGGATTATCTTCGTTCACAAATACTTCTTGTTAATAATTGGCAACTGTTCATTCACCTTTTGCATGTATGAGATCTTGGCGGGAAGCACTTAGGATTTAATAGAGATGCAATATTTTTATTTATTCTCCAAATATATTTCCCACCTATATAGCTTTCCTAAAAGACACTATTATATGAATTTTGATTATTTATATATCAGGAATTTCTATCTCTTTTTTGAAGATATACTCGATTTATATAGCTTTTACACCATTTTATTGAATAAAATCATACGAATAGAATTGATATAACTTCTACTAATTTTATTAGTTAAAATCTTTTTAGAACATTATACGATTTTTAAAATATAAAAATGATATTGATCGATATTGGCTCTCTTGATCAGTTGATTATTGATTAATATATAATTCCTAAAGAAAATAACAACCCTTTTTTTTGGTTCTCTAAAACTGAAACAGCTTATTTTAAGCCTTGTTAACGGAAAGTTGATATTTGGGTAATTCTTTTCCAAATGAAATCAAAAAGAATTTCTCTTGTGCCACAAAAGACCCAACGTCTAACAGGACTGAAGCATATTAGATCTGTCGATATTTATTTCCCCACTTAAGATTGTATAGAATTTAGGAGAATGAGATGCTAATTGAAGTGTCATCCTCATCACTTGATCGTAGCTCACAATAATGAGGTTCTTCGCCAACAGCCCTAGTCTTTCTTTTAAGTGTGATATTAACAATCAATCAATCAGAAAGATTTTATAGGAAGTATTAATATCTTTTTTTATCTAATACCTTTTTTTTTTATCTTCCCTTCATAAAAGAAACTATCCAATATTTATTTTCTTTTATGAAGGGAAGTAATAGTAAAAGGAATAACAATTCCAATAATCTGCAAAACTAAAATCATTTGACAGTAAGCCATATCAAAATCACGAGAATATTAAGGATAATCAGTTGAAAGGAATAAAAAAGAATGGCAGCCTCACAGCTGTCTTAAAATTCTGAATAATATGATTTTTTTCGACCATTTATGAGGATTTATTATTATATAGACATTATGACAATACATTAACAGATGGGAAAAATTATTTTACTTTTATGTAAGCTTTGCTTTACTCTAATAAGTATATAAAAAAATGTTTCATTGTTATAATAAACTTTTTAGAAATAAAGAAAAAATAATAATAAGTGGTGACTAAACCACGTTCCTATGCATTAAACATGCGTGTGTGTCATTGTCATAAAAAAAAAATGGAACAATGAACGAACATCCAATTTTGTTTTAAGTTTAGAAAATGGGCCACAAAAACGTACGAAATGATTAAATCTGCATATCGTGACGATGGTATGAGTTTCTCCGGAGTATTTGAGTACTTTTTGAGGTTTAGAGATGAAAGAAACTCGACAGAAGACTGAGAAATCTGGCTATCCATGTCCGAGATGAAATGATGAAAATGTTGAGTTCGTGCAACAGAATTTCGTCGTCAAGGTTCCACTGGGACTGAAGCATTCTACAAAAATGTTATGGATTGGCGTTTGAAACGAATATGGGATGTTAAGCCTGATTTGTTGTAGAAATTGGTGCTCCTTGTACATTATCACAAGTTCATCCTTGAGCAGCATATTTTAGCTAGATAGCAGGTTGAGTTCATCACCCCCCCCACTAGTTCTCTCTATATCTATCTCCGCTGAATGAAAAGGTCTCTATCTATATGTATCTCTGCTGAATATGAACATTTGACATCTTTAATATTATTTCATTAAGATGACAAACTTTATTAAATCATATCTGTACCAATGTTATCTTTTTATTTTCTTCTTTTACAGTTAAAAACTAAAATATTGCAGTTCTAAGGCGTGATTCTCTAGTTAATGTAAAAAGATTTTGCATTCATTGTTGGTTTTATATATGTATTGGTTTTAAAGTAACTGATTCAATAATGCTAATTATTGCTAATTATAATATCAAACTCATCGAAATAGAATCAGACTATAAGTCTTTTCTGCTGAAGCTACAGTTTATGGCTGATGATTGTCTACATTTAAGTAAAAATGTCTGTCATTTATTAAAACCAATAGCGACAACAGTGACACTCCCTTCGGCAATGCAACACCCTCTTAGCAGTTTCTTCACCGGACAACTTGCTGCAAAATCTCCTCCCAAACCTGATCTCAGCCTCCAAACCGCAACAATAAAAAAAAAACCAACTCATAAGCCAACAACAATTCACCATCTCATCTGCCTGAAACAGAGAACATCAGTTTCCATCCATAAGCGAATAACTACTGTCTGAATCTGACACGAGCTTGAAAGCCGCTTTCGGCTAGATGCTCGAAAAAAGCGCAACATGCGGACGAACTTGCTTTATTGTATCTCTCCTTCTGTTCCGTGTGACCACGTGGATGTGTAAATGGAAAGCTTTTAAAGACTGCTCAAGGTAAACAATTGGAATTTGCCTTATCATTTAATACTCAAACAAATGAATGTGTAAATATAGGAATGGTACCACGCTGTTGGTATTTCGCTAATCGTTTCTTGGTTTCTATAAAGACTTCAGATTTCTTTCCAGCATAAATGCATTGAAATTTAGCAGTTATTTTTTTTTTTTTTTTTTTGCATTTGGTGCTATTCAAATGATAGGACTAAATATTTCTAAACATTTTTGCAATAGCGTATAAATAGGTATTCCTTTTAATAGACTATTTCTTCTGTTTTGGCAAAAAGACAAGGCTTTCAAAAGAATTGAAAACTGCTATTTCCCGGAGGAGTTGTGCAGCTATACGATTTTTTAGAAACCAAAGAAAAAAACCAAAAACCATTAGAAACCAAAAAAAAAAAAAATGTCCATGCAATACTTATACACTGGGTTCAATTGTCTTATAAAAGTAAAAAGGAATAAATTTGACGAAATATTTAATAGGTTCGCGAATTCCAAAGCAAAATATCTTTTCAATTTCGGAAACGATAATTTAAGCATTGTCAAATTTGTCCGTAATATAGCATTCCAAATTACCTTTGATGTTAAAATACATTTGTGGACACTTACACATGAAATACTCCTTCGAACGATTTGGTCATGTGAATACTTGGTAGTTTTTCTAATATTGTGTTTTCTATGTTAATTCTCCAAATCTTTGATGACGTATATATTATTAGTACAGTCAATGGAACCTTAAAAATAAAATTTGAATTCATTTGAAAGTATTGTACTTTTCTATAATTTTCTATACAATTTTTGTTCCCTTTTGCGATTTACGAAAACCAATATTTTTTGTAGTTAAAGGGTCTATCATTTGAAGGACATCGTGCTGAGAAAGTCATACTACAGCATCGAATTATTTAATGCGAATATTTATTAATTTTCTGAATCCATTTTTCAAAATTATAGAGAAAGAATTCAAAAGATATCTCTCTTTTTTTTAGCGAAAGTCATTAAAAAGTGATCATGTGCGCAGTGCTGATATTTTCCTTTAAATATTTCTTTAGATTATATTTTATTCATTTAATTATCTTAAAAAAGAACTTTTTCAAGCTGCATCCATTTGTTTCGCTATGAAATAGATGCACATTCTTATATGAAGGATTTTCAATATTTTGTTTGAATAATGTTATTCATTCGGTTAAATCCTTCTAAAGAGTGAGAGTTAGAATTATTATTTGTATGATATAATACAAGTATCTCCCGTAAGTGCAGTATTGCTGATTAATTTCTAACTATAGAAATTTTCGAGGGTGATTGAGTAATTACTCCATCGAAAATGAATGAAAAATAATAACCCTTTTATGTATATTAAATACCTTTTCATGAAAGGATAGTAATTATATTACTATTTACTTAAAAAAAATTTGTATGTTACAGCGTTATAATTGCTTGATAAATTTGCTGCATACAATTTTTCATAAAATATTCCAGGTGTCTAAAATTAATAAAAAACTGTAATAGACAAAGAAAAAGTCTTTGATATCGTTTTTTGTCTTTCTAAAAATTTAATTTGAATTAGTGTTTTAAAAACTGCGATAAAATTGATGTTCAACTTATCTTACAAAAATACATATTATGATATTAATTCTAAGTTCTTAAAATTTTTATTTTGCTGTCCAATTTTTATTTTACTAAAAAAAGCGATAAAGGAATATGTCATTTTATTAAATTACTTTATGAAGAACAGAATCCTATTAGAATAACAATCAATCATCCTTTCAACATTATTGAAATTCTATTTTCAATGCATCACATTTTATAACAAAGGAACTGCCTTTTCTATTATCTTTAAACATTTATCACAATAATTTAAGATCATGAAAAGGATTATAAGAGCAACGATAAGTGACAGATATTGGTCTAATTTAAACAATTTTATCATATATTATCGTAAAGGGATATTGCAAAGCGGACATTCAAGCGCGAACGTATTTCCTGTACATCCATCTTTTTAAAACTGTATCTCCTTTCAAAGAACTTGATTTCCATTTTAAAAATAATTTTGCTAAATTCCGCTTACCGTAACTTAACTCAGCCTTAAATTATTCTAGCTTGCTCTTTTTAGGGATATTTAAAATATTCCCTCAGCAGCTTTTCACGCTAGAAATGTTTTGAATAATGTGTTACCGAATGAATATATATTTTTCTTACATTCAGTAAATTTCGAGCTGTATTTTTTATTCCCATCCCCTCTCTCTTCAACTGTTTTAACTTGTTTATCTTCAAAAATTATCAAGTAATATCATATAATAACAACAGAAAGGAGGCATTTTATGGTACCATTGCTAGCTTAGAATTGTAATAAGTTTTTTTTTTTTTTTCCTTTCTAATTTGTGTTTAAAAGGACGCCTTTGACCTCAAGAAATTTCAAATTCTCATTTAAAACTTCCCCGAAGGAAACGTTATTTTGTTTAGCAAGACCATAACATGTAATAGCTTTTGATTGATTGATTATTTATTAACGTCACATTTGGAAGTAAAGCGAGGGATATTGGCAACAAACCTTGTAATTTTGATTCTTGGTTAAATGACGAGAACTACATTTGAACTGGCACCTCCCTCTCCAAATATCTACACTATGCCAACGGGAGGACTTAAAATGTCGACAGGTTTAAGGTGCATTCGCCCCGTTACACGGTGGTACCTCCGTGGCAACTGGATTAGAATCTATGACACAACCGAAATAACACCCGCAACGAATGCACGGCCATGAGAACTAGGCTACCTCGTCTACAAATCAGATATGTATGTTTCCGCTTGTACTTTTATCAATTGTTTTCCTTTTACAAGAGAAAGTTTTAATTAAAGAAATAAAATTAGATATAAATTAACTGTTAATTAGATAAAAACTTAACATTTTTATATAAGGGTGTATATATATTTTTTCATTAGGGGGAATGGTATCTCAGGGAATAGCATATATAAAATCAGTACTTTATTTCTTCTGCAAAATATTAAATACATGCATATCAATTAAATGAACTTTAAATTAGTATAAAGGCTTAAATATTAGTATTGAAAAATTCAGCTAAGTTATGAAAATTTCAAAATATAAAGGTAGTTTAATGTAATACATGAAAGAAATGAAATTAATTTCATAATACACATGAATATAAATAAATCGGATCTTTATATAGTAAGCTATATAAATAAAAACCTACTCGTATGTGTTTTGAGGTTCATTCTGACAAAATTTTCCAAAATCAAAACATATATAAACTGTATCCCTTAAAGATATGAATAAACTTAAGACCCATCTAATTTTAAATATGAATAAACTAATTCAACCACATGTGTTACATTTGTATATATCCCTAATTTTTGTGCGTTATTTAACCGTCTTTCTTAGTAAAAGAATTTATTTCTGAAAATTTCCATTAGAATCTTTTCATTTAAATGAAGTTTTGAAGTAATAATACGAAGTAGATTTAAGTGAAGATTTTTATCAAGACAATATCATATTAAAATGCTTAAATTTATTAATATTTTTAACGCAAATCACTTTTTGAAAAAAATATACAACTCATGTGTATAAATTTAGATTTTTATACCTTTACCTTTTTCTTGTGTATGGAAATATATTTCATTTAGAATCAAAATAAGAAATTTAATTTTGTTGCTTGTATGTTTAAATTATCTTCTTTGATAAATAAAACTGAAATACATTCCATATATTAGGAAAAGGTTTTGCCGCATAAGATTAGCTAAAGTTATTGATATTTAAAATTTTACTAGCTTCACATACGTACTTAATATGCTATAAATGTTTTACGTGGAGCTCATAACGCCATCTTCATATACTGCGGATTTCTCTGAAATCCTTTCAAAAAGATTATCCGATACACTAAGGAATTTCATTCAAAACAGTAATCATTAATACAGAAACAATTTTTTTTATAAATTATAGTGGGTTATGACTAACATAGTTCGAGCAAAATATTTCAATACGTTAAATAAATTTTCAACTTATATAAAAACCTTTCCCACCAATGAGAAAGTATCTGGTTTCGAGACATATAAGTTAAATACAGTAGCTGAATGGTTAAGATCACAAAATTCATGATAATGGGGATGTAAAATCTAGTCTTGACTTCAAGTCTAAGTTCTACTAAAGATTGTCATACGAAATAATGAAAAGTATTCACATTAAATTTCAATTGACTGCATTCGTATGACGTTCACGTGACTGATGAAATCACATGCTTCCAGCCGAGTAATACTGTCATCAGTCTGGTGCTTCTTGATTATTTCATCAGTTAAAACGATTCACTGTTACTAGCTTTTATTCTTAACCCAAACTTTCTTTGAAAAATGCATATTTGTTAACAATAATAGCTCAAATATGTAAGAAATACATTTGATTTAAAAGTATCTACATTACAAAGAAAGCAAAAATTAATTTTTTGGGAAAACTTTAAATAGAATCTTAATCTTGGTACACTCAGAATTACGGAAAGATGCAATTTAATTTTGTCGATGGAATTAACGAGTGCCACCTTTGACTTCATTACCATTACGTTATTGCGTCTATCACGTGACCATCATGAATTGAGTCCAATGCAGCTGAAAATAGTTATAAGATTCAATGTGGAAATTCGATAGGAAATCTAATCAGCTCATGTATCCTATTTATCATTTAATCTTGATTTTAATGTATGTATTTCTTCGCTAATAAATTTTGTAAGGCTCAAGAATTATTCTTTAATATAAGGATTATGAATTCTTGTTTATTTTTGTATACAACACTTATACATTCTTGTATAAAGAACTATTAACTGTACTTCTTCAAAACACAATTTTTGGACAAGATAAAGATTTTTCTTACTTTTGGTCTCATAATAAAATTCAGTCTTTTAACTGTAAAGTTCCATGTGAATTTCTTTTTATCTTATTTAGAAACTGTTTTAATATTACTTGATCATGAATTTCTCCGACCGGAATGGCTCTAAAAACACTTTCATTACTGAAAAATACAATATCTCAAAATATTATGCATCAAAGAACCTGAAATCTTATTTATGTTTTGAAATACATATACATAAAATAGTTTATTCTTGAGATTTCTTATATTGAGTGGAATTTTTTTATATAGCAAAAAAGGGAAAATTACTATGTCTTTTAAAGAAAATTTCAGATATCAGAACTAGAACAACCATTTCTTCCTACATAAGGGCTATATTATCAAAAACGGTCTATTCCCTAGATAGGGTTATATTCTGTATTATGCAGTTCATAAAATGTCAATATATTTATTTTCTTTTGAGTTACCATGTTTTGCGGATAGTCTTACTTTTTGCTTATATTTGCAAAAAATGCTCTTTTGACGGTAAAATTATACTCTAACAAAACTTCTCTTGGGCGCGTTTCTAATTTTGAAGCTTCATAAGGTCATAAAATATGCATATTCAGGTACGATAAATGTAAATTCAACAAAAGTTCTTCGAGGGTATACTGTTACCTTAGTTTAAATCCATCAATGAATCAAATAATATTACCTCAGCGTGCTTATAAATTTAATGCTTTTATGTCTAATTTAAACTACTGGAATAAAATAATATTGATTTCATGGATTTTGTTTTCTAAAATTAAAAAAAAAAATCTTTCCGTTTTAAGTAGAAAATGTGCAAAAATATAAATTTTTAAATCGTTTCAGAAAGAGTTCATACTTTCTTCTGAACTGATTTAGTATTGAACGTATTATGTATTTATGAAAGTTATACAACTCTAAAGAAAGTGTTCCTCTAAAACAAAAATCTTTTCTTTCCTTTATAAAGTTATTTCTCCTAATACGTGTTATGAAAAATGTTACTTTTCCACGCAGAGTACCAATGAATTATATTTTCGCAGCTACAGACTGAACCGTATTTAATTTAATGTCCCCTAGAGATTAAAAGGTCTGGAGTTTGGGTAATTCTTTTGATCTTTTGGGATGTAATGTAATTTTTTCCTTGAAGAAAAAATGAGTGTATTTTTGTCTTGATTTACTATAAATGACCAAAATTAAAATTGAAATCAAGTAGTATTAATCATTAAAAGGATGGTAAAGATGTCAGAATTTTTTATCGCCATTTCAGGAACGTGTAAAATGTAATAGATTGTTTGTACTTATCACATGCGAGTACTAGTTAATTCAATTCCTTTTCTGTATGAAAGTATTTAAAGAATAATGGTATTCCTTGAGATTATTTTATTTCCTTCATATTTTGTAATTTATATGCCCTTGAATTCAAGTAATTTAAGTGAATGAGCAAATACATGAAGGACAATGCTGCCTCCAGCTGCCCAATTCTTTAGGAATACAAATGCGCAGTGGTAAAAATAAAATAGCTGGGAAATGTACATACGGCAACGATAGTTATCGTTGCCTATTCATAAAATGCAAATTGATACGAATGAAAATCATATGAAAATATTGCATCTTATTGCAAATACCTCTACGAGAGTCGCTCCATAACTCCTTAGAAAATCGAAGAGATGGTGCTCGTAATATCGAAAATGGTTTGTTTTTAGTAAACATCATGACTAACTAGACATCTGCCTTGGTTATTTCCATGATGTACCTTCATTTTTATTGTGGATTGAATCAAGAAACTCGTGAGAAGAAACTTGAAACGATCTAGAAAAATAGAAAAAAAGAGTGTTTCGAGCAGTGATTAAACATTTATATTTTGAAAGGCTTAGCACCGAAGGAAATCAAAGCTGAAATCGATGAAGTTCATGACACATCTTCTCTTGTGTTTGCAATTGTTCACAATTTGATGAAGGAGTTTAAACGCCGCCCTGACACCACAAGCGATAAACGTCGTTCGGGACATCCAGTGAAAGTAATTACTTCATAGGTGACCGGAATTATTGACAAAATTCACGATATGGTTTTTAGTGATTGTCGAATCTAAGTGTGCCAAATAGTTGAGACGGTTAGCATATCGCAAGGTATAGTGTTTCCAATTTTGCTTAAAAAATTGGATGTAAAAAATATCGTGAAGATGGGTGCCACGTTTGCTCTCAGTGGAAAATAAAAGTCATCGTGGGGTCAACTCTGAAGCTATTTTTGACTTTTTTTCGTCGCAATCCTGACGAGTTTCTGCTCGATACATAACTTTGGCTTAAACTTGGATACACTACTACACACCAAAGACAAAGGAACACTCAAAACAGAGGGTTTTTGAAGGCAAACCGGCTTCGAACTTATTGTTCGATCCTCGTCATTAAAACATAAGAATGAAGTTGAAAAATCCAATAACTTCATATTCCTACAAAAATTGTATTTGTGTGCAATACATATGTAAAAATGACCACTTGAAGTTTTTAAAACAATGGGAAAAGTTCCCATTTAACTGGGGGTATAGAATGAATTGTTTGAGTAAACTATGTCATTAATTTATACCCCAGATTATTTTAAATACTAGGTAATCATTTAACAAACCAAATAGCAATATAATAACTAAAATGATGACTCGTAACATTTTGAAAACTACAAATTCAAACGAGATAATTAAAGTATTTGAATTGGAATATTAAATGCTGCAAAGCAAGTTTTCACTTTTCCGAACACACGCAAACATTAAGTGTTTATGATTTAAATTTCCAGTGAATGACCACTTTCTGACATAGGAAACAGAGCGAGAATTTCGACTAAGCTTTTCTGGGAGGTAACCCGAAATGTTTGTCCAGAGTAAAATCGTGAGAGAGATTCTTTGGGTAGAAGGCCATTAATGGCTTCGTTTGAAGACACCTTTTATGAATGAAAGATGGTTTCATCTCTTGACAGCTGTCGGATTAAATGACTGTTTATCTCAAGCTAAATATAATTTCCTTCCTCATGGTCTCTCCACACTTTAAAGACTAGATTCGTTAAATTCTGGAATTGGATTTTAGTTTCTGTCTTTTGGGATGTAAAGTAGCGTTTCAATAGAATAATTTTTTAATTACAATTTTCCATTTGTGCCGTAAATAATTTAAGGAATTTACTGATAATTTGTATACTTAATAAGAGTTTGTAAATGAAAATACCGTGGTTTTGGATCAAAAAAACGCACCTGTTTAAGTGGCCAATCTATTTAAAATTAGAGCATGTCTTATGGTCTTAAAACTGCATTTAAATATTAATCACAATACTATTTTAAAACTACTTGAGAATTTCAATTGCTGGAGCAATAGATTACTACAATTTGTCGACAGTACTGTAAAAGTATGTAGGGTAAACCCAAACAGTGAACAGCCTATACGTCTTTAGGCACTGAAAATACATTTTGATACGTAAGTTATCTCGATGCATGTGGAGAAATTACCAATTTACACTTTTTGTCAATGACCGTCAATAGTTATAAGTCCGGAAGTACACAATTTGTGTACGCATCAAACAATTAATATGCAGGTAAATGAAATTATTTACATGAATCGTTATATTTTATCTGATAATTAGAAAAAAATTAATATGAAACAAAAAATGACTTTCATATAATGAGAATTGCAGATTAAATGTGATAAATTGTGCAAAACTGTATAAATTCAGAGGAGTAGAAAGATATTTTGGTTTAAAATTTAGTTCGTGAGTGAAGAAAGTAAGTGAAGAGGAACAATTAAACCGTTATGTAAGTACAAGAAAACATTCCGTTTCAATTTATCTTTTTGCTTCCATAGATGAAATGGTAAAATTGCAAAATTTAATAAAGTATACCACTTAAAAATCATCCCATAAATTTGGGGTGCTTCATTTGTTTAAATGTATGAAAAATAAATTATGATAGTTGTTTATTGATATTTTATAATATTGGATGAATAACAGTTATTTCTAGAATATGTATACAGGTATTATTTCGAATACTTTGAAAATAAATTTACGAGTACAAGGTCAGTTACCTTTAATGTTTACATATTTTTTTTTATAAATGTTGATATTGTGTTACTTTTTTGGATATTTTTATGCTAGAAACCCGTTCAAAGCGCATAATTAAATAAATACCAATATACGAGATATATTTCTTAAATAAGTATTGCTTTTTAAATATGACGAAATCGGCTGTACTGTCGCCTTTGCACGCTGATGCTCAAAGTACCCATGTCCGTTACTCACAGACGCCAGTATGGAAACAGCAGCACATTTATTTGTGCACTTTTTAAATGACTCATACAAATGCAAATGCCGTCGGATGTGAAATACGTGTTGTAATTCATTTTCTGCATGTTAAAGGCGTGAAAACTGTTAAAATTCATCAGAGGAATAATAAAGTGCATATAGAAAACACTATATGAGTAATGGAATGATAGGAAAATGAGTGAAAGCTTTAAAGATGGTCGTACTAATAAGGGTCGTCCATGATAAGGGACGTAGGTGTCAACCATCTATCCTTATAGACTTAGTGCAGAATGTTTATTCGGAAGCTCAAGAAAACAGACGCTTTACGATTTTGTCTTTATTAAATAAGCTTTCTCAAGTTGCAAGAAGTGTTCTTCATGAAATTGTGGAAAGTCCTTCAATTTTCAGAAGTTTTGCTAAATTTAGGTACCGAAAATTCTGACTAAGGAGTTCAAATCCATTGAGAAGATAGTGCTTTATCTTTCTTTGAATGATGAATGTTAATCCAAATGATGAATGTTAAGCCAAATTGTCACTGGCTTATATGACATCGGAATCAATGCAGGGATCCATAGAATGGAAGCATTCAACATCATCCTAAAAAGAAAAGTTCAAGCAAAGAATTTCAGCTTGCAAAATCAAGTGTTTTGCGGTTTAGGATAGACTGGGAATTTTGCAAAGGAATTTTTTCATCGGGAAGGCACAGTAAATTCAGAGACATGTTGTGACATCTCAATTAAACTGCATCGTGTAATCCAAAACAAAATGCCTGGCAGGCTCAGAAAAGGGATTGTTTTGTTGCATGAAAATGCTCGTCGAACACTAGATCTCATCGCATCATGTAGCTGGGAATAACATAATCTCCCTCAGTAGAACCTTAATCTGGCGCCAAATGACTACCACTTATTACTTCATTTAAAAAATCACTTAGGTGGTCAGCAACAAGACGATGATGATATTAAAACGATTTAACCCTTAGGAGGCAGAGTTTTATGAGAATGGAATCCAGAAGCTGGTTGTACTATATAATAAGTGCTTTAGAAAGGGATGTAATTATATTGAATATTAGATTAAAGTACACGCTTTTTAATTAAAATAAAATAGTAGAAAAAACACCACATTTTTTTTTAAATATATATATATCAAAGTGATACTTAAGAAAGACGTTTATAAAGTAAAACCTGATTAACTATTTGATTAAAATATATGCTAAAATATTGTCTATATGTTATAATCTAAGAAAATATGTTTTTCATTCTTTAATGGTATTATCGTTACCTTTTCTTTCCTTCTGTCTGCTTCATAATGATAAAAAAAAACAATACTTTTACGATAATAATAAAAATACCTTTGTTTCCGGAGAAAAAATTCCTTCTTCTTCTCCTCTGGAAAAGTTTGATATTTATTACTTTTGGAATTAGCTTAAGAAACTTCCGATTTGCATTAAAATAAATTAAAGTAATCATATTTGTCAGGAATTAAAATGCTTTATATTTAATATTCCTTTTACAATATAGTTTTTTTTTTGTTAGTGAATTTTATTATATATGCAGCACAGATAAATTGTCAATGTATATTATATACTTCTATGTAATTTAATTTTTGTTGAATTAAAAATTGTGTAAATTATAACTAGAAATATATTTCTTACTTTTATATCAAGAATTTGTTACCTTTAATTTCCATCACTCTTTTCAATCTAACTTAGTATAAAACGAATTCATATTTTATGCCTCTTCTTATAAGAGGAGTTATTTATTCTTCTTCTTTACTTTTAATTCAACAACTTTTTTAAATCTTATTATGCAATAGCAAGATTTGTAAGACATTTAGTTGACTCATTAAGACATTTTTTATTAGATTACAATTTCTTAATTAAGAAAATTGTATTTAAAATATCTGAAATTGTTTCTATTTTTTTTCTGATATCATGAATGTCTACCTGCTTAATTATAATTCAAAAAATTAAATGGGCATTCATTTATTTATGTTATGAACTGATTATATTGATTATCATAACTTATTAAAATTTAAAAAAAAATTTGAATAGTTTAATTAAATTTCCCAATATGTAGAATGATGATAATATTTATGGAAAATTACATATAATTATTTTCGTTGATAAAATAAATTCAAGTTAATAACGGCTATGAGAAATATATTACATAAGATATGCAATGATACCTAGCTACAAAATTATATTATTGATATTTACACCCATTGTTATTTTAGAGATTTAATTTCTTGTATTAATGACTTTGAGAAGTGTTTCTTCGAAAGTGGATAAGGATTTACTTATTTATTTTAATTAGAAAATTAATTAAGTTGTTTCTGATAAATTAATAAAGAGTTTTCATAAAATGTAATACTTTAAAATAGTAAATTTCGTTTAAAATACACTAACAATCTATGTTGATTCCTATTTTTAATATTTATTATTAAGATATTTTTGATAATTCTTGATTTATTATAATAATTCAGTTTGGGTGAGCTTACTTTTGCTATCTTTTCTTCATTCTCAATACCTTAGGAGGCTACGCTCATAAATATTCAATGAAGAATATATTGAATTTATATATAAATGCTTAGAAATGTAAAGCCCCATTTACAATTTAAAAATTCTATTCATGCATTCCTCGTTAAAAAAAAGTAAAACTTAGTTTTTTAAAAGAATAATTAATTATAGTTTTTAATGTTATTAATTTCCTCAAATAGCAATCAAAAAGTTCGAACAATGAATAGAAAATGTTCATCCTGAAACTAAGAACAGATTCTATTCAATAATGGAATGATGTAAGTTTATCTGTATACTGATAAACCGTCTAAGGCGATGAAGCTCCAAAATTAATGCATCATTAAACGAGTATTTTCAAATCTGAAGATTAAAGGATATATCAGTGTCAGTTTCGTGATATAAGTATCTTATTAAAAATTACGTCATCCACAGTTATTAATCAATTACATAAGTTTGTGATAAAATGGATTTAAATAATAAATAATAATTTTTGATGTTGCATTATTAATATATAACGAAGGAAAAATATTATCATTAAATATTTTTTTTATTTAGAATGAAATGTTATGGATTAAGAAATACTGTTTTTCTTACATCATACTTTATTCAAAATTAGCATCAATTTGACTCAATTATAACAGCAGATGTTGTTCCATTAACTCATGTTTTTATATGTAACAATACACTTCTTATCCGGAAACGTTCCAAAATTATTCTTCAAAATTAGATTGTAAAATACATGACAAATGTCTCTAAAAAGGCACGTAGGAAATTTTAAAATACCGATAAATGATGTGACAAACACAACAGAATGGGAAAACATTTTATCTATAGGGATGCAGGCGATAAATTTGGGTTTTGTGTTCCACAATCAAAAGAACAATTGATGTCTCTCATTAAAACAAAAGTAATTGTCATTTCAAAAGGACCTTAGTAAAAACCTTGTAGCATCTTTTTTTATATATTCCTAAATATTTTTGTCCAGCATTTAAATGTCTAACATATGATACTGAAACAGTTGGTCTGGTACGAGTCATATATTAAGAGTTTTCTTCTCAGGGGGAGAATCTTAAGTTATTATTTCATTTTTGTGGCATATAAAGGATATGCATGATAAAACTCAAGATTGAATCGAAGTAAATGTGTGTTGCTTATCTATCAGTCTGAATTATGATGGCCATTTAACTTAATTATAGTAGAATGTTTGACTATGTGTATAATTTGTTTCCCTCATTTACAGAAAATAGTTATACCATCGTTAGAGAAAAATATACTTTTTATTTGGTTATCTTCCTAAAATAAATAATTACAATCCTCATTACTGTGATTAATTGTTTCGAAAATTCCCTTTGACTCGGTTTCAGACAGATACTGGAGACTATTAATATCAATTTCCTCCCGTGCTTGAAGCATTTTTCACTAATACTAGTTTTCTTTTTACCGAGAACTGGTGATTATTGATATAAATCTTGCTCACAAAGATTTCTAGCAAGCTTTGTAAAGAATTCAAGTAAATAAATACGCTGATCATTTCATTAAGACATTTCTTTCTTTACATCACAAAGTTTAAAATTACAGGTACCTATATATTGATGCAATGTTATGTTGAAAGTTGAAATCATTACTCAGATGTGATAAATTAATGGAAATCAATTAGAATTCATTGCCTCTTATGTCATCGTTTTATAAAAGCAACAACTCTTTATGCATGAAATTTTTACTTCAGAAAAACTAAAATACGCTTACCAGGATAAAGTCAAATAGACTTGAATAGGATATTTCCGAAAGAAGTCTTTCTTTGAAATTTCTTCCTATCCTTTTGAAATCATATCATTGTGAATTTAAATTATTTGGAACATTATTCATTAGGTTTTCATGAATCAAAAAAATTGATGAAAATTAAATAAATTCTGATAACTCATCTTTTAATCATGCTGGCATAAGTTCAGACAAAAAATGGAATAACGTCATTTCAGTACAATTTATAAAAGATAACATATCCAGAGAAACGTAATATTGTTAACAGATCAAATAAAGGAAATTAGAATTCGTCAAGATGAAAAGAATTATTCATCCTGGATTCATAACCATTAAATCAAATAAATAAATACAACCAATATCAAAAGCATTCATCTCCCTAAAAAAGTTTTTCTATTATATTATTGATTGAAATGAAGTGAAATTTTATGCAAATAATAAATGTAATAATAGTTAAATAATTTAAATTAATATCAAATCATCCAGAATGAATGTTTCAAAATGTAAACGAATCTTATATTCTTGGTAGTAAAAAAAATGTTACATAATTTTGTTTCCTTATTTTTGTTCTTATATAGTAAATCTGACATTTCAATTTTCTTTTATCTCCGCTTCAATAACAATATTTTACTCAGCATTAATTTTCTTATATAACAGGCTCTCTTTTTTTAGCATACATATTATCAAAAATCCTTTTACAAGGATCATTCAATTAAGTCCTTAAACATTCCAAGAGATGGATCTAGTAGCATCGAAAATAGTTTGTTTTTAGTAAGCTTCATGACTCACTAGACAGAAGTCTCAGTTATTCATGCTGGTGATCATAACTCCTTTCGCATCTCAAAAATTCTTCGTTATAACTTTTCCGGACGATAAGATCCTCTTCGCCTCCATAACTTTTTCATTTTGTAGAATAAATTCATAGGATGTAATCCAAAGTTTTGATTTTGCATTATATTAAATCCAGATCTCATTGACGGGGTCATCTTGACATGGCGGCAATTAAATTTTGTTTTGTTAGCAAATGACTACCAAATCAAAACTAACTTATGAATAAATGTCAAATTTGTTTCGGCTCTGTTTCACAGATGGCAGCACCCAATGAAAACAGCAATTTACAATAATGATGTCATCTGTTTTCAAATACAAATACTTTTAGAACCACTCCCGTAATTCTATAACATTATAAATGATTAAAATAATAATACAGACAGTGGAGGCAATTGGGGGTTAGAAGGGTCAATTGCATCCTCCCCCAACTTATTTGGGAATTAATTAAAATTTCTTTCCCTTTTAGCCGCTGAAAACTAGGAATCATAAAAACAAATATTTTATATATACTGTTGCCATATCACTTAATTAGCTTTCTCTTCGTTTCTTTATTTATTAAAATATTTATTTAATGAAATAAAGGCATTTTGTGTTGCTACTAACCGTTTCATAAATAGTAGAGTCTCTCACAGCAGGTGTAGCATCGCTATGAAGAACAGTAGCCAAGATGAATGAATATGGAAAGCTACACCAAGCAAAAAAAAAGGATAATGTTGTTTTAAAACAGAGAGACTAAACATAAGATACTGAAAAACTTATTTTGAATTGGACATATATCTAACAATAATATAATTTATTGTATTACTTTGAACACCTAATTAAGTGCTATTTAGCATAAGAAATTTATTTTTTATTTTTCATTGCATATTTTGTAGTGTGATGGGTAGTGTTTGGATTTTAGAAAATTATAACTCTTTGGTGTTTATTATTTGGTGTTGACTCCTGATTTTAATGAATTTGCTGATCATTTTTGATTTTTTCAAATTACTTCTATTGAATTGTATTACATGGGTAATATTGTTTCTTTGATAAAAGTTTTTTCTATAATATTAATCAAAATTTCAAAAAGAAATATATATACTAGTATTAAAATTAAACCACAGTTAGGTTGGTATAAACTGTTAACTTTTGTATTTCTATCCAAATTCGCTCATAAAACTTCAAGAATTGACCATTTTGTAGCTATGTCTTAGATTATTTTGTGTCCTGGTCAGTAGTAAAACTTGTAAACTGATCCCTACTAAATAACCGTTCACATGTGTTCATTTCCCATTGAACATCGAGTCAAAAATCTCTTTCTTCTTAGCCAAAACACACATATAATCTCGTAGTTATAAATTTCCGATCTTTCCTTCTTTATTACTGCTCTTACATTAAAGTTTTCTGTGTTTATAAATGCTATCCAACAAATCTTGTTCACTATACTTAAGTATAACTGTTCTAATTTACTTAAGAAGTCATAGTTAATTCACAAAGAGAGGTTCTCAAATCAAATGTCATATCAAAACTCCCAAAACTTAATTGAAAGGAAACACTCGCGATAGTTCCTTACAACTTCAGTACTGTTTAACTAACCCAATTTAATATAGATATTTTCATTTTATGATTTTAAAGAAATCTATGAAGTGTAGCTAATTTCCATACGATGCCAAAACTTTAAATTAAAATTCCTTTCAATTATTTTAATTATTAATATTGTTGTCTCGTTCATGCATTATGCAGAGTATTTTAACTGAATTCGAGTCATTGACGATTTTTCATTTCTTGTACATTTATTTACCTTTCTTCTTTTACACACAGACAAATATTATTTATATACAATTAATTACACGTTTCGTAGTACCAATACAAAATTTAAAAAAATATGGCGCAGAGTACAGAATATGAGCTACTGGATCTCCACCTGGCGGAAGAAAGCAGAAACATTTTTAAAAGGGGAATTTCATCATATGGAGTAAAGTTGCAAAAACATATATTAGATAGTCTCAAAGGCTGGAATGTCAGCATCTTCCAAAACAAGTGCCTGAAAATTGTAGAGAAATTCCGTTAGGATAAATAGGTGTGTGGAGTAATGTCTAATTTAAAACATTTTGAAAAATGATTGGGTGAATGTAAATAAATTGTGATATCAATGGAAAATCAGGGCTATTTCTTTAACACGTTATTTCTAATGTTGTTAGAGATAATGTCTATGCCCTTTTAGTGTCTTGTTACAGTGGATGTTATTGATCTGGAGTAGTAAAGATCTGTTATTAGAGGTGGGTTTCTTGAGATGTTGTGACTGAAAAGCCTTCACTTAAAATTACAAAGACCATATTATTAGGTTAATTTTCTACATTGGAACAACTACAAATGCAATATTACTGTTGGTTTTTTATAACTAATAAAAACAATGACCAAATTATATATTTGGCACACTTCTGCACCAAAACTGTAATTGTTTAAATCATAATCATGTGTACTGTAGAATGAAATCAGAAATGACTCGAATGAGGATGTACTTGTTTAATGAGAACAAGTCTCTTATGAAATTCATATTAAAATTATGTCTCACATAGTATTTAATTTTTGTTGAAATTTTCTTCAGCAAACCTTAGTTGATTTCTTTCAATTTAAATTCCTTTTCAATTAATCGTTTCATAAAAATAAAATTCCATAAAGAACAATTATGAAATTTTAACAAATAAAATATTATTTCATATTTACCTTCAAAAGAATTATCGGTTACAAAGTTATTAAAGATGCATCTGAAATATTGAATATTTTCATATTGATAGCAGATTCAAAAGCAAATAATTGAAAAAAGACTTGCGTAAAAGAAATATTAGGTTTAAAAACTTTAAAAAAATATTAGGCATGAAATTAGGGATATTTTCCCCGAACTTTTATTTTACTAAAATCTGTTTCACCTTTCCACTTGATTTCCATTTTGAAAGCATTTCAACTGATTTCTGCCTACCAAAATCAAATACAGGTATTTTCCCTTCGTTTTCTTATTCTAAAATACCTATAAATATCTTTCTTTGAGACGTTTTCATACGAACGCTATTACAAAATTTTGTCACCAAACAGATACATTTTTTCTTGTTCTTCTGAAAAATCAAAAGCTCAACTTTTACTCTTTATTATTTTTCTTTCCAAAAAATATCGATCGATATAAATAAATAATGAACTGAATGCCAGTTATTGAGGTTTTGTAAGTTAGATAAGATGATTATTTCAATTCTAAATATTTCTGCAACAATTGTTGCATATCTTAAAAATATTCGAATTATTTTTCATATATGTACGGGAGGAAACTCTCTTTTTCCTACAACAAAAGCAACGAAAAGTTCATTTAAATTAGTTTACATTTAGCGTTTTTTTAGGGGGGGCAGGGAGGGCTGAAAGAATAACGTAATAGGTAAAATACACTAATAATAAACAGTGGGCGAGGGTAAATACAATTTTTCAAACAAAACTGTACTTGTTAAAATGGAATATTCACACCATTTTGAATGAAAATAATTGTATTTCAAAGTAACAAGAAGGTAATGAAAAATTAAGATTTAAAACTTTTTTCCGAAATTGAAGAAAAAATTATATTTTTTAAAAAAACTGTAGCTTTAAAACTAAGAAATATTTATCTACCTCAAGAACTAGGGATGGAAATAAAAACAGTTAAATATATGACTCGCATAAAAGAATTTTTTTTTTGTCTCAAAAATTACAATTTTATTTTTTTTTTTTTTTTTCAATAGACTTTAATAATCGTTTTATTAGTTAACTTTATTGTAATCCAATTTTTTGAGCTCATTCTAACGAAATTTCTTTTATCAATGGATACAATTTAGTTATTTCCACATATTTCTTAACTTAAAACTATTTTATTAAGGAACTGAGGCATATATTTGAATTAACTTCCCTTACTTATTTGTTTCATTTTAATTTAATTTTGCATACAACTGTAGTTTCAAGTTATCTTAAAATTTAACCTAGTTACTGCCATCAAATCACAGTGGTGAGCCAGTATAAATAACTTCTTCCTAAATACCCCTGCCTCCCCATAACAGAAATGGAACATGGGTGTGCCTTCTCTTAAATGTATTTTAGGGCTAGAGGTTCGTCATTGTCTCAAAATATTTGCTTATGTAAATTTTCAATTTCATGAGACAATGGTGGGGTTTACTACCTATTTCAGCCACCTTAGCAACATTGATATTAGGCGACCTGGATGATTTAATCAGAGACATTTGTATAAATTCAATGATTTATTATAACTTTATTTGTATTGACAATAGAATTAGAAAGTTCTTCTCTATCAAAATCGAGATTAAGAGATCGTGAACTTGTTTTCAGTGGCTATTTTCATAACTCGGCCAATGGATTATCAAGACAAGAGGTAGCTGATGAACTTAATTCTTCTCATAGCGACCAGCGCCATCTAGCAATGTATAAAATTGGTATAACGAATTTAGTCGATGTTCGATCAAGGACAGATCCATTGCAGGTCGTCCGTCAATTTATTGCCAGAAAAGATCAAATGCTGTGCGTGAACTGATAAGCAGATCGTCATGTAGCTTTCACAGGATAAGGCGTCTTTGGACATTAGTGTAGCTAGCATCAATAAAATGTGCATGAACATTTGAGCGTAAAAATTTGTTGCGTTGGATCCCATAATCGACAAACGCTCAAGGCTCGTATGATTGATTTTGAAATATTCGGAAAAATACATTCAAAGGTACATCAAAGGCTGTATGCTGTCTGGTGATCAACTGGATCTATACATATGAGCCAAAACAAATAATCAACTGTATACGTTCTTTAGTGGGGCAAAACAACAAGATTGTTCCGAGGAAGAAACATCGAAACTCGTTGCTGTTTCTTTGGCATTAAGGTCAATAGCAACTGTGGTGGCGTCGACAGCGCAGGACGATCAATTCTGAATGGTACGACCATTTGTTTACTTAGAAGTCATCGGAGAAATTCAGAAAAGCGAGAAGAACAGGCGAATCATTCTTCATCGCTGACAATGCGAATCTCGCATCAATCAAACAAGGCATTTCTGACGGGCGAAAGATCGATGGGTCATCCGCCATTGCAGCCTGATTTGGCACTGTGGCCTTCTTATTCCCACACATCAAAATAAATTACGTGGACAACGGTTTTCGATCCTCGAAGCAGTTGCAAGTGCACATTCGAAACACGCGTTTTGGAGTTACCTCAAATCGGACTGGAAAAATTACTTTGAAATTGGTTCAAACGCGGCCAAAAGTGTATCATCATGGAGAATATTTTGAAAACAATAAAACCAATTTCGATCCCATATTTGTTTTCATTATTAGGACAGAAATATAAATAACATCAACAACAGTAACATTTGCATTTGATAAACTTCGTTTTCCCATTGTGCAAGAAAATGCAAACGTTTCCATAGGAGAAAATTTTAGGGTAGACCATAGGCTCTCAATGAACTATTAAAACCTTCCATGAAATTATAATTTCTGAGATGGAAATCGGAAAATGAAAATTGTAATTTGAAATTCAATATCAAAGAATTTACAGATTGCGATAGAGTGAAAATGACAATTATTGAGAGTACAGATGAAGAAAAGTAATGCTTGAAAAGGAAAACAAACCCAGGATGAAAATAAAAATTTAAAATCTGAGGCGAATGCGGAAGTATCAAATAAAAGTGATTGGATTGAAAAAATCCCGAACTTTTTGTTTATTCTTGTGACAAATCTATAATATTTCCCTGAAAAATTCAGCTCACTGATAAAGATAAATCCAAGTGGGCATCCGTTCCTAAGTCAAGCAACACAAGAACAGCAGCACGAAACATTATCCATTTTATTCAAGGTCCAAAAAATTTAGCAAAAGAACTTTACAGTCCCCTAGAAACTTTTAACCAATTTTTTACTCCTTAGATGATAGAAAAACTTGTTTCGCTTATGAATTCTGAAATTAGAAGACAAAAAGATCGGTACGCTGAACAATTTGAAGTATCAGAAACCTGAATTGATGAAATTAAAGCATTATTCGGAATATTTATTCTGTCAGTGTCTATGAAAAATAATCATTTAGCTTCAAGTGAATTATTTGATACAACTTTATGCAGTCAGCGATACTAAGCTAGTGAAGTGAGATTCTGCTTTTTACTGAATTGTTTACATTTTGATGTATAAGAAACTAGAAAAGGAAACAATACATTTGAACCAATCAGAAAGTTTTGGGATGGATTTATCAAGAAATGTACAGATTCTTATAAATCAGGATCGTATGTTACTATTGATGAACAGTTATTAGATTTTCGAGTAAGGTGTCCTTTTAGAATGTACATACAAAATAAGTCTGCTAAATATGAGATTAAAATAGCAATGATGTGTGATGCAGGAACAAACTATATGGTTAACGCAATACCGTATATGGGTTCTCATACTCAGATCAAAGATATTCCTCTTGCATCTTACTTTGTCGAAGAATTAACAAAGAGCATTCAAGGAACTAATAGAAATATTACAATGAATAATTAGTTTACTTCAATACCCTTAGCTGAAAAACTTTTGATGAAGCCAATGAACTTAACAATCGTAGGAACTCTTAGGAAAAACAAAAGAGAAATTCCTCCTGAACTCCTACAGTTACGTTCTCGAACTGTTGGAACTTCATTGTATTGTTTTGACCAAGCCAAATCAATATCTATGTTCTATCATATAAAACAAAACCAACTAAAGTTGTTATTCTTCTGTCTACATTCTAAATGAGAAACCAAATGTTAATCAAGACAGCAAAAAGCTGAAAATTATAGAATTTTATAACTCAACAAAAGGGGCCGTAGAAACATTAGATCAGATGTGTAATAACATGTCATGTAATAGAAAAACACGGCGGTGGCCTCTTTGTGTATTTTATGAGCTGATTAATATAAGTTTACCGAACGCACATGTTCTACGTGTACATAAAATGGCTCGAAAATCCGAAAACGTTTTATCAAGAAAACCTTTCGCTATAAAATTAAGTGAAGATCTTCTTACACCCTGGATGAAGGATCGTCTGAACATACAACTTTGTCTCGATAAACAAGGACAATTAAACGAGAAGTTTTAAACCTGGAGAAAGACATTCAATATGCCGAACTATCTAAATATAAAAAAGGAAAATTTGTGCATTTTGCCCATATAATTTGCGCATAATGACGCACAAATTTTGTCTAAGGTGTTCTAGAGCTATGTGCGGTGAACATCACGCAGACATGTGTAAAGATTGCTTTGAATATAAATAAAGTATTGATTTTCAATTATTTCAAGATCCAGAATTATGAATTTAATTAGATTAGTTTTTATTAATGTCGCACTAGAAGCAACACGAGGGCTATTGGCGACGGACCTCGTAATTTTGAACCTCGGTCAATTGACGAGGACGACACCTGAGCTGGCTACCCCTCATCTATCTTCCTCACCACGACTACGGGAGGACTTTGAGCCCCATCATATTTAACGTGCATCAGCCCCGGCTACACGGCGGGTCTTTTAGTGGCCAAGGATTAAATCTGCCACTGAATGAAAACCGCCAGCCACGAATCCGAAACCACATGAACACTGGGCTATCACGGCTACCCAGAATTATGAAATCAATTGCAGGTAATTTTTTTTTTTTTTTTTAACTTTTAAGTAGGTCGAAACTCACTTCGTCTAGGAGACTAATGGGTACCGTTCCCGTAAGTTTTTCAAAGGGTAGCTTTTTAGGGTTAAGAAATTTTCTGAAAATGTTCTTAGATTTGTTTTGACTACTTTTATGTGTGTTAAAAAAATTTAACCATATTTTTTTAAATAATGTTTTAAATTTTATAAGTATATAAATTTTTAATTTATATACTTCCGAGTAGATGAAATTATTAAGTTTTTTTAATACGTGCGATTACTTTTTTTATAAATGTCTTGATATGTGTTCTATTTTCCTTTAATAGCGTGCCTTTTTTATTACCAATATACTCGTATATAAAAGTTCAATTTTTGTATCTTTATTATAGTACCATTTGACGAATCAATTTACATATTTCATTAAATAGAGTTCTTGCTCTGTAAAAGAATTAATTTAATGCATTACGCTATTCAAGCACACGTTTGGCAAAATGTCGAGTACGTTTTATTCTATATATATATAAGGCAGGTTTGAAATCATATTTAAACTTCAGAACACATTTAAATCGAAATTATAACAGATGGTTAAATTAGGAATGGATTTTTATCATATACTTAGCTATTAACACAAAATAACCATTAATTCAATTTTACTAGAAATACATAATAATTAAAAATAGATATAATATTATTTATACATAAGCTTATGCCAATGCACCATTGCCTATGACGAAAATTAGTGTTATTCTTAAAGATTTTCAGTATATTTATATTTACATGTAGAACAGGTTAATATGTTAAACATCATTTTTTCGTAGTCTTTTCTAACATATTCTACGTTTTTCTGAAACTGACCCCTTGTTTACTAAATTCTTATTCTCTAAATGGTCACAAGTCACATTGAATTCGATGAAACGAATATCTTCTGGAGTTCTGATATTCCTCTATTCCGCTTCTTACTTCATAACAAGTCACTTATGTTTTTCCTAGAGGTGAAGCCTCTGAAAAGCAGTAAGTTTCATAAATGACTTATAAAAATAATTGTGTAACGCCACTCCAGTTGAAAATCATTAGTCGAAGCACTTAAGAATTAATTTATTGGTGATCGGAAATTTTACACATCATGTTACCGGTTATAATTTCATAATTGAATGTCAAAGTAAAACAACCTAAATAAGCTTCAATAAAATTTATTTATACACAACGAATTAATATAAAGCTTTGAACGCATCTTTTACATAACTTTTAATATTTTTATTAGATAAACTGAACAACAATAACTGGAGTGTAGTGGTTCACAACAGGTTTTGAAAATATATTTTGTTTTTATGCATTTTACTTTTGAAGAGCATGTTCTAGTATATTCTTATAGGAGTGTTCTTATACCAAGGGCTATTTTTTTTCTAAAACCTCTTTTTAATTGTCCTGAATACCTAAAGGGTGAATCACTACAATTTGTTTCCAAAATACTGGCATAATCGGATAAAGTAGCGATTCTCAGCCTTTTTTTACCGCTTACTAACAGCTGGCTCGGTTCATTTCCTCGTATCTTCAACCCCGAAATTTCCGGCACACACCCTTTTATGTTTTTATATATGCACTCATTGAAAATTCCAAAACTTCTCCACAAAGATGTATGTCACCGCACCTAGCCCCAAAACTTTCTAGGTTCATCATTCCACCATAGAAGAAGTTCTTCAGAGTGGTATCTGATGACACCTTCAACACAATTTCTCCTTTTTTAGGAATCAGCAGTATAACAACTGACAATCTTAATGAAACCCATTGTCTATTTTTTGAATCCTTTTTAATACTTTGAAATAATTTTGTACTTTTTTTAGCCGTGAGGGGCATAACTGTTTTCATTTCGCATACCCCCAACGGCCTTCCACGTACCTCTTGATGTCCACGTACCACCAGTTGAGAACCCTTGACATAAAGAATTTACGTATGATTCAGCGAATCTTATCCATCCCTTTCATAAATATTTGAAATTTCTTGTACTACTAAAATTTTGATGAAAGCCTAAATGCAAAAATGTATTTTCTTTATAACGCAGAAAGCACGACTAAACAGAATGAACAAAGATTTTGAATTATTTTATTTTTCCGTGAGTTTCATGAATTAAAATTAATACTGCAAAGGCAGAGACGACTTAACTCGTTATTATTCAGTAATGTTTGGGCATGAAACCCGAGCTAACTTAAAATCAATCAACGATGTTTGGGCAGGAAAACATAAGTCGACTCGTGAAAGGTCAATAATATGTTTAATTTTTAAAGTCCTTTCAGAAAACTGCTTGCTATGTCTCAAACCTTTTTGAAACCAATTAATATAATTGTAACTAACATTTATTATAAAGTATTGTAGGTTTCTTACAATTATTTGAAGATTTCTTGATAAGTTATAACAATCAATTCAAGATTTGGATGATGTTTTTGTAAGCATTCAGTAACAATGTTCTTCAAACAATAATTTAATGTCATACATATCTTCATCTGCTTTTAAAATACAGTGACTGGATTGACCAGTTTAAAAATTTTTACAGAATTAGTTTTGTCTTAGAAACATTCGAAATTATTCTGGAAAAGTTTAGACACTATAAACAGAAGCCAATTTTCAAAGATTCCTTATTCTGCGTCATTTGCTTTATGTTTCTACCAAAAGAATAAAATATTTTAGAAGCCGTGTTTTCCAAAAACACATATTTCGATTTCTCATATAAATATCCCCAAGAGGGAAGTCACAAAGAGCACTTTTTTATGTATTTTTAGCGGTGAGGGAACCTGTTTTTATTTTCACAACCACAGGTGAAACTTCATTGTATTGGATGTTCCCTTGAGATTGAAAGAGTTGCTGCCAGTATCGAATTTTGTTCTCTATAAAGCGAAAAAAATTTCCCGTAAAGGAAACCAGAATTCGATATTCTAATCCCGCATTGAAAGAAGATGAAAAGGAACAAAATGTTTTCATTTAGCCGTTGGTCATAATTCTAGAATAAATTAAGACTTATAATTTGCAAATTTTGTTAGATGTTTGTTGTTCCAAAATAAAACAGACCTTAAGACTTTAAGTTTTGTGAATAACAATTCATATTATTTTCTTGTTCAATTTTATTTATCGGTTAAAAAATACAGTTGAAAATATTTTAAAACTAAAATTGTCTTCATGTGTTGTTGGGGTTTTGAAATTTCATTATGTTCAAATCGTCGATTTATGCAATATCCATATCGAATATTTCTAATCTTGTTTTGAAAAGAGCCCTCAATATATTAAAGAAGTTTTGAAAGAATTATATTTTATTGGTTAAACATTTTATTGTACTTTAATAAAAAGTTTTTTGAATAAAATTTTCTTTTGTATTTTTTTATTTGAAAGTAAGAAATAAATTATATCTATTATAATATTTATTAAGTATTAACAGTATAATTCAAGCATTGTATTTATGATGGAGTGCTTGTTTATAATTAAATTATATATTTGTGATGCTCTGACCTGATAATTAATTTTTAGGAGAGTTTGTGGCATTTTAAAATCACCCCTTTACTACTTTCAAAATTTAAAGACTGCTTCTTTGAAACTCTCTTTATATTCAGTTTTGATTTGAAACAATTCACGAATTTAGTTTTCATTAAGAGAATTTTTCTGAAAACGCGTAAGTTTGTATTTTAGATTCTTCTCATTCTGACAATTGTTTCACTTTGAAATGTAGAATATGCATTGTACAAATACTTCGACGATTATTTCTCTACTTAAAATGAGGTTTCTTGATACGAAAACGTTATAAGAATTTGAATTATGCAAATAAATCATAGGATACTTAACAAACTTTTAAAAAAATACTAGAAATTTAAATGAAAATTTTAATACTTTTAAAATATTCATAAAAATGTGTGCATAAATTGAAATTTAATTATATATATATATATATATATATATATATATACATATAGCACAGGAATAGTTCCCCCTTACGATAGCAAAGTTAAATTTTAAAAATCTGAAACTTTTTTTTACTGTATATACAAATAATTCATTTTTCTGTTCCTGCAAACAGATAGAAATACCTATATAATTCAGTGATTTTGAATTTCATATTGCATAGCTTATCTGCCTATTTAATTCTTCATATTTAAAAATTTAAGCTCTACACATTATATCCTATAATTTACTATAAAACTTTTTAAATGCCTTAATAATAGTTAACTCTTTTCTTAAGTAAATCTTTCTTGAAATATTTAATTTTATGGACGAAACTGCAAAATCCATGTTTTGCAATGTATACTAGATTATCCACAGGTAACATAAAGAAACGTTTCCAAAATGAATTAATAATTTCTGGAGATATAGATATATTTGTTAATATGGTTATAACCAAAAGTTGTTAAAGAGCAATTTCCCATACACTCACACAAACAATCATATATATATATATATATATATATATATATGTGTGTGTGTGTTGTTTAATATAAATGTTAGAGACTTAACAATAATTTAAACATAAATTTTTCTGTTCAGTTTAATAAACATAACTTGAACATAAGACTAAACAGTAAATCAGTAAACTTATCCATCACCTATTATTGAGTTCAGTTTAGTTTTTATTAACGTCGCACTAGAAGCAACACGAGGGCTATTGGCGACGGACCTCGTAATTTTGAACCACGGTCAAGTGACGAGGACGACACCTGAGCTGGCACCCCCCTCTCCTAACATCCACACCATGCCAACGGGTGGACTTTGGGCCCCGAACAGATTGAAAGTGTATCAGCCCCGGCTACACGGCGGGTCTTTGGTGGCCAAGGATCGAACCCGCGACTGAACGAAAACCGCCGGCTGCTAGTCCACGACCTTGTCCACTAGGCTACCGCTGCCCCTTCACCTATTATTGAAGTATATGTTCTCATTGATAATGTAATAATAACTAACGTTTAGCAAAAAATAGATTATAAATGAAGAATGAGTAACAAAATTTATATTAAAATTAACAACAACAATTATTCTCTTGTTTCTTATAACAAAAAATTGCTTTTAAACGTTGAAATATCATGTATTGTGTTTTGTACTTTAAAAAAATCGTAAATATTTAATTGGTTATATTCAAGTCTTGATTATTATTCAAGAAGCTTATCATTCTTTTAAAACTTCAATTTGAAAATATAAGGATGCACATGTAACTTGAGTCTCCTCAAAATTTGTTATTACGATCTATTTTCAATGAATAAACTTCCATTCCCTATATACCAACTACAGATGAATCGCTTACGAAGTGCTTAACGTTATAAAATTTGTAATAATGCGCTGTTATTTAATTTCCCTCCAATGAACATCTGGGGTTACTAGGAGATACCGTTTAAATTCCCAACTCCTCTCTAATCAATCGAATCCAGTTATAGAAGATTTGATTAAATTTAAGAAGAGAAGGGAATTGATTTAAGAGGCTGTATGTATATAAACGACGAAGAATTTAATGTTAAAATTGGTAACGAGTAGTCGATATTTGACATTTGTTTGAAATTGCTGTTTATCAAGTGATTATCGGTAGAAGACAGATTTTGATTAAGGTTCCTTTGTGGAATTATTTCATATTGGAAGACATCATATTTCCGGCTTGAACCTTAAGTTTCAGTGATATAAATTTCTCGAATCCGAAAATCCTTGGCTTAGATTATTATTCCAAGTTATTTTTCAGGTGTTTTGAGGATTAGTAGACTAAGACACACACACAGAGAGAGAGAGAGATTCTGCACGAACATTCATAATTTGATGAATATTAGTAATATGACGTCTCTTTATTTAATTGAATAATTTTCTTTATTTGGATTTTAATTTAGTGACTATTTAATTAAGAAATATTGACCATAGAAACAAATGATTAGGAGGGGAAAAAAGTTAGCTCGATTGTGTACGAGTGTGTAACACTCAAGAATCCTTGGATAGCAACATCCATTGCTCTACATTGGTTAATCCAACAATGTTTTTATCATTTTATCACAGTATTTCTCGCAATTGTTTCCATAAAGGTTTCAGTAACAATTCTATTAAGGAGGAATTCCTCTCCGATTTTTTTTTTTTTTTAATTTCATATGTGGTCTAGGAAAATGTGATTCATATTTGACTAACCATAATTTAAAAATAAATACTTGCTAAGAATTAATCCAATGTTTATTTACCATCCAAACGTGCTGTATTTCTTACTAGTTTAAATGTAAAGAAAATAAAATTTTTAGCGTGATGGATATATTTTCCCTTTTCTATCAATCTTACAAAAATAACGAGACTTGATTAGGAAATAATGAATCCATGAACATTCTTCTTATCCCTCTCCACGCATTTCCTCAAAGTCTGATTATTCCAACAAACTCGTAGGAGACGAATTACGGTGATTGATGTCGACTACTGGCATTAACAGAGCTTTTCCTCGTCTTTAGAGCAAAAGTTGTTCCTTTTCATCTGTTGAAAGAGGTGAAAGATTACAAAATCGGGTTCAATAATTCCTTGCTACTTCAACCTCTTCTGCAGGTGGATTACTATCTTCTTTACTTCTTACCAGACCAAGGACACCAGGAAATAAAGATTATTTTCATGCAATAATCTCAGTTCTTTTCTACCAATAATTTGTGATATTTATCAAATAATACATATATCTTGAGCCACTTCAATATTTTTCAAGATAAAAATATATCTTTATAAACAAAAATTCAAATTTACTTACTAGAAAAGAAAAAATAAATATTTTCTAGAATAAAAGATTCTAAATCCATCTGAATAATTATTTTAATATAATTTTTCTAAAGCCATCTAATTTTAGATGGATTGAGCAAAAAATGAAGCTTTTATATTAAATAGAAATAATGATTATAAAATTAAATTTTTAATGAAATATCTATCGTATCATCAACAGTAATTAAATGGTATTTGTTTAGGTTAGATATTGGTGCCGTAAAGTGATATTACCTTCATTTACGGTACCAAGAATATGTATATCATATTACGGTACAATATAGTTGACTATCACACACTGCGAAAAACGGATTTTCAAAATTGTGTACTAAGTACTCATTTTTAATACTTCATATATTCATAATGGCTCCGATCCCAACGTATTCAAATTTAAGACCTGGACGTACTCATTTTTAGTAACAGGTACATACTCGAAATGGAAACTTTAAAAAAAGAGTGTTATTTTTTAACTCCTTCAGATGAAGTCATGTCATCTTAAAAATCACTTGTAAACACTGCTATCTAATCCATACTATGATCCAACTCAATCCCCATCCGTGCAGCATAACTTATGTTTTAAAAATGCCTCTTGAAAGAATATATAGTTTTACTAAAATCCTATACACGAAGAAATCAAGTTTTGTTTAAAGTTCAGTCATTTAATAATAAGTTACTACAAATATCTTAGAAACATTATAATTAATATTAGATTTTTCATAGTAAGAAACTTAGTGTACAGCATTTTTTTTCATCTAATATATATATATATATATACTTTTGAATTAACATTATAACAAAGCTAATACTTAAAATTAATGATTCGCTGTACACAGGGAAATAAAATCATATATTTTTGAAATATTTAATCTGAATATCACAACAAACATATCAGACATACAAAACATTCATAATTTTGAAATAAGAATATTGAAAAAAGTGCAAGTTTTAAACTCCTACTGATGAAGGCATATCATTTTAAAAATCGCTTGTAAAGACAGCCATCTAATCTATACTAGAGTCCTACTTCCTCTCCATTTGTACAACATAGCTTATATTTTAATGAAATGTACAATGAGGTATCATTTAAAATATAGGAAGTTCTAATATATAAAGGTACATAATTTCACAGATTTCTTACTTCTTTCAAATCAACAACATCTCGTAAAGTAACTAAATCTGAGTGAAAATACTTTTCAAAACAGTGCTGCTTTCAAATAAATATGTTATTTATGTATTGTTGACAAGTAGACATTTCTTTAATTTTTCGAAAGAGAGGCAAGTCATCTACACAACCAATTAATACAGCTGTATTTTTGGAATATAGTTACGGTACCATTATAGTATATTTTAACATATAAGAATTTCTGCTTGGAATTGTAAACCATCCATTCTACATAAGGAGCTCTTGATGCTTTGAATTATGAACTTGGACGCAATTATATCCCAAAACATTAATATGTAAGAAAATTGAAAGCTTTTTTTATTTAACACATGTGCCATTTTTAATTGGTGTTAGTGGACTAAATTTTACTTGGACAGAGCTTGTCTCCTTATGTTTATAAAAAAAATATCAATATTTCTTGAGAAATATCACAGATATTTTCAATTAAATCAAAGAAGTATGGTCATATGAAAGCATAGCTTTTCTACATTACGGTTTATACAATAACATAAATCTCATTTAATCAACATGGATCAGTTAGTAATTAAGACAAAATATATATAATTATGCATTAGTTTGTAAGTACATTTGATTTTTATACATAATGTCGCATATTATAGAGAAACTTTGGTATATAGAACAATAAAAGTATTGAATTTGATTAATGTGTTTCATTTTGCTAATTCATTTTGTAATTTCTGATCTAAAAAAAGTATTATATAATTTAACTGAAATTACTTTCCGAGAAAGATTAATTGATTACAAAAATACACTCTATTATAAAAAAAAAAAAAAAAAAAAAGACGCACAAAGGAGTTGCCCGATTGTAATGAAATTTCGTATGCAAAGACATTTGGACCGATCATACAAATGATAAATATTTTGGTATCCAACGAATGAATAGCAGGAACTATAGCACATTGGGACTCCGCACTCAGAAGGTGTATATAAGAAGCGATTCTCAATCTGATGGTCAAATTTTCTGTTGCATTGCAATTTAGGATACCTTTCAACGACTTAAAAAATGCCTCGTCGCAGGATTCGAGCTCATCACGAGCAACTGTCAGAATTTGAAAGAGGTCATATCATTGAATTGAAATAGGCAGGTTCGGCAAATCAGAGAATCGCTCGTCATATGGGTCGAAGCGATGCGGTGATTAGAAGATGCTGGCAAGAATGAGTGGACAATGGCAGATTTCAGCGTCATGACCTAGGGCCACAGCAGATCGGGAGGACAGAGTGATTGTCAGATCAGCTGTCACAGCGTCTTATTCATCGTTATCAACCATCAGACGTGCAACTCGCACACGAGTGTCCACCATGACCATTCACAGACGGCTGATGGAGCGAAATCTACGCTCGTACCGACCCCTTTCACGCAAACACGCTGTCGAGCCAGATTACAGTGGTGGTTCACTCGATAAGGTTAGAAAGATGCTGACTGGAGAGGTATAGTGCTTAGCGATGAATCTCGCTTCCAACTGTGTCCTGTTGATCATCGAAGACGTGTCTGGAGACTCCCAGAGCACCGTACCGATTTTCCTTTCACTACTGCACGCCACACAGGCCCTCAAACCGGAGTTATGGTCTGGATGCCTTTTCCCTCGATAGCCGGACCCCTTTGGTCTTCATTAGAACCACACTTACAGCACAGCGTTACGTCGACGACATTCTGAGACTTGTTTTGCTATCGTTCCTTTTGTAGTACCCTGACCTTACTTTTCAGCAAGATAATGCAATGAACTGTCTTACAGCATGTCAAACATTTTCTTGGTCAACCAGATCGCCAGATCTTTCTCCAATCAAGCATATCTGGGATGTGATGGGAAGGCGATTGCCTCTACCAGGAAATATTGATGAGCTCCCCCGAAAAATGGAGCAAATTCAGCAAGGAATACCGCAGGAGATCATCAGGGAGCCATATCTCTCTATGCCACGTCGTGTGGCAGCTTGCATCAAGGCTAGAAGTGGGTCGACACCTCATTGAGCTCGTTATTTTGTAACTATGTAACTCTGAAATAAATCATTCAATTTTTCTGAAATTTAATCATTTTCTATTCTGTACATTATTTTTCTATCCGCCAATTTCTGTCCCCATCGGACTTCTTGGTGCACCATTTTTTTTTTTTTTTTTTTTTTTTTTTTTTTTTTTTTGTTATAGGGAGTATTTTGTAAACTTGCTTATTTCATGACATGCAAGCCATTTTAAAATTGAATATAAAAATATAACTAAAATTATTCCAAATTGAAAAACTCTACGTTTAATATTTGTCTAAAAAAAAGTGTTTTGGGGGCAAATATATATATATATCATGAAAACATCACGGTTATTGATTAGCCACCTTCAAAAGCAGAATTTTAAATTATGTGATTTTAGCACTTGGATATGCGTCAGGATATATATAAACTTTTTCAATTTTGTTTTGACCTAAATTATGTGCTACTGCAACAGCCACTGCCATCATGTTTTGGTGTTTGCACATGTTGCTTAAAATTGAGTTCTTTTTTTTCTCTCAATGAATCAAATAGTATGACTTATTAGGTATCTAAGTAAATTGCATAAAACTTATAACACTACAGTTTTTAAATAATCTGCCAAAATAAGCTAAACATTTATCACATTCACCATATAATTAAATTGATAGTAAATCATACATAGCAAAAAATTATTTTACCAACATATATGTCTACCAAAACAAACCGGTGTGGCATACGTTAACATCGAATTTCTCTATGTGCTAGTTTTTTACAACTTGAACATCAATTTTATTTTGATTAATATATTTAATATTATCATATTTCTCACATTATTCAATTATTTATAGTTGGTAGGAAAGAATCTGAGTATATTTTTATATATCTATAGACTTATTCTCGTTCAATTGTGTTGTTAAAATGTTGCTTGGTAAGAACTTGCTTCTGACGTTTGTTTGTATACTTCCAATATAAGCTTCAAATTATTTTCTGCTTTAAACAGATGTATTTTTGAACTGTTAACGGTCATTTCAGCTTTTTGTTTTGATTAAGCTTATTTTGTTTTTCAAATTATTTCATATTTTAATATTGTTATGTATCATGAGATCGTCGTTGATTCTAACATGTTAAAAAATAAAGGCCACAATATGTATTCTACTATTGTAATTATTCTAAGCCCTCTGAAAAAATATATGTGAATAGTTAAAGTGTAGTTAAGCTCTTCTGAATTATAATATCTTTTATTTATAAACCCTTTATATTTATCAGACTGATTCTGTTTAAAAAATAAAGCAATATTGGATTAAACTATTTTCTCTTTTAATCAAGAAACTTAATTAAGCTGTAACAGTTATATAACGATTTATTATTTAAACAGGTGCAAATTTGTACCTTGAATTAAAGTTATTATTAAATATGTTTTGCAAACAAAACTAGTTAATTTAATCATAAGTTAATTATAATATTTCAAAAAGGAATCAACAGTATTTAAGAAAAACATATGTGAATATGCAAATTCTATATATAATTACAAATTTAATAATAACTAGCATTAAATTTTTTTTCTTTTTCTTAAAGTAATATTTATTAATCAAATAAAATTTTTACTTGTATGTTTTAAAGTAAAATGAAGCGCAGAAGGAACCCTGACCATTGTGAATAACAAGACACTTCCTAAAACTTATATTAGTGATAATCTGATTTTTAAAAATATGTATAAAATATTAATTTTTTAAAATTATATTTGAATAGAAATGATACCGTCGGAAAAAAAAAAAAAAAAAAAAAAAAAAAAAAAAAACAGGATTTTGAGGAAATAGAAAAATTTACAGGCTATAAATCTTTAGTACTGCTTACAATCAGTTACGTTGTCTTGTGCAAATATGATTCTTGTTTCTTCCAGCAAACACTAAAACCTCGGTTTTACTTTGTAATTCATCTCGCACAAGCATATATTTTTAAAAACATTAACTTTAAGTAAAGCACGAAAAAAGTGATTAAATTGTGTAAATAAAAATATAAATATCAACAAATAAAAGGGCTAGATAATATGCTTGGACTTGTCTTACGGTGACCATTTATAAGCCTTTTTACAATTTAATGAATTATACATATCTGTAGTGTTTTTGTCATGTATCGAATACAAAAGAAATTCTTTTATTCAATTTAAATGCATGAATATTGGAGTTCATGCATAGAATAAAATCTGAATGTACTGCACCAAATATTTATTTAAATTTTTGCAACATTTTTGGGCCACATTATAAAAAAAACAAGATAGGAAATATCTGTGTTTAAACCTTAATTACATAAAAATCAAATTTTAAATTACAACACAAACAAGTAGTGGTTCCTATCCCAAGTCATATGAGTTTTAAACAGATAACTTAAAAAATGTGAGACACTAATGATGAAACAAAAGGCAATCACTTATAATATGATGAACGGTATTTGGGACATAACAGGAAGGATGTCTGATAAGATTGTGAAACTTTGGTTCAAAAATATGCATTAAATTTGTGTTCAAATTAAAACCATATTCTTTAAGAATATATTCTGAAATATCTTACTTCTGTCACAAAGCATCTGAAATTTATTTCAATTCATTACAGAATAATCTGGAATAAAAGCTATTTTTAGTAACATTTAATTCTGTGTGTATAATTTCTTACTTTTAAGTTCCAAAATGTTATTCTATTAAATATTCTTAGCATCATACACAAATATTCACATGTATGAAAATATTTTTCAACGCTGATCCGTACAAATTAAAGACAAGAAGTTTCTAAAGATACGATTGCAATTTAATATTATGTATAGTCTACAACACACAAATAATCATCCACTACTCACAAGAAAATCATTTTCTAAACTGATCAATAACAATTCTTGAAACATAATAGAATCATTCTGAATATTTTTTTCAACATAACCTTTCATATATGCAATGTTTTAAAAACAATTAGTATTTTTGTATTAATCATTCATTAAAATTTGAAAATTCTTAATATAATTTATCAACATTACCAGAATATTTCATTTTTTCCCAGTCGCTAAGAAGTACGCTAAGCTTAGATCCAGCCGAATAAAATTATTAGCAAAAATTAAAGAAATATTTTTTAAAAGAAATATTAGTAAATCAGTTAAATTAGGATACTTTTAATAAAAAACAAATGTAAGAAACACTGAATCGTACTCAGAACTGAATCATAGTACGTACTCATTTTTATATCCTTGTGTTCTTCCGCGTGTAGCGTGGTAAATACGAAATATAATTCGAAATATTTAAACATACCATATAATGTTTTTGAGCCCCAATTTTTAAAATACATAGCCAGTATACAAAAGGAGCTTTTGTAATCCTTTATCTGTAATAATTTTTTAAGATTGCTGATTTTCTTTCTTTCTTTTTTTTTTTTTTAATGCATGTAAGGTTTTACATTAGATAAAGATGTACATTTAAATGTGATACAAACATACTCATTTCAAAATAAGTACATCTGGTTATTCATTTTTGAGTATTTCTTTTTTTCTCCATACAGTCTATATTTTTCAAAATGATAAACATCTTTTACTTTGAATTCTAATGATCAAATATATATATAAGACATAAAACGATAAGATCTTCTAAATACATTTTTTCGCTAAAATCCAGACAACTCTATCATCATTTTCGAACATTTCAGTTTCGATATCTGAAAGCATATATTTCCAGCTTTTATAAACAACTATAAAATCTAGCAAAGTTTCGAAATTCCAAATGAAATAAAAATATTTACACAATGTTCACTATTTTACTGCTAAAAGCATTGCTCAGGACGATCGGTTATACATTGACAGTTACTTTCAACGATGAAATTAAATACGTAATATATTTATTCATGAAATAGCGGGAACCGAAACGTCTAAAAAGATTCTATGATCTCTTGCTAAGAAATTTACATTTCTTTGAAGTTTAATCTGAATTTCATGAAAACTCTACATTAGCCAAATGCACTTTTAAACATCTCGTTTCCTTTTGAAAGGCAAAGCAGAAGTTTGAATTTAAATTTATATCCCAGCATTGCGAGATCATTTTCAATTTCTGGCCCACTTTTTTGATAGCTATTTCTCTTAGATGGTATTTTTCGGTTTTATTTTTATAACCAAGCGCCATTTCAAGGACCGAAAATACTGCCTTTTATGTAATTTCGAACGGCATCAGTAGATGACAATGGCAGCAAGTTAGAAACAGAATTCTTCTCAAACGATATGGGAATAAACATAAAGAACTTTTTTCCAGTCAGAGTAAAAGAGTATTGTGTAATATTGTGAGCTTCGAGACGACGAATCGATACTAATATGAAAGGAATCGTTGGAAGTGATTCTGCGATATTCCAGATAGGAAATATTAAACCGAGCCCTATATTATGCTTTCTTTTCTTTTTATTTTACCTATAAAAGGAATTTTTACCTTTTTTTACTGGTTCGTAAAAGAAAATATGAACCCAATAGAACAAAAGGAGCAACCGTAATATGTTTGATTTTCTCGTTGTTACACTACGGAAGGGATACTGAAATTGTCTTTCACTATTAGAAATATTGTATATATTTTGAACTAGTTGAATGTTATAATATATTTAAATTTCATTTTGAAGCCTCTTAGATAAAAATTGAAATGTTATGCTTACAGTGCATTATTTTTTCATATTTGTTTTATCATTTACACTGTACCAACTTTTAACTGCAGTTTAAAATGAATTCCCATTGTATCGAACAAAATTAGCATGTAAAATAATCCCATCTATTTAACATACATATCTTATCTACTCTATATAACATGTGTCACGCGTACTGTTCATCCATTTAACATGTTTTGAAACAATTTTTCATCTATGTAACGTGTATAGAAGGAATCTATAACTAATTTACAAATATTTATTACACAAAACTTTAATGAAAAAAAAAAAAAAAACTCCTGAAAAATACGTATGTTTCAGACATACTTCAAAGAGAATTAGTTTATAGGAAAAACATATGTTTGCATATTTTAAATAAAATTATGAAAAAATGAATGTAATTTATTTTTTAAACAGCAAACTACTGTTTATAGATTGTTCTAGCGATATCGTTTGCTTAAATTATTCCACTCCTTGTATGTTCATGGTAATGTTTGCAAGTAAATACAAAAATTAATATTTTAAAAGTAATTACAACTATATGTTTGTAGTATAAATTTTAAATATTTCAAAACAAAACTTATATAGGAATAGTTTCAAGTTCATATAGTTTGAAGAACGGTTATTCAGTAATAAGTTAAAGTAGCTTGGTTAAAAATAACCAATATTAAGTGTGAATTCATTACAGTGGATTTATTTATTAAACATTCATAAAGATTTATATTTTACTACTTTGATATCGGTAAAATATAGTTGATATAATCAATTTTATAACAGCCTATACAGGTGATTTAATCTGCGTCATTAAAACCCATCTGTCTAATATGTTGCATGCGCTGTCTAATATGTTGCACACTAGAACAACTAATATTTTCAATTCCACTAGAATGACTATTGATGGTCATTTTGATCGCAATAAATAATTAAGAGCTAATGTCTTATCTTTAGTATAAATATCATTATAAAATGTTAAAATAATTTATTTTAAACAATTTAAAACATGTGCAATATTTTAATAGTAAAATTTTACATTACATACAATAAAAATTGTTTTTAGAAGAAAAAAAATATTTTTTTTAATTCTTTGTTTCGGCTTCACGAACATTGACGTCGTCTAATGCTTATAGTTTTAGTGGAGCTAATAAGGTGTAAGGGCCGTTTCTTATAACAATCAATATGGCAATCTCACTTCGTTAATAAGGTTCAAAAAAAGGCATCTTCGAAAAACTTGCTAAGAGTTACAAGCTCTTGATAAGGAGCTCATATCTGTAACATCTAGAAGATACTAAAAAATATAAACAGACTCCAATCACATTGTTTATAATCGGATTACTTAATCGAGTATATCTACACACACTTAGTGATATTTAAACATATGGTTTAGGTGATCTTATTAAAATTATCAGCAGTCTTAATGCTCCTATGTATAATCTCAAGACGCGGGCATTTTTTTTTGTTTTGTTTACACCGTTAAACTTTAAAATTCCTTTGGGAATTGTATCTTTGTGAAGCAATGGCAGCTCTCTTCAATTTACGTGCCTTACATCAAAGATAAAAGTTCCGTTTATCATCAAAAATTCCAAGTTTCAAAAAATTCAAAAATTCCTTTTACCATCAAAAATGCCAAGTTTCAAAAAATTCAAAAGTTCCTTTTACCATCAAAAATTCACTAAGTTTTCTAGATGTAGAGCCAGGCTGCTGTGACATTTCACCTCTGAAAAAGAAACGGATCCTTTCGTTTTATCACAACATGCTCACTAAGATGCACAATTCTGTCCCACTCTCTTCACCCTTTTTCAGATTCATAAAACTAATCAAGAAAAATATTTGGTCTCAACCTCCACTGTCAGACAGAATTTTAATTCATATTTATCAGACTTACCTGACAGTTACTGCAAAACAGCTGTTCATTGATTGTAATAATTTCACCCTCTATAAAAGGCAACCTAGATTTTTACACAAAAGGCTACGATAACTCAGGCCCATAGGCAAATTTGTCATTTTTAAGCTCATTTTAACGAATCGATTTATCATGAAACCATAAGAACTGCAGAATTGCTTCAAAACGATTTCGCAATTGTTTAACTGAACACCGATAGATTTGTTTGATAGATTTTGTCCCTGATTTGAATATGTTTAGACTAAATACTATTAAAATCAAGAACAAAACATTACTCTTCCCTGATTAAGTGATTGCAATAAAAGTATCCTAGTCTTCCTTCCAAGGAAGACTAGAACAAGAATACTCCATGAATTCAATTTTAATTGATGGCGATGGCCGCCATAGCTTAATGAAAGTGGTCATGATCCTGGCGCCAGTTTTTTCCCCGTTCAGTTGTGGGTTACAGTCTTGATGCCACTTAAGCGACTACTTAAGCTCCTTGTAGCGAGGATGATGCACATTAAATCTGTCTAGGTTCCAAGTCCTCCCCTTTTCGTGTTGGGGAAGTTTGGAGGATGATATGCCAGTTCAGGTGCTGCCCTCGTCACTTGACCGAGGTTTAAAATTACGATGTCCTTCGAAAATCACCCTCGTTCTGCTTCTAAGTATGATGTTAATAAAAAAAGTCAATCAATCAATCCCTAATGGGGGGCTAGTTTCTTAAATCTTATATTTTTGATTATGCTTCAATATAGAGGAAAGCCAGGATATTTTAATAGCAAATAGGTCAAATTTCTATGACAGTTTCTTTTACTGCTTTGACCGTTCTAGGTAGAGCATTAATTTATATCCTTCTTATAATATTGAAAAGAAAAAAAGACATCCGATACATTTAGAAAACCTGAAAATGTTATAAAAACCATGAAATTTCAGTGAGCTGATTTAAAAGCTTTCAAAGTGATCCTTTCACCTGTTATAGTGATAATATAGTTGATATTTCTTCCCTACACATTAAAATATAATCAAAATACTTGAAATTCCCACCCTGAAGTATTATTGAGATTTTAACTTTTGAAAAACAAATCGATGTTTCTTGTTAACTTTCATGGATTCATGTGTAGACCATCCTTTTAAGAAGAAAATTGCTATTAATATCAATAATGCTAAATTCCCATTTTTAGCACTAAAATTTCTTAAATATCCTATTAAATTTAGAACAGTAACTAATGGTTCAAAGACATGTATAACTCTCTTGCTGGTTATAAAATTTTCCACAAAATAAAAAAATAATTTGATTAGAATAGATATTATTAAAAATAATACAGTGATATTGTTAACTATGTAAAAAATAAACAGATTTATGAAATGTACAGTTATGAGTTTGAAAATTTTAATTCTATTGGCATAGAGGATCTTGTTAAAGTTCTAAAAGAGAGCTATAAGAAATTTAATGTTAGTAAGGTTATTACATGTGAAAAATTTAATTACTTAATGATATTAGTCATAAAAGAGAATTATATGCTTTTAATAGTAAAATATATAAACAGGTTGAAAGTATATCACAAGATGAGCCTGCCAGTAGCTTTCAGATAATATTTATTAACATTTTTATGAAGATAATTTTTTTGTTATACTAATTATAAAATGTTTTAGATTTATTTTTGATGTTACTTTCTTTCAAATTAATAAAAAATTATGTTAAAACTGTCTCTTGTTTTTATCCACAGTACTTAAATATGTTGCTAATTAATGTTATTGTTAATGAAGCGGAGTATTAGATATTTTTTGAAGTAGAAGACTCGCCATTGTCATTCGGCACTCATATAGTAATTATCATAGATCAAATATTTCTTAAGCAATTGCAATACCCAAGACAAATTTGTCTTTAATCCAAAGTTAACAGTTTGAAATTTTGGAAGTAAATTTCAGTAAACATATCAAATGAATTTCAGATGAATTAATGATATTTCAGTGGCCGAGGAGGCAAAACATTACTTAGTAAAGTCTTAAAAGTTTTCATGAAAGCTAAGAAAATATGTCAACTAAGTATTGAGTAGATAGTAACAATTTGTTTTCAATGCTTATATAATTCAAAATGAATTTCGGAGGTAGAGATAAATATTTAAAATGGGAGCAGTAAAATTTCAGATATCCTTGAATAGGATCATCTATAGAGTGCAATAAATGTCTCATTTTTTCGAATGACGGAGGCTTCTTGTGCACGAAGAGCTACTTTCGTTGAACCAATGTGATATATTTCAAAAGTAGAGCAATCGGTTTGTACAGATATATGTATGGGGAATTTTCCACGAAAATAAATCTTTATAGAGATGTGATAGTTATTTTGTAGGGAGATGGACTTACTATTACTGTGCATGTATTCAAAGAGAGAGAAATAATGGAAATGTTAAAATTTTGTTCTAAAAGTTTATTTTAAATGTACTTTAGAAAATTATTCTCAATCTTAAATAAGAAGTTAACAAAACCCTCAAAATTTAAATTAAATATGGTTTTCATTTTTTTGCCTTGCGATCAAGTAAGTATTTTAATATGTTCTATAAGAAAAAAAAAAGGTTCATTATTAAGCTTAAGCCCTTTCTTTCCAAAATATTAAAAATAAATTCAAAAACAACTGTGTTTCTTAATTCCTTTCTTAATTGAAATTTTTGTGTAATTTTAATCATTAAACATTATTTATAAATGTGTTTTACTCATGAAATATTTATAATTACAGTATATAGTAGTGAGCTATTTTTAGTCATTAACGTTCTTAAAAGAGTAACTTAGCAAATTAGTTTGTATGCGGAAAAGTAAATTTATATTGTAACACTAAAGCAACAAGCATCGTGCTATTAATGACTGTTCTTATAATTTTGAACTACTTTCAGATGACACAGTTTGCTTGTAAAGTGATAACTAATCATCCAATTATTCCACACGCCAATCACAACTCGATTCCACAATTCTTTTGAATATCACCAACTACGAAAGCACTTTCTTTAATAGATTGACTACTTATATACGTTTTTCTCATCAAAAAGTATTAAATATAAATGAGTTGAAAAATTCAAAAGCTATGAAGGAGAAGAGAAAAGATGACAAATATGTTTTATAAATGTGTTAGAAATATATAGAGAGAATAAACAATATCATAAAAATTATTTTTTATTATCTTCTGAAACCAAATTTGTTCCACTATCATTAAAAACTATAGCTCTCTCTGATTAAAGTTTTTACAACATCTGTCCTTTCAAATTTCATAATTAAATTTTGTATTTCCTTTCAAAATAAAGTAAAAGTATTCAAATAAAGAGGCGGTGCGAAAAACTTTAAATATTATTAAAAATAATCGAGATAACTATTACTAAAAATACTTAGGAATTAAATGCATTCTTATATAAAAATAATCAAGACTAATTTTTATTCATTATTCTTGAGCCATCTAAATATATAGAGTCACCATTGAGTTTTACATGTTTCTCTCAGCGCTTCTTGACAATTCGAGAGTCATTATTGTAGAAATGAATGCAATTTTCTCTATTCTGCGGGGATCTTTATCTACGGTTTCCTGAAATAAAAAAAACCAGCATTAATAGTTGTGATTTACATTATGTACATAAAGAACAATTAATATGCAAAATAAATATTATTCAATATTATCTCTGTTATTTCCTAGAAGTAGTTATAACTCTATGATACTCTTCCATTTCTGTGGAAATTTTATAAAACTTTAATGCATATGCAGACAAATTTCCTTGCATAACTCTTAAAATCACTTAAATTACGAAAACAAAGTATATAAAACTTCATATTTACTTATTGGAAAAAATAATATAAAATCAGTGTTTCCATTTGCGATTGACTAACTGGTTGGCTAGTTGGTTCATGAGAGATATGGAACAGTTAAGGTTGCTATCCCTTTTTAATGTACTTTTTTAAGATTAATAAATATATTAATGTATTTCATCGTTTGCAAACACGCTCTAAGCATTTTGCAGTGATCATTGTTTTATTCAAAATTTCTCTCAAGGTGACAGTGCATCGAGGATCGATTTTGAGTATATTCCAAAAATTATTTACGTAAGATGTGTAACTTACCATGTTAACACAATATGTTTCAGATTATTTATTCGGTTGCAAGTACTACAAATTGCATTATCCTGCGAATTAAATTTGAGCAAAAATTCTCATGTGATGATCATTCTACTGAAGATCCGAGTACTTAAAATTTTCGCTCTTCTGTTACTTTATCAATTCAATATAATATTTGTATTCGGCATTTTTCACAATATTATAAACATATTTTCTGGAATAAAAATTCATATAAGGTTGTTGTTTTTTTCCATTTTTGAAAAAAAAAATACTATCATTTGGGTATATTGAAGTAAATTGATAGATTGAATGGGTTACAAGAGGAATACTGAAAACAACCTAAATTGTTATCTTCATTGAAGTAAATAAGTATCTTTTTTGAGATATAAATTTTTAATTACTTCATTCTACTTCGATTTCCATGAATACAAATAATTTCTGCTTTAGAAAGAATCCCGATTTCAAAAAGTACGCAATCAGATCCCAATATAAAGATAGTAATATCAGTCAATAACTATTACTAGACGAAAATGTGCAAGGATAAATAAAAGGAATTTATTTTGATTGAAAAGAAGTGTGAAAGCATCTGCATAAAAATAATATGATAATCTTACATTAATATATAGTACTGTATTATATAATTGTATGATACAGATCTGTTTTATATTTTAAGGTTTTTGAATGCACCCATTTCCAAATTACAAACATTAACAAAATGGAATTCTTATTAAATACAATCAGTTGTTCTTAGTTAACATAAAAGACTGGTTTTTGTCAATACTTGAGTTTCATGAAAATTCTAAACACAGAAGCTCTATGACTATTTATAATTATTCAGTTTTACAGAAGTTGTATGATAATTCAATATCGTGACAGTGATTTTAAAAAGTGGATTGGTTTTATTTAATTCTTAGCTTTAACCCCAAAAAAGGCTATTTGATATAATTATTGCTGAGAATATAAGCACGGATAATTTTTCAAACTGCCTACTTTCTAAAATTTTATCTCATTATTCCCTCTATTTTTTTTTCAAATACCAATTACTAAAATCAAACTCCATCTTCGTTTTCTTTCAGCTTCTTTTTTGCAATCGAATGCCAGTACTAAAGAATTCTGGATATTTTTCTGGTAAAAAGAGATTTAAATAATTTGTCATAAAATGGGCACCAAATTTTGCAAGTCTTTGGGAAGAAATTTTATTTTAATCTTTTCTGTTCCTTTTTATTTTTTGCTCTTAAAATATATCAAAGGATATTAAAGGTTAATGAGTTGGGTGGAAATTATGGTTGCTTTCCCATTTCGATTATCATGCTAATTTCATTTTATCTTTCAAATTGTTGCCGGGGGTGGAGTTGTATCTTTAGAATTTTTGAATGCTTGATCAAAAAGTTCAAAGAAAGAGGCCGAGTGATTTTTTTTTTTTTTTTTTTTTTTTTTGGCATTGGTGAGGAAAACGAATTTTTTTTACTTACCATTTACTTTTTATGCTGGAAAATGGAGAATACCTCAAAGGAGATAAAAAAAAAAATAAATAAAAATCAGAAAATAAATAATTATTTATGCGAGTGAAGCTGAATTTCTGTTTAAAGAATTCTGGAACTGAAAATATCCTAAACAATGCAAATGAATTTGAAATCACAGCAAGGTTATATTTTTCTCTAAAACTGAAGTTCAAATTAAAATGGGCTTAAAGTAAGAGAGAAAACACATTAGAGAGGAAAAGCATTAGCCATCGTCATTTTAATCATTCCCGCTGCTACATTTATTTGTTTTGTCAATCACTCAAACAAATTTTCATAATTTAGCACTCCTAAAATAGATATTGTTTTCAAATTATGAATCATTGCTTATATTTTAGTTTATTTATGTGAATGTCTGTCTTTAGTCAAAACATTTCTAATGTTCTTATTCATGTATAAGTATATTTCATTGAATTTTTAGAATGTCAATTAATTGAATGAAAATTTTTTACACATGTAATATTTCTGTAATTTTTTTCAGCTATTTTATTTAATTAAAAGAGAAATATGTTGTACAGCGATAACTTCTATACTAATATTTAAAATACAAATTAGTAAAGTTATATGTTTAATTTATAGAGAAATAAAATTCTTGAAATAATTTCATATTAAATATTTTAAGTACCACATTTTTCTTCTGTAATAAAGGTTATTTAATTAAAAAAATCAATTCATTCTCTTCAAAGCAGAAAAGAGAATTATTGAGTAGCAAGCCACTTTTTTGTCTGTTATTATGTATGTGAGTGTTTGCTCTATATCATATTACTACCATCGTCTTCAAATATTTTTATTGCAAGATATAATATTAATTACAAAGATTCTTGTGTCTCAGAAGGACATCGCAGAATCAACATCTTTTATTATGTTACATATTTTTTCCATTAAGATTTTAAATGAAATCTCTTAAGAGACACTATAGTGAATTCATTTACATAAATAAAAAAGTTATAATAGAAAATATATGGGTTCCACATTATATGTAATTAGTCCATGCTTTTGATCTACTTAACAGCTTTAAGATGTATGATACATTTAAAATGGATTTTACATACGACTGGTCTGCCTTTTTCCTCATTAAAAAAACTCATAGAAATATCCAAAATTAAATGTAAGAAATCATTATTATTATCTTGCAAAAGACTTTGGTTCAGAGAAAAACGTATGTTTTTTACAAGTAAGATGACAAAGGAAACCTTTTAATATCTATTTACATTATGAAAATTTTATTCCAATATGTTTTGCGAATAAAATTAGTTATAATTTTATCTTTTAAATATCAATACCAGTGCTGTATTAAAAGCACATCACTACTCTTAATAATTAATAACATTGGATTCTACGCATATTTAAGCAATGACTTTTCCTAAATTTTAAGTTGTTTTTCTATTTAGCATTCCTATCTTTATATTTCACATTTTATGCTCCAACCAAAATTTTAAAATGCCCCTTTCCAATGCAGGAATGCACTTTTTTTCTTTTTGAAAATGCTTGTATGTCCCCCAAGCATATGATCAAAAGTATTACTTGTTTATGGTAAATATTTTCGTAATAAAGTGAGGAAGACGTCAGATTTCTATCTTTTCACAGCTATACGTATGCTAGACTTTATTGCATTGAATATGGTCTCTTGACAATGAAAGGGTGCTTTTAGGAGCTATTTCAATACATTTTGATTGAAGAGAGTTTTCCTAAAGAGAAAAAATGGAATTCGTAATTCCAAAATCATTTCGAATGAGAATGGTTTTTTTCCTCAAATCCTTTAATTTTAACGTCCGTCGCTTTTCTAGAAGAAATGAAGACTTCATTTAGGATAGCTATCATTTCATATTGCAATCTAAAAATACACCATGAAATTTCAATATATTTTCAGCTCACTTCTTCGAAATCTTAAGTGTGTGTTGGGTTTTACTATGCTTGTAATAAATAAACACTGTGGAATATTTACAAATATAAAATGTTATTTATTTTGTCAAATAATGCTGAGAATTTTGTTACATTAAAATCTTTAGGGAAAATGTTACTTGGTCGTTTTTAATTCACCTACATTATTTTGGAAACGTGAAACAATGTTAAATGCATTACTAAAGATCTTGCACATGTTTCACACACATCTCCAGCTTTTCAAACTTTCAAACATTTTATATTAGTAGTCTGACATTAGTGTTTGTTTGATAGTATAGTAAATAATCCATTATATAGAATACTATAGTAATATTTATATAAGTGCACTATGTAAGTATTGAATTTATAGTTAAAGTTTTTTCCTGATAGATTTCCAATAATTAACTGTTTTAGTTTGGTTTTCAATTCTAGAAGTATATGAGTTTTCGAGAAAATTTTCTCTTTTTCAGTGATTTGTAATCATTGAAGAATATTTTCTGAAAATTTCTTTTTTTCTTCTCAATCTTACTTTGAAATTGAAATGATCAAGTAGCTATGATTTGTGGCAAAAAAAATTATTAAATTATTCATATTTTCTATTTAACTGCACCACAGAAATAATTTTTTTTCTTTCTGCAATGCAGATTTTGTTCATTTTTCAGTTCTGTTTTTGAAACACCTCTGAATCTAGTAGAATCAAATACAGTACTGCAAACATTGAAATTCTCTCTTCTGAAATGGTTATTTACTAAGATTATACCTTTTTCAAATTTAATACCTTTTATGAAAATAGATGGGAAAGGTATTCCATTAGGTTAAGTACATATTTGTAAAGTATAATGATAATTAGTAATAAAAATTATTACATGAAGTAGACATCATTTTATTGAAATTTGTTTGAGTACAGGAAATTTGATCGTAACACTCTGAGTCTAAAATTTTAATATACTCAAATCTTTAAGACAAAAATTCCATGGATGATTTTCGAAATAGTCCTAACAAAAGAAGTGAATCTTAATTTATAACTCTCTGTAGTTTACGTATGGAATGCGATAAATATAACAGGATTTTAATGTTATCTCCGAACACCTCCAGATACTTTGTGATGTTGTGCTATTCGTGATTTTTTTCTTCACTAACCTCGGGAATATATCGGTAATTTGAATTGTATATAATTACAACTTCTTGTCAACGTGATTAGGTAATTTAAATGAAGGGGAGAAGTGTAGTGAACTGTGAATTAAAGATAGTGATAAATAAACGAAATAGAAATGAAAGGAAAGAGAAAGAAGATAGAGAATAACGACAAGCTGATAGATGCTATAGATTGTAGTGAATCATTATAATTAATCGTTTATATTGAAAGTAGTTGGAAGGTATTCCAGTTCAGAGTAACAGGAATCAAATTCTCTATAATTGAGAAGAACTTAAATTATAATGAGGACTTTGGTAAGCTAAAACTATTATTTGGACAATAAATTAGATTAAATCAGTAAAAAGGGATTCGAGAGAGAGATCTTGCATATACTTTGATAAATTTTAAAATGTGATATCCTCCTCTTACCTCTCTTCAATTGGAATATTTAGCTTATTAATTGTTTAATAGACTTTAAGAAGGTTGTAGAATTAAATAATTAAGGAAAGGCGTCACATATTTTATTCGTTTCGTTAAGACTATTAAAAACCAGACTTATCATTGAAAACAATATATATTCAGTCGTTGCGATTCAATGCGATGCCAGTCAAGCTCATCACCTTCACAATCTCACTTGAAGTTACGCACTGATCATTATTTGGTGAATATCGGATAATATCGGTACTCAGACAGCACCTAATATTGGCGATAGAAGTCAACCAATATGCAGTTCACAATAATAAAGTAAAAGTACATTAATATGACAAAGGTAAAGTGAATGAATCGATTGATATTCAAAAAGAATTGTGAGATATCCATGCAAAAACAAACAAAAAATATAAGATACATATACAAATATAGATGTTTAACAGACTATAAGAAGTATGTAGAGTTAAATAATAATGAAAGGCGTCACATATTTTATTCGTTTCGTTGAGACTCTTAAAAACCAGACTTATCATTGAAAGCAATATATATTTAGTCGCTGCGATTCAATGCGATGTCAGTCAAGCTCATCAAATTCACAATCTCACTTGAAGTTACGCACTGATCATTATTTGGCGAATATCGAATAATGTCGGTACTCAGACAGCAACTTGGCGATAGAAGTCAACCAATATGCAGTTCACAATAAAAGTAAAAGTACATTAATATGACAAAGGTAAAGTGAATGAATCGATAGCTATTCAAAAAGAATTGTGAGATATCCATGTAAAAACAAACAAAAAATATAAGATACATATCCAAAATACGAAATATTAAAACTTTTATACTGTTTCCAAGACGTTTTCGTGTACATAAACGTTATACACATAAGGATGACAGTACACCTTCAAAACACAATTTTTGGTCAAGTTATCGATTAAAATTCAATCTTTTATATTTGAAAATCTTTTTGAATTTTGTTTCTATCTTATTTAGAAGCTGAGTTACAGCTGTTTTAATATTTCTTAATCTTGAAACTCTCTGACCGGAAAAGCTCTTCTACTAAATAGAAGTGATCCGAGGTGTTTTCTTACGTTTCTCTTTCCTGGTATTTAATATGAAAAATTATACTTATTATACAAATAATTAATCAGGAACTAAAACAAAATATTTAAGAATAAAAATAAATGTATCTAGAAACACATTTTTCCTTTTCTTATGTGTAAAACCTGGCAATAAGTATGTTGTTATGGTGACTTTGTTTATCTGTGCATTTGATTTTTATGCTTAAAGATTCTATTTCGTAGAAAGTTTATTCCTTCATTTTATTCTCATTTTTAAATTTAAATATGGTTAAAAATATCACTAGAAAGCGTGAACGTCAGTTTTATAGCAATAAATTTTAAAAAATTTCGGGAAATAACAGCACTTCAACACCTGTTATAGTTTCTAGTGCCAGGTCCTGAAAGTAGAGTGATGTTAGTTTATCAACACCGGAAAAAATTATCAGGTACAGTATTGGGAAATAGAATTTTGAGTTTATTTTTGAGGCATTCGCTCAACTTTGCTGCCTAAAATGTTTTGTTGAATAGGTGGAATTATTCGAGAATTCAAGGTACGAATTGTGCGCTCATTTTACTCCAAAAAAATGTAGCAAAATGTAGGTGCTGTGACTTTTCTTTGGATTTGCTTCTTCAAGGAAATCTGTAAATGCTCCATTAATAAACACCAGATTGGTATATGGTATGCGGCGGATAAACAAAGGTTTTTGCAGGTGCTTTTAAATTATGCTAAACATTAAATTTGCCTAAACTGACCAAATTTGCATTCAAAAATCAGGAAGCGAAGCCCTTGAAAGTGGCTTCAGAAGTAGCTGAGAAATCCATGAAGAGGGCTGCTACTGAAATAACGAAGGAAAAACAAATTCTTCTATCTGACATAGTGAAATGTGATGATTCTGTTGATGATACCTGGCAGCATAGAGCCTATACGTCTATAAATGAGTGTGTTACTGCTACATCAGTCAATAGCGGGACAGTCCTACACATAGAATTTATGTCATCGTACTGTCCCACATGTAAGAGACTTCAGAAAATGCAAAGAAATATTGAATAGGAGTAGTTGAAAGCTTATGACATATGTCAGTGTAATTTCGTCAGGGAAGAAAACATCCAATCAGACCAGGAGATTGAGATGCGCGCTCACTGAATAGAGAACGAGAGTGCACGAGGAAGAAGTGTGACGGATATAAGAATCTGGAGATTAGTATGGCGTATATTTAGAGGCGAAATAAAATTAAATACAGTTATCTCTAGCATGACTTTTTTCGTGTAAAATACATTACAGTCTTTATTGGAGGCACCAATGTGATGAAAAATAATTACTCTAATAATTACTCTCTTCGGTGTGTCATTCGCTTGCGTGACATGCCCTTCTCAATGTGTCCGTCTAAGTATGTGCAAGTGTTGCGTGTCTAAGTCTTGGAGACTTCTTATTTAAGTGAGAGGCCAGGAGAAAAGTGAGCTAGCCACTTAGAGAAAGACCCTTTTCCTCCTGAAAATACAACACGCCTTCAAAGCATTAAACGTGCAAACTCTACGGGTCTTTCATGAGTAAATTCGTCTAAGAGGAACCCTTCCAAATTTAAACTGCTTTGTTTCATGATCGTCGGAACTACGTATCAGTATTGCCATTTCAAAACTGTGATATAGTATTCATGCTAAATCTACGTCAGAGCGACTTCTGTCAGCAAAATACGAAAGAACAATCCGAAATTCACTCATGGAGGGGGGGGGGGGAGGAAGGTATATAATATCTTTTTCGCTGCGTTATTATGCAGTAGGGGATTGTGGTTCATAGTAAGCAAATATTAAGGATATGTATCAAAACTTATCCTTAATATTAGCTTTCTTTTCGTAGCCCGTCAGCCGCTGTCCTCAGTTCGAAGTACAACGTTTCCCGAGGAACACCACTGGGAGGTCGGCTACTTCGGTCCCTCGAAGGTTGCCCACAGGGCAACCCCGGGGGTGTAAGGAAACACCCCCTTTCCTCCATAAAGTAATCTGTAAAAAAAGAAAAGTTATTTGGGAGAGTAAAAAAGATCAAAATTCATTGACGAGTAAGGTTGCGAATTATCTGAAATTAAAAAAAATGTTATATTAATTTAAAAGAAGTATTTCAAAACTTATAAAACATTTTTTAAAAAAAATGTATAAACATTAATGTTAAATAGCTTAACAAAAATTCCTTAAATATTTTAACAAACATTTCTGAAATAAAAAACAAAATTCCTTAAATATTTTGAAAATGTAGAATTATCATCTTATGTAAAACATTTTCGAAATGCAATAAGGAATATTTAACAAGACGAAAATACTTCTAAAAATTATTATTAAAATGTTTTCAAAAGCAGAACATAAATATACAAATAAATATTTTGCAAGAAAGAAATCTTAAGATATGCCAATAAGAACTGAGTACCTAACAGAGAAATAAAAATCAAAAAATTGAAGAAATAATAGCAAAATCAGCTAAATAATTAGAAATGGATCACCAAAGTAAACATCATCCACATATAATTCGATTGACACAAAACATAGTGAAAAATTGACAATAACTCTATAAAGTTCTTTCCGTTAAATTCATAAATCATAAATTTTGATATTCATGTTGTATATGATTAAGAGACATACTTTTCCCTCAAACCCAATGAAGGCGATGCAAGTAAAAGTATTAAATATTTATAATGATTATTTAGACGTAAAGGAAATTGGAACCTAGGCGTTATACGTCCAGATTGGCGCTTTTTTGGGCGATGATTTCAAATTTCACAATGAAAAAGTTATCAAAAAGCTTTGACTTGGCGATGGTACATATTTGCAATAAATCCTACATGTGGGAGTTTCGGGGCTCAACATGGCCATTATGCGTGACAAAACTAGAATACATCCTGCTCAGCGGATTGTCTTGTGTGTTCGCTACTCCGTAAAATGTCACCATTTTGGTAATTTTCAAAATCTCGCCAAGTTTTGCGGTTAAGCTATACTTCACCAATCCTGGGATGCGAAACTTATTTAACGTTTATTATAAACGTTTCTTATATTCGACATGCATGAAATTTCTCATAAAGAGCCTCTTCGTCAAAATTATGCCAATCCTCCAACAGCGCTTCAATGTTAAATTATTTTTCCGTTAAGAAACTTATTTAAATTATAAATAGACTACTCTTAATTCATTTATATCTTCGAATGTCACACTCAATCTTAATGGAGGTATTTTGATAAATAATAAATTAAAATATACAAATTTAATAAAATGGAAAAGTAGTGAAATTCAATTTAACCGAATCACTTGGCGAAAATTTGTAGATATCGGCGAAAGTCACAATTGTTGCCGAGTCTTAAACCATCTCAGAGAAGAAATAAGGGTAGCAGCATGTGGCGAGATATCGCCAAAAAAATCTCGTCACTAAAGATGTCGGGTTAAATTGCATTCCACCCGAAAATTTAAAAAAAGCATTAATGGAGTTATGCAAAGAAATTCGTTAAGTACTGACGCAAGGATGAAATGCTAGCATTATGATTGTGTTAACATATTAGTCGATATAATATCAAGCATTTTCTTTCCCAATAATTAATTTCAAGGCACTTTGTCGAATTTTTCTTAAAACTAATATGTGAACTGTGCCAAATAACTGCATTCATTCACTTATAATATTTTCAGTACATATATACCCAAGGAAAATTTATTTAATGAAATACTTTTGTAAACACTTAATTTATTTTTAAAACGATAATGTTAGTAATTTTTTGCACATAAATTTTGACTATTTTCTTCAGTAAAATGTTAATTTTAAATATGAAAGTCAGTGATAAGTTTCGTCGCCATTATTCCGCCGTCACAAAAACGCCACCAAAGCTAAGGGTAAATAATAACATACATATTATTATTATGCATCAAAAGAAGAAAGAAGCAACAAAAGTAAAGGGAGAAACAACAGAAAAAATAAAAGACATCACAGTCACCTTGGGAGCCTGTGGTGTCCTTACCTTTGGAACGAGAGCCCTCATGTTCGGGAATCGGTTGGCTGAAACAGGAGGTTCACTTACCTTGGAGACCAGGGACCTCATCTTCCGTGGAGGACGATTAGGATAAAAAGGTGGAATTACCTTAAGGAGGGTGGGGACATCCTCCCAATCCATCGGCTCCTCTTCTTGGATGGGATCCGTCTTCCAGCAATCTGAAAGAATAAACTCACAAACAGGGTTAGCTTCCGTCATTTTCTCGCCAAATGAACGGATTAGAATATCGCCAAAACTAAACTCTAAATACTAAGCCTAACGCTACAGAAAACTTAAAAATTAAACACTAAAACTAAAATATCAGATAATATTAATATCAAAATAGATAAATGAAGAAATATAGATTGAAATACAATGTATTCGAAGTCAATAAATCAACAAAATAAGGTCGCTTTTTATCAAATAGCACAGAGCAGAAATAATGCACGTTCAATCGCAATGAAATCTCACATGAAAAGGAAGAATTTGCTTTGAACAGTCGTATTCTATGAATTTTAACCAATCAAAGTGAAGCAATCAGAAGTGAAAGTTGAAGTATTTAAAAATGAAAATTGTATGAGTAATTACAGTTGCCAGTTATATTTGAAAAATTGAAATTATTATTTAAATGAAACTTTTAATACATTTAATGTAATCGAATGCATATCTCTGCAGAAAAATATTAGAATAGCTGACACACCTCTCATGCGTACCATATTCGAATTTCAATTAAAATATAGACTATGATTACGTCAAGCGTTGTCACACATTAAAACTGCCATGGCTGAAGATTTTCAAGTTGACCAAGAGTGGATGTTTTAAGGTTGGGGGCCAATTTAGGTTACGACTTTGCCATCTGACATCAACTCAAAATTAAGAGGTATATTGACTGTAATAAACGATTCTTAGAACCGTCAGGATTAGGAAACCAGAATAGTGATACGAACAAATAATAAACAATTATAAGATTAAAATATTTTTAAGACAAGCATGTGAATTATTTATTAACATTTAATCGTTTTTTTATGTAGAATAAAATACTGAATCGAAAACTAACTGCATGAATCTCATTTTATGTAGCTGTTATATATCCTGTCTTATATTTTTGAAATTTTTTGTCGCATATACATATTTCCTTTCCTATTTAGACCAACATTTTTTCCGAGTTTAAAATTGTTTCTTTCTGAAACGAATAGGTTATATAGTTACAAATTTTTTTAATGATACATAGTTCCGTGTTCTATAATTTTTAATAATTCAAACCGTATCAACCTAGGCAATGATTATTACAGTTATTTTTGGTTCATTAACTTATTAGTTAAATTCAAGTATTCTTTCGTACTACAGTTGAATGGGTGATTGGGAAAAGATTAAGATTTCTAAAAAAAAAAAAAAATTTAAAATGAGCTACCTCACTGACCAATATTTACGTGGTCGAAACGTAGAGAACAATACATACACTCACAAACATAATAATATATATTTCGTAATATATATTAAAGATAATTATTACTTTTGATAAACTGAAAAAATTAATGTTTGGTGTTTTTTTTTTTTTTTATATTCCCTCATCGTTCACAGCGCTCTATGCCTTTTTCACTCAGATTCCACATCCTTATACACTTCCAATAAGTTAGTTATTTTTTTCTACACTAGAAATTCTCTAGAAATTATATATTACGTAATATATGTTCGTTCCCATACTCCTCCGAAACGGCTTGACCGATTCTTATGAAATTTTTTATGCATATTCAGTAAGTCTGAGAATCGGCTACTATCTATTTTTCAAACCTTTAAGTGATAAGGGGTGTACACCCCCCAAATTATTTTTATTTTTTTGATAATTTTTTTTTAATTTTTTTATTATGTTTCATTAAAAAATACATACAACCCTAAATTTTCACTTTTCTATCACCAACCCCTGCTTTTTAATAATCATTTTCATAATTTTATCATTTTTTATCCCGCTCTATAACATCAATTATTATCACTTGGTAAGTTATCCCCTCCATGTGTCTACCGGTGTCACTTCTCACCCAGTAAACAGCACGGAGTAGGGATGACAACGAAGATGGCTCCTATTTCTCTCAAACAATAAGCCTTCTCTCACTCCCTCTACAGTTTTCGGTTATTATTAGTGTTTATGCGTCAAGCGTAGTAGTTAAACATTTTTACTATCTCAGTGTAACTCTCATATCAAATATATTCTCAAGTAACTTTATTATTTATTTATTAATAACTAATATTATTGAATATAATTAATTATTAATAACTAATAAAATTATTAATTTTGAGTGTAATTCGCACGATCAGTTAATTAAGTGATTTACATAACCTCTAAAATACTCAACACGTGTCACGAGTTCCCGCAAACAACGGCTATTGAGTTGTAAGTATAAATTATTTTTATACGTTTATTATAAAATCAAAAATTATTCTTTCTTATTTATAACGAAAATATGCCAACAAAACGCAAAAGGGCCAATTTGAGCCGTGATACAAATAAATCTAGATGCATTCGAAATAGAAGAGCCCAAAGTACCGAAGAACAAGTTCAGGAAAAAAATACTGGAGCGCGTGTGAGAATGGCGCAATTGCGTCAAGAACAATTAGACGATACACGAGCTGAACGCAATGAAGTCATGATATTAGAACAACGACAATCACACCGTTTTACTGTCAATAGACGCAGAGCAAATGACCACAAACGCCAACAGGCACATCGAGCATTTGTAGCTACATCATTCCTGCGTCTAGCATTCCAGTATGAGCCCGATATTGAATATTATGCTCATTCAAAAGTGGTAATTGGTGCTATGGACAAAGAATGCCCGTATTGTCATGCTTTGAAATTCAAAAATGAACCAGCCGGGATGTGTTGCGCTTCAGGGAAGGCACAACTACCTGAAATTGAAACACCACCGGAACCATTGAACAGTTTGCTTATCGGCACAGATCCAGATTCTAAGGTGTTCCTGAAGTCCATTCGAACATTCAACTCATGCTTTTAAATGACATCGTTCGGAGCAACAGAAATAGTTCAAAACACTAATGCAAATGGTCAACAATACAATTCTACATTTAAAATCAGAGGCCAAGTTTATCATAAAATAGGCTCATTGCTGCCAATGCCAAACGAACCACATAAATTTTTACAAATCTACTTTATGGGCGGCGAGGGCTCCGGAAGCGCTCTAGCCAATCGGGTGGATGAACGTTGTAGCTATAATAACCTTGATTAATTCTTTGCCAGACGCATCGTCAGCGAGCTGGATGCTCTATTGAATGAGCATAATGAATTGTTGAAAATATTCAAATCCCACATGCCCAAATTAGAAAGCGATAATCACGCTATTGTTATTAATCCTGATAAAACACCAGCTGGAGAACACATTCGTAGATTCAATGCACCTGTTGCTGACGACGTTGCTGGAATCATGGTTGGCGATCGTACAGGTGCACGAGAAATTGTGATTCGTAGGAGAAATAATAATATTCAGTTCATTGCTGATACACACCGTTCATATGACGCTCTCCAATATCCGCTAATCTTCTGGAAGGGACAAGACGGATATAGCATAAATATTAAGCAACGAGATCCCGTATCAGGTACTTCCTTAATTATGAATTTGATCATTACACTTTTAACAAAACAATTAAATTATTAAACGTAATTAATTTAAATTAATATTTATGAATATATTATTACAGGAGCCGAAACAAACAAGAACGTTGGCTCGAAGGATTATTATGCGTCTAGATTGATGATTAGACGCGGGCTGGACAACGTCATTCTACGATTTCGAGAGCTTTGTCAACAATTCATGGTCGACATGTACGCGAAGATAGAGGGCAAACGACTACGATACTTACGATATAATCAACTCAAGCTACGTGTGGAAGAGTACATTCACTTGCGAGACGCTATTGTCAACAACGCCGACGCCGCCGAAATTGGTAACTCTGTCATTCTACCATCATCGTACATAGGCAGTCCACCCCATATGCAAGAGTATATACAGGATGTTCTGACTTTCGTGAGCGAATATGGGCGACCGTGTTTATTTATCACGTTCACATGTAATCCAAAATGGCCAGAGATTACATCTTTGCTGTTGCCTGGCCAAAATGCAATACATAGTCATGACATTACAGCACGGGTGTTTAGACAAAAGCTGAAGTCTTTAATAAATTTTATTACTAAATTACATGTATTTGGTCATACACGTTGCTGGCTGTATTCGGTTGAGTGGCAAAAGCGAGGATTACCTCATGCCCACATTTTGGTTTGGTTAATCGACAAAATCCGTCCTGAAGAAATAGATAATATAATTTCTGCAGAAATTCCCGATCCGTCTACTGATCAATTGCTGTTTGATATTGTTACAGCAAACATGATTCATGGCCCATGCGGTACTTTTAATCGTTCATTGCCTTGCATGGCAGATGGAAAATGTACAAAAAATTTCCCTAAAAGATTTCACTAGCGATGCAATCACAAATGTCGACGGATATCCAATATATCGTCAAAGGAATCCAGAGAATGGCGGACAATCATTTATTAAAAACATCAGAAACACAGACATTGATATTGACAATCGTTGGGTCGTGCCATATTCACCCCTGCTGAGCAAAATATACAATGCTCATATTAATGTTGAGTTCTGCTGTTCTGTGAAGAGCATCAAATACATTTGCAAGTATGTCCATAAAGGCAGTGACATGACGGTGTTTAGAGTGGAAAATACCAATGTGAATGCTCCTCCAGTGAATAAAAACGATGAAATAACGCTCTACCAAATTGGTCGGTACATCAGCTCCAATGAAGCTGTTTAGCGTATCTTTGGTTTTCCGATTCATGAACGGGATCCAGCAGTTGTTCAGTTAGCCGTTCATCTTGAAAACGGTCAGCGTGTATATTTCACGAACGAGACAGCGATTGATCGTGCTATAAATTCACCAAAAACTACACTCACTGAATTTTTTGAATTGTGTAATCGTGCGGATGATTTTGGTGCCTTTGCACGTATTTTACTCTATTCACAAGTACCACGCTATTTCACATGGGCTCAAACAAAACAATGGATACTCCGCAAGCAAGGTTCACCAGTTGATGCATGTCCCAATTTATTCAAATCAAACGCCTTGGAGCGAGTATTTATAGTGAATCCAAGACAGACTGAGTGCTTTTATCTTTGACTATTGTTGGTTAATGTTACTGGCCCATTGTCATTTCAAAATATACGTAAAGTGAATGGGCAACAGTATACAACGTATAAAGATGCATGCCTTGCACTCGGCTTGCTGGAAGATGACAATCAGTGGGAATGTATGCTTGCTGAAGCAGCATTGAACTGTACAGCAATACAAATTCGTCTACTATTCGCTATAATGTTGACTACATGTTTTCCAGCCCGAGCAGAGATAATGTGGGATAATCACAAAGATTCAATGACTGATGATATATTGCATCAACATCGTACACGGTGTAACGATCTAGCGATAACATTCAGCGACGATATGTACAATGAAGCATTGATTGCTATTGAGGATCTTTGCATTATCATTGCCAACTTACCACTCAGTCATTTCGGTATGAATT
>BMAW01013167.1:0-63951 GCA_019974015.1 Nephila pilipes
TGCCACGTTAATTGTTAAAGCTATGCCATAGCAGACAAAACTACTTGTTAGCCATGAATTTACATTTAAAATAAGACATGATTGATTTCAAATAATTTTTGAGTTACAAAAGGTAATTTTAACCAACCATATTATCTAGACTTATATGGGAGTTTGTCATAAGTGAATGGAGATTTTTTAAAAGTGCTTTGAGACGAAACATCCAATTCTTCAAATAGATCAAGTGTTTCATTAAATATCTCTAAATTAATATTTAATGAATTTTCGGCTCTCTCATTTTAATACTAAATAGCTAATATTGCTCCCATGTGATTGAGTAATAAACGCTTTCTTTCGAAATTATTTTACTACTTATGCCTATTCATGTTTTGTTTTTAATAAACATCTTTCACTGATATGATGTGAAGAAATAGACATTTGTTAAATTCTGTATTTGCAAGAATATGAGGAGACGTCTGAATCAAGAACAAAATTAAGTCTACAATCAGCGCTCGCTTATATTCGAAATTTTACTGACAAATTAAACTTATTACCAATTCATTAAACGCATAAGTCAAAAATTTTTCTGCTTAGGAAGGAATTTTGTTTGGCATAAAAAAACAGGAAGCATATAATTTTATATGTACTCGCTTAGAAAACGAGTGAATGTATTGGAGTTTGAGGGGAAGGCTGAAATTAAATGGCCGATGAGGGCTTCACCTCTAGAACCACCCTTGTGTGTCTACCCCTCCCCCCTTTTTTTAACAGGTTTCTCTCTTTTGGCTTAAAAATATACTTTTCTATGGTTGCAATATTTTCTATAACTCTGGGAGAGGCGACATGCATTGTTATTTTGTTTTACTGAAGGATATAAACTTTAATGGTTTTGATTTTTAAAACAGATTATAATTATAAAATTGACTCAGTAAGCATTTTTTGAATGGTGAAAAATAATTTTAAAGGATGATATACTCCTGGTCTGTATTTAAATTAATGTAAAATGGGCCACATTAATTAGAACCTATGGCTAGAAACGCAGTTTATAACCGGTCGCAAGCGGCTGTGGACTGAAGGAATTTTTTACTCTTGTTCTCGCGCCATATAAATCTCCACGGCCACTTTTTTGCTTTTTATCATGTAAAAACTAGATTCAGACGGGATCTCGCGACAAATACAGATATATTCGAGCATGTGTGAGAGGGATGATGCAAAAATTTTGTATAATCTCAGTACAATTTTTTGGTCTTATTTAACAATTCGTCCCATTGTGTTTGAATTTATTCTGAACCATTTGCAACACTAGTAGTTTTGCATTTTTTTGGTGTTACGAAGGTAGTTCAAAAAGTACTTGTATTTGAAGACTGATGGCATCATTAAGGTAAATTGTTGTTACCATTGGGGTGCTCCCATCTGTTGAACGAAGCCGATAAAAATTCAACATTGATTTATAAGTTAGATTTGATTTGATATCATTCGCTGTCAAATCAAAATTTGATTGCTGCTGCGTCATAATCAACGTCATTTTGCATCGAGTTGTTACTGTCGATGACCAATGGATTCCTCGTTATGCTCGGAAAATCAAGGAAAAATCAAAATGTTCGGTTGTTTCTGGTAAATCTTTTCCCGAGATGGTCTCATCAACCGGAAAAGTTATGACGAATAATTTTTGAGTTACGAAAGGCATCACGAATACGAGAAACTGAGACAGCTGTCTAGTGAGTCAAGATCCCTACAAAAAAGAAACCATTTTCGAGTACCACTTCTTGTAATTTTTAAAGACTTACTGAAAGACCCTCGTAAATATGACGATGAGTATGCACTCCACACGCTGTGAATCGTATACAATGTATGAGTATATTTTGCACAATCTCTCACCAATAAATTTCGAAATTTCTCAGGCGTCTCTGATTATATCTGCGTAACTCATGTTAAAAGATCATTGGGATAATTGTTTTTGGCAAGGACGAGTAAAGCGCCTCCGAGATACCCTAGTCATTCTTTTCTGTTTTCGACCCTCCATCTCATTCGTTGCCAAATTAAAATTTGATTGCTGCCGATTTTAGCCTTTTTCCTTATTTTTTCATGCGTCACAGTTACACAACCCTTCAGGGGTCTACCTTTGAGGAACTACGGGCATCATGACCCCAAGGTATTCGAGTGATTTTTGCTTTCCCGTAGGGATTTCTGTCTTTTGTAAGCATGGGTGACGTATCCTTGGGTTACCTAGCGATTCGTGTCTTTTTTCGAGCCCTTTTTGTCATCCAATATCCCCCTTTTTTTTCTGTCTAGATTTCATGTTAAAAAATGTTTGTTGCAACTTCACTACGTTTGACTTTCTCTCCATGGAACTCAACATTCACTCTTTCTAAGACATCTTGGTTTTACTTAAAAAGAATCATCTCTGAGTGAAGATCTGGGTTTCTACCTAATAATGGGTGTGATTATAGTGATTGTGTGATTTATATATCCTTTTTTTCCCCCAACACTTCTTACTCGTATCGGTTTGGGTTTGGCACAAATCTTTCCACATATTTTTCACTTACTTCCCGTTTAGTTAAAATCGTGAAATTCTGCGCACAAACTCAGTTTGCATGCCAATATAACATTCAGTTATAAAACTACAAGTAAAGAAAATAATTTTGTTAAAAACATTTTTTTTTCACTCTTTTGCTTCTAAAAAGTACTGGTTTTTTTTTTTTTTTTTTTTTTTCCCTGTATGTTTTCTAAGGGGCTCCTGAAAAGCGAGGATTTTGAAACGGTGAGAAGAAAAGTGATCGGGACAAACTAACAAATTTTTTCTAAAAATTTTTACTGAAATAAGGGATTTAAAATATGTTTGGCTTAAATAATATATTTTTTTTCATCCAGAATATAATCTATTCTTTGATGTCAGTGCTCGCGTCCTTGATATACCTAAACCAATTACTCTTCCACTACCAACACAGCAGTTTCTCTACGATTTCATTTCTGTTTCATATAACGCTCACAAAATCTCCCTCAAATCAGATCAAACAGTCATACACCTAGGTCGAAAAAGAACAAAAAGAAAAGCGATTCATCCCTGGGAACGTCATCTAATCAGATCGTCTGCACCCCGGGAGCTTACCGTCCTTACTGACCATCCCCTGTTTATCCCATAAAAATTCGGACTGTCTTTTCATGCCCCCCGCTCTAATCGGCTTATGAGATTGCGGCAGAGGGAGGAAGGGGGGTCAGTATTTAGTGGTTTTGTCACGATCGTAAATGTCCGTCCTCCTGTGGAGATCGTTCAACGCCGGAGTTTTTTTGATGCCCCTGTTGTGCTTCTGATGCCTCCCTTTTTTTTTTTTTAATGTCTTTGTTGTTGGAGGTGTTCACTCCCAAAGTTAGGGGTGAGTGTTCTTTCTTTTATAAATTTCAATGAAGTTCTTAATATATTATGACGATCGGAAGCATGGGTGATGAGAACATGCTTAAAAGCAAATAAACCTACACCCGACTGCGCAGTAATTTGCACTTGGCACTGTTTTGAACGTGAATGTAAATAATATGTATGAAAAAAACTTTTCACTGCTATGTGGCAAAAGATTTTTAAAAAAATGTAAAAGTAAAAATAATTTTTTCTTCGGTCAGTAAGAAATTAAATAAATAATATATATATATATATATATATATATATTGAAAATCACAGTTTATCGTTGTCATGTATTAAAAAAGAGAAGATTTTTCAATCGAGCTGAGAATTTTTTGTGACTAAAAGCTAAGTTGCGCACAATCGTAAACTAGACAGGTGGATCTTCCTTTTTTTTAATTTATGGATGTATTATTATTATTTTCTGAGTTAAGGCTCCCGTCGACCCGCCATTTTGATTTCGTGGACGTAATGTTAATCCTATGGAATTTTGACTTAAATTCTCACATCTTTATTATTTGATCTATTTGAATGCAATAAAGTGCATCTGAAAAAGCAAAAAATAACGAATGCTTCTGTGGAATTACTTTTTTCCTAAGATTTTTAAAATTTTTTTTATTCTTATTTTAACTATTCGTTTTTGAGTTTTCCGGTCTTTAAAGAATATTTTCAAATATTTTTAAAAATCTTAGGAAAAAAGTAATTCCACAGAAGCATTGATTATTTTTTGCTCTTTCAGATGCACTTTATTGCATTCAAATAGATCAAATAATAAATGTGGAAGAATTAAAGTCGAAATCCCATAGAATTAACATTACATCCACGAAATCAAAATGGCGGGTAGACGGGAGCCTTAACAAACTGCTGCAGTGTAAAATATGATTTGGTTTAATTTCTTACTTGCCGAAAAAAATTATTTTATACTTTTTAGTTCGTTTTTATTCTTTTACTACGTACAAATGGGGAGGGGGTTAAAAGAATTATGCATATTATTTTCTACTTTTCTTTAGATTTTATTTTCAAAATTTTTTTAGCAAATTTATGTCAGTTTTTTAGTTTTTTTTTTTTTAAAAAAATATATTTTATTTGTAGTTTGATAGCTAAATATTGTATTTCCATCTCAACTGAGCTTGTACGCAAAATTTCAAGGTACTAGCTTCTCGGGAAAGTTGGTGAAAAACTGAAGAAAACATTTGTGCCCAACTGATACTCTGTGCAAGATAATAAAGGTGTTGGACATTAAAAGAGCGGGGGAACTGAAGTTCTATACACAGTAAGAAAGATGATTGGTTCGTGGTCTTAATTTTTATTACCTTTCTTTTATTAACTATATGTATTAAATATTAATTTTAGGGCGTTTTGATTTCTGTCGTTGTTGTTGAAGAGAGTCACCGCATACTACTCCCACAGTATCATCGTGTTTTTGAACAATATTTAGAGAAAGTTGCTTTCCCAGTCATTGCTGCAATTGATATTCATCCCATCGTTGTGGTATCCAGTTGTAGTTGCTCTAGACCATGCTTGTCTAAAGTGCTGCCCAAAAGCCTTTAAAACGCGGTCCAAACGCAAATTATGAAAATATTTAAATTAACTCATTCAGTTGAAAAGTCTTTAAAAAGTAATGGACTAAATTTATGTGACGTCATGAAAACGTGAAAAACTTATCACGTGATACTCGCCGATGTAAACAAGTCTTGTATTCCTTTGTTTACACAGCGATTTAGAAATATGTTATGCTTCATATGCTAAAGTAACTTGCATTTTACTATATATGCTACTTTTTAACGGAATGAGATATTATCATACATCTTTTTTTTATGCCTTATTTCAAAAGAAATGTTGAAATTATTTCGGATTACTGCAGCATAAAGGTATTGAATCATTCTTCTGTCAACAAGCAGAAATGATTATTCAGATTTGTCTGGTTCACACACAGACATTTCGTTATAATTATGGAAATGTCCTAATTTAACTGTGTTATTCTAATATTAAAAAAAAAAGTTTTTTTTTACTGCTGTTCTTCAAAGCTTCATTCAATCAAACCATTTGATGAATGTTTATAGAATTTTTAATATGTTTGTATTTATTTTTAACATTTAATTCAATTTGCGATATAGGGAAGGTCACACATAGTGTGGAATTTCATTTTATGATGCATTTATTTTTTAAATGAAATACTGAAGAGAGTTATTTAAAATAAAAAACTTGATGCTTGCTATATAAACAAAATAGTAAAGTCATTATCTATCACACTATAACATTTGTGACTAATTAAAATATCTGAAAAACTGGAATATAATAAAAGGAATTTAACTCAATTTTTTTTTAGTATGTACTCAGAATAACTTTATTGCCTATTCTGAACTTTTATTAATTGACATATATAATCGGTATTATAAAACTAATTTCTAATGTAGAACTGTTCCAAGTAATGATTTCGAGTATATATTTTTTACTTTACAGGAATTTTTTAAGAAATGTTTTGAAAAATAGGTTTCTTTCTTATTACAACATATATTATGGAAGCATTTTGACAGTAATTTTTCTAGCTGATATTTAACATACTATGTAAATAATGTCGAATTAAAAAGAAATAAAGTGGTTAAACATGGCTCTGAATATCTTTACTGTATATCTCATGCATTATATATTTGTGGAATCAAATTCAATATAATTTCCATTAATATGTCCTAACTGTATTAAAGTAATCACTTAAAAGGAAAACATCTTTTACTTGCATTTTTCATGGAGTATCCACCAAAAGCATTACGTTGTTCTTGTAAAATAATTCCCCCTTTGAAGACTACTGGCCTTTTGGAACGTCAAGTTCAGACACAGTATTCAGATTATTTCTGCTTTGTTAAAGGGTTAATTGATCAGAATAATTATCAAACTTCTCGACTGCCCCAGGTTGTCATATGTGTTAGTGCTGCTTTTAATAATTTTGTAACTGCAAATGCAACTAATGTAACTTATATTTTGCTATTTATATATATTATTTTTAATTTAATGAGAAAGTATTACGCAACTTTTTTTATGTCTCATTTCAAAATAATTGCTTAAATATGAATTCGTATTGCTGTAGCAGAAAGGTATTGAATCATTCTTGTATCAACAAGCTAAAATAATGGCTTCAAATTTATTTTGCTTACACGCAAACATTTTTTTTTTCATTATTGAAAATATCCTAATTTAACTATTTCTATTATATCTTAAGAATTGTTATTGGTCAGTTAAAAAAATAATTTTCTTATGAGTAATTATTTGTGTGTTGCAAATTTATAATACATAAAGCAGACTATCTATAATATAACACTGTAATCATATCTTCAGTAACTTCTAGACTTTAATTCATATAGATCAGTGTTGAAAATTATTTTCATTCATATAAATATTTGTGTATGACGCTGAATATATTTTATAGAATAACATTATAGTATAACATTATAGTATTTAAAAAATAGTGTGGTGAAATCTTAAGAGTTTTGAGCCACTTTGCTACGCTTTTTTTTATCGATGACTATTACAACAATGATGCTCGACAAGAATTCTATTTTTTTTTCACTTCATAATGTAACTTAAACTGTCTTTTTTAATTGATGGAGAATTATAAATCTTATTTTAAGATATATATTTATATTTAAGATATTAAGGTTTTATCATTTTCGAACAATTGTTGAACATCAGTTTTTCGTTCCAGTAATACTGTGTGGCAGTCATTAAGTAAGAATTATACACACAGAATAAAATGTTGACAAAAATAGCTTTTATTCCAGATTATTCTTTAATAATTTGAAGTAAATTTCAGATGCTTTATAACAGGAGTAAGATATTTCAGCATATATATATATTTCTTAAAGAACGTGGTTTTAATTTAAACACAAATTTCATGTGTATTTTGGAACCAAATTTTCACAGCCTAATCAGGCATCCTTCTTATTATGTCCTAAATACTGTTCATCATTTAATTGTCTGGTGTTTCATCACTATTGTCTTACTTTTTTAAAGTTATCTGTTTTAAGCTCATATGACTTGGGGGGGGGGAGAAACCACAACTTGTTTTTTATCAATTCAAAATTTGATTTTTTTATAATTAAGATTTTAACACAGATCTTTTCATATTTTGGTTTTTTTTATAATGTGGCCTAAAAATTGTTGCAAAAATTTAAATAAATGTTTGCTGTAGTATATTCAGATTTTGTTCTATGCATGAACTCCAACATTCATTTCCAAAGAATAAATAAAACAATTTATTTTGTATTCGATACATGACACAAACACTGTAGTTATACATAGTTCATTAAATTGTAAAAAACGCGTATAAATGTTTACCATAGGATAAAGCCGAGCATATTATCTAGTCCTTTTATTTGACATGTTAAACATTTTTATTTACAATCCATAAAATACATATTTACTATCCATTTTTATTTGCAATTCATTCATAAAAGTCCTAAGCTAAATATTTATTTTTCTATAAATTTCGTAAGATAATACTGATGTTATAAAAAAGAATTGATATTTGTATGTTTATTTACAGAATTTAACCACTTTATTTATGTACTTCTTAAGTTAATTCATGTTTTCAAAAAGTATGCGTGTTATGAGATGAATTGCAAAGTGAAACCGAGGTTCTGGTGTTAGTTCGAAGAAACAAGAATCATTTTTGCATGGTAAGGCAACGTAACAAATTGTTAAACAATATTCAAGATTTACAGAATATAAATTTTTCTATTCCTCAAAATTCTGTTCCCCTCCCCCTACTGTATCATTTCTATGAAAATAAAATTTTAAAAATTAACATTTTGTACATATTTTTAAAAATCAGATTGATTATCACTAATATAAGATTTGATATGTGTCTCGTTGTTCTCAATAGTCAGAATTTTAATTTCTGCATTTCGTTTTACATTTAAATATATACGTAAAAATTGTATTTGATTAATAAATATTATTTTGAGAAAAAGAAAAAAAAATTAATATTAGCAAATCAATTAAAATTGAAATTGTATATAGAATTTACATGTTCATACATGTTTTTCTTAAATACTCTTGATTCCTTTTTAAAACATTATAATCAACTTATGATTGAATTAATTTTGTTTGCAAAACACATTTTAAAATTTTTTAATTCAAGGTACAAAATGACATCTGTTTAAATAATAAATCATTATATAACTGTTACAGCTTGATTATGTATCATGATTAAAAGAGAAAATAGTTTAATCCAATGTTGCTTTATTTTTTTGAAACAGAATCAGCTTGTTAAATATAAAGTGTTTACACTTAAAATATACTATAATTCAGATGAACTTAATTACACGTATACTATTCACTCTTATGTTTCCGAGGTTTTAGAATAATTACAATACTAGATTAAATATTGGGGCCTTTATTTTTAAAATGTTTAGAAATAACTGATGATCTAATGATACGTAACAATATTTATATATAAAATAATTTGAAATACAAAATAAGCTTAAGCAAAACAAAAAGCTGAAATGGCCATTAACAGTTCAAAAGTGCATCAGTTTAAAGCAGAAAATAATTTAAAGCTTATATCGTGATTAAACAAACGTCAAAAGCAAGTTGAAATAGTCTTGCTATAGCTTACCGAGAGACATTTTAACGACACAATTAAACGAGAATAAGACTATAGATATTCGAAAACATACTCAAATTATTTCTTACCGAATGTAAATAATTGAATAATGTGAGAAACATGATAATAATAAATATATTAATTGAAATAAAGTTAAAGTACAAGATGTAAATAACTAGCATAGCAATCCAATGTTAGCGCAAACCAAGCGGGTTTGTATTTGTAGACATCACGTGATTTTGACGTGGCGCCAGTTCTCTGTGAATTTAGCCCATTGTACTAATTTTAAATTTTTTTCGTTAGCCATGGACGAAAACACTGACACTTCTGATACGGCACAATTGGCAATTTTTATAAGAGGAATCATTGAACATTATAATATCACGGAAGAAATTGTTGCTTTAGTATCTTTAAAAGACATAACCAAGTCTGTAGATTTTTTCGATGAAAAGATTTTCTTTATTCATGAAAAATTTATCAGCTATCATAACCGATGGAGTCCCTGCCATGGTTGGTAAGAATGGGGGACTCGATAAAATGGTTAATAATGAAGCCGTCGCTGCTGGCAATACGATTTTGATGGCATATCATTGTAATATACATCAGGGTAAATGATATGTGGAAAAGTTTTAAAAATGGAAAGTGTATTAAGCGTTGTTACAAAAACCATTAGCTTTATAAGAGCAAAATGACTCAATTGAAGACAATTTGAAATTTTTCTTACGGTAATGGGCACTGAATTTGCAGATGTTATTTATTATTCAGCAGTAAGGTGGTTCAGTACGGGGAAAATGCCCAAAAGATTTTACGATTTGAGAACTGAAATAAAAATATTTATGGAAACAAAAGGGAAACCTGTGAATGAATTTGAAAACGAATATTGGATTTTAGATTTAGCTTTTTTAGTAGACTTAACAGAACATTTGAATGATTTAAATTTGAGACTTCAAGGAAAACTCAATTTATTAATAATATGTTCCATACAATTATAAAGTCTGAAAGAAAATTGAAATTTTGGCTTAGTCAAATAAAGTAAAAAAATTGATACATTTCAGTACTTTGGCTGCACATAAACCTGTGAGTTGCACAAAATATGCTGCATTAATTTTTGATTTAATTCAAGAGTTTGAAAGTAGATTTCAAAACTTTTGAAAAAATGAAGAATATTTCAATATATTTTCTACCTTATTATCTCTATAAATAAATAAATTGCCTTCAAATGGAGTGCATTGAACTGCAAAGTGACATTCAACTGAAAGAAAAATTTAGGAATGTTTCTTTACTGGAGTTTTATAAAGATTACCTACCCGCGATAAATATCCTATTTTTCACAATCATGCTTTATTAATGTCTTCAGCTTTTGGAAGTATTTATATTTGTGAACAATTATTTTCAAGAATGAAGCTTACAAAAATCAAAAATAGGACAAAGATCACTGACAAACTTCTTGAAAATGCAGTAAGAATTGCTACCTCGTCTGTTGAACCTGATATCGATTTGCTTGATCAACGAAATTAAATTCATTCATCTCATTAATTCGAATTTTTTCCATCTTTATGAAATCCAAAATAAATGAAACGAAACTCTTACAAATTTAAAATAAATACGTACTTATACATATCTAATTCAAATTTAAAAAAATTATAATAAAAAGAAGTTAATTTATTTTAATAAAACTACATAGAGTTAATTTTTATTTAAATTTGTTGAAAAAGTATTGTATGGGCGGCCCAGTAATTTTTTTTTTTTTTTTTTGCAATGTGGCCCTCAAACGGTCATAGTTTAGACACCCGTGCTCTAGATTGAGCTGCCACATAGTATTCAAGTCTTAGGTTACCACTTTAGCAGCTTGAGTTTTTCCGTCGCTTTGGGAGGGATTTCTACCCCGTGCAGGTGGAACTCAATTGTCCTTGAGGGGGACGATTCGAACCCTCGATCTGTGAGTCTGAAGAAAATTGTCCTGTCTTCTTTTTTCTGTGCTCTTGACAACTAGGCTGAAAGGGATTACCATTTGGGCTAACTATTAAATCATGTTAACATCTGTCGTCGTTGTTGAAGAGAACTACCGTAGATTTTTACTTTTTAATGAACCGAACAAAGTGTTAAAAAATATGAGACATAATGACTTCGTTTGGAATTGGAGTGTGTGTATGGAATCGGAGGGAGGCGGGGCATCTCACACACGTGTTGACCTCATCATTTGACCGTGGTTCAAAATGACTTAGAGGGTTGGTCATGGTCAGCCTTACGTCCGGCATAAAGGAGCAGTTGGAATAGTTTTTGATTGACTGTTTATTAACGTTGCATTTTACCACTTAACCGCTTTATCCGAACACCATTTGAATGCTACAAAAAAAAAAAAAAAAAAATTCCCTAATTCTCCTGATTTTACGCCACTCGGATAGCTTCTTTTTGTGTGTGTACCAAAAGAAGGAAATTGGACTGATTTACCTGGGTTTTGTTTTTTTGCACTGTTTCTAATAGATCTCCCCCCCCTCTTTTTTTTATTTAGTTAATAGTTTCTTAATTTTTCTACTTTTAATGTATTTTTCATGTGACATAATTTTTTTCATAATTAAACTCACTATATTATGTTCACTGAAGTTTTAAAAAATTCTTGCCGATTAGTGATCAGTTCCATTGCATCCGAGATTTAATGACACAAGAGACAAGAATGTATTTAATAATATAAATTTTAATTAATCATATTAACTGTAATAATAATTACTTTCTTAATAGATACGAAATGAACGTTCTAGACCAAAAAAATAAATGTTAATATGCGCTCTAATAGGTAAAAACAATGAGAGCATAAAAATGATACGCGAAAAAATAACAATTCTTTAAAAGCATGTTTTTCATTGTAAGCACTCCTAGTAAAATCCGCTTTAGCGACCACAGTGGTGATGATATAGGAAGAAGCGAAATTCATAATATCTCCCCCCAACTGCTTATGTACTAAACTAGCGAATGCAGTTCACTTCCACTATAGTATATTTGCATAAACAACTTTGGGAAATGAATGTCCTCAGAAGAAGTAGGATCGGTTGAACAGAATTCGTGAAGCAATCCTATCAGGATTGAACCTCACAGTTTATTCCCTAAAGCAAACTTTTCAAAAATTCGTAAAATATTGCTTTTACAAAGAATTTCTTTTACGTTTGTACGTTATTGGAGTTTATGTTACGAACTGCGACAAAAATACAAATAATCTTTCATCCCCCCTCTCCCCGTAATAGCGTTTGTGGTTCTTCTCGAACATGTAACGTGGTTTTTTGCGAAAATTCCCTCAACTAAAATCTGGGTTTACTCTTTCTGATTTTTATATTTAAATTTCCAACTCCTTTCCAACCCAATGAAACGTGATTACGCAAATCAGATTAATATTAAAAGGGCAGTGAAGGGATTTAAAGAAATGCACATAAAAGCGGTGGAAGATTGGACATTACAGTTAGTAATGGTTTGGTAGGGAAATTATTACTGATTAATAATACGTAGATGTAGTTGATGTGTGTGGACCTAAGCAGAATGCTATCGAACAAAGAGGAGTGAGTAGGAGCTAAGGAAACCGCTCGAATCTCTAAGTCGTCATAAGTTATCTCATTGGGACCCGAAAACGCTGGTAGGATTGGGAAAGAGAGAGCATGTCCATGATTTAAGAATTAACAATAAACTGAAAAGAGCTATCATCTCTCCTCATTAGTTGATTATTGTATTTGTGTGATTAGACTTTAACTTAGTGACTATATAGGTTATAAACGATGGAACCGCAGAGATGAATCATAGGAAGGCGTTATAAACCTAATAACAAAAGTGACGCTTCATTTTTACATTATGAGGTTACTATCTTACTGGCATCAGTCAGGAAACAAACGAATTCAAACTATGACGAGAACCTTAGAGGCACCCAATAAAAAAAGTGCATAATTTCACCGGATAAATACAAAAGTTTTAGAAAAGAGAGACGTGTTTCTTTTATACGAGAGATATAAGATAAACATTCAGTAACTTTAAGACAAGTATTAATTGCTGAACATGAAAGCACGTTATCTCCAGCCAAAACCAATTCCTTATCTTGCACGCGATTGGATCATTAACACGCCCGCGAATTGATTGGAGATACCCGGATAAAAGAATTTAAATCTACCACTGGAGCAAGACTAGGTGTAACAACTCTATCATTTATAAATTCTGATGTGGATTGTAGTTTTTCGAATAACCCATAATTCAGAGGGGGAAAGAAACATTTTTTAAAAATTATGTTAAACACTGCATTTGAGAGAGAATAAGAAAAAATTAAGAATTATTGTAAAGAATATATATTTTCACTAAGAAGTATTTTCTTAGTTTTTCATTATTCTAATGGAACAAGTTTCGGAAGATAGTACTCACAATCTTGGATTACGGTACTAATATATTAACCCTATAAAAAGAAAATAGTGACTTTTCAAAAAGCGCAACATAGGACTAGCATGAAATACAGTTTTTGCAAAACATTCAATAAAGCTTATACACGCATAGATTTCGTATAACTAGGTAGCCACTGTAATCAAGTGGTCATGATCACGAACTCATAGCCCTTGCTTCTACCAGGTCGTAGGTTCGATTTCTCAAGCTAATAATGACCCGTCGTGTAGAAGTGTTGATGCATATTCAATCTGTCGACGCCCTACGGCCACGGTAACTAGTGGACGTGGTAACGGGTTCGCGGCCGGAGTAGTTTTCGTTGAGTCGTGGTTTGGAGCCCTGATACAACTTAAGACCCCCTGGACAGCGCGGTTGATGCACGTTAAATCTGATCGAGGTGCCGTTGGCGTGGAAGTTCAAAGAGGGATGGGCCATCTCAAGTGTCTTCTTCGTCGCTTGATTGAGGTTCATAATTGTGAGGTCCATCGCCAAAGGCCCTCATGCTGCTTCTCAGAGCGACGTAGAAAGTAATGATATTGTTGGGGCACTAAGCCCTCATGTTATTATGGTGTTGAAGTTTGGAGAGTGGGGAGTCAGCACATGTGTAGAGCTCATCACTTGACAGAGGTTGAAAATAACGAGGTCGCCAATAACCCTGATGATTCTTTTAAGTGGAAGACTAATAATCAATCAAATCAAGAGACATATAACTATATAAATATTTCAATATAATTTGATAAATAAAACAAAATTATATTTTCTTGTCTTTTTCTTAATCTTCAATTTCATGCGAAAATAAAGGAGTGATGTAATTTAAACCGTTATTTTTGGGTGAACTATTGCGCAGAATTCAGTCTGAAATCGAATTTTAGTTTTCCTTGAACTCTTTTCGCCTTTTTGAAAATTTCCCTTCAATAAAGTTCTTAGATTAGTGTAGTAATCATGACCCCGAGATACTATAATGACATTTTCCTTTCCCATGGGTTTTACTGTCTTTGGTAAACACTCCCTTTCCCGGATTTTCCTACCGGTCATTCTCTATTTTCAACCTGTTATAAGAAATGAGGTTAGGGCTTTTGGCATTGAAGTGGAAACGGACCAATCCATTAGACAAAGAATTTACAACAGCAGTAGACTGGAGCAATCGTTTCATGAAAAGAAAAAAAAATCTAGTTATACGATAGAGAACAAAAATTGAACAGAAATTACCACAAGATATTGACCACAAAGTCACGAATTGTCGCAAACTTGTTAATAGTTTGAGGTAAAATTACAACTTTCCATTACCTGATATTGGAAATATGTATGAAACACAGAGATGAGCTTCGACATGATAAACAATAGAACTGTGGAAACAAAAGCTTAAAAACTTTTCAACTCAGAAGTACAGACCATGAAAAAAACCAGGTTTGTTCACATACATGGAAAATATAAAATTTAGTTTTCCTTGAAATCCCCCCCTCTCCAACATAAAATTCCCACGATCATTTTAGTACATTTCCATGAAAAGGGGTGGATGTATGTGAATGCTGTAAAATTGTAGATAGCTAATGTGTGACAGAGATGATCAGGTGATCTGTGAAATTAACATATGTATCGAATATGTTTCGCAGTCGCGTAATTGCAAATTCTAAAAAAAAAATCGCTTAGATTGCCTAACATTACTGTTATACCAGGTGATTTAGCTATAATATTATAACTTTTTAGACGTCTCTCTGAATAAACCATCCTAAGATCACTTGTGTAAACAAGGGAATAAAGGGATGATGAGTGGCAAAAAGTTGTATACAAAAGGTGGAGCTACGAGTTACGATGCGTGATTTTGCGATCAAATCAGAGGAAAAAGTGAGTCAAAACAGTGATCAAATACCTTCAAAAAGTGCGGAATTTCTTAAGCCACGGAGGGCACTGAGGACTATTTGTTACGGGATACTGATGACCAAGCGAAAATTGACAAGCTAGGTACAGAATGAACCCATATGACGAGTTTCTCAACAATGAAAGTGATGGTTCTTGAGAAGCTATTTGCCTAAGGTTATGAATATAAGAATTTCGTAGAACTTTAAATTCACTGTTGAATGATTTGTAATATTTTATAATGGTTTTAGTTTATATAAATTTTAATATAGTTTTTTTGTGACTGTCCTATAAGATGACCTCGATTTTTGAGAGCAGTTTTTGTGATTCAACTATTGTTTTATCTCCGAAAATATACCGTAACTCTATTTAATCTGGAAATTTAAGACAAAAACAATAACATGAGCTTCATTTTAACTCATTTCGACGTTGTTAACTTTTTCGGGACGAACGTACCAAATACGCATCACAAGGGATGAACTCAGGGGTCGAACGATGCATATTCACATTCTAAGGCGGAACGTTTTTTAAATATCTCTAGATTGCGCCCTGTGACCGTTACTTACGAACTGAATAGTAGTTTTTAGATCTTGACATTCAGTTTGATCCCAATCTGTCTTCATTTAGTATTTTGCTTATTAAATGTTGTGGCGGAGGAAGAAAACCGTAATGTAAACAAACTGAACCCGGCTTTTTAAACTTCCTTGTGATGTACATTCGTGTTTCTGGTTTTTTTCACTGAAAGTTTTTCATTGATTTTTGCTACATATTTTTTATTTATTTCTTTTTGGAGCTGTACTGTCATACTGTTTGACTTTGCGTTGCATTTGGATATATTTCGTTTGCTTCCCTTTTTATTTCGGAAGACCATGACTTATGTTTATAAATGCGAGAAAGCGTTGTTTATCAGAAGAATATAGTAATAATTCGTTAGTCCGCTGTAGGTTCTTAGTTTCATTTCTGAAGATTTCATTCAATATCAGATACACAATCAAATAATCCAACTTTAGTGGCTAAAGTTTTTATTTATTGTTAACAGCCACACAATACACACTATTAATACAATATTCAAAACTCACTAACACTAAACATTTAACTGTTGCTTCATGCCATTTTTGTTCATCATGCTACCGGTCATAGCCGTCATTCTTTTTCTCTCTTCACTTCAGCACTCGTCATATTTCCTCAGCTCGGTGGCGTGGCTTGTTTGGTGGCGTGGCAAGTAGAACGTAACAGTCTTGATGCATGGATATTATTGTAATTATCTTTAGTGATCTGCGTACGCACGTTCTTCAATTTCAGATATGCTTCGGATAATTGTTTTGAAATTGTGTAACATCAAGAATATGATGGACAAAGTGGCATTAAAATTTTTTAGGATAAGTAATAGTTTTTTTTTAGTCCGATGAATCTTACAAATATATTCACTTGGCTGACGATCTAATTAATGATGAGAGTGTGATTAATTTTCCAAAAGGTTTGAAAAGAATTTCTTTTTGTAATTCTGATGCGGACATTTAGTCAGAGATGGACAAAACAGGACTTTGGATTTCTTCGCTATTCGAGAATTACCACCCTCGGTCTTCAAATTAAGTTTTGTTATTTCTTGTAAATAGTCTTTATTGTATATTTTTCTTACTAATTTTAAAGTTCATGGATATTTTTGACAGTAAAACTTCGCAATAATTTCAATAGCGCTTCTGAAAATTATTTCTCAAAGTAAATACTTCTTCATAAACATTTTTTCTATAAATTAAAGGGAAAGGATTATTAAAAATGATGATTTTAAAATATGTAACAGCTTAATTAATAATCTAAAATATTACTAAAAATTATAACAATAGGGCAGAAACTTTTTTGTGATTTTTTTCCTTCTGAAGTTAGTCTAAGCGACAACCCCCCCCCGGCCCGTGCAACAGTTCCTTTCGATGCTCCTCCGTCCCCATGGGTTGTCCTACAAGAAAGGCGCGCCGTCTCGAAAGGGTTAAGTGCAAGGTGGTCACCCTAAATCTGCCACCGTTTGTGCATACCATAGTATTGCATTGTCATCGGAGTTATAAGTGAATGCAAAATTTCAACTCGATCGGATTGAAAGCAGAGGGTTAATGTTTGAGTACAAATTTTGAACTGGATAGGCATTGAAAGTAAAAGTGTGTATAAAAGATTAAAGTGAAAAAAGTTCTACATACAATTTTTTTATCGTCCACAGGCGCTACTAAGTGCGGTTGTTGCTAATTTGGCATGCTTATAGCTCACTTTTAGCGACTGATGTGGCAACTATAATTATCACGCAGTTTATAATCTCTTATTAAACATTTTCTGAATAACGGTTCTATGAGTATTGGTCTTTGCGATTCTAATTCGAACTGACAGAACTAAATTTAAATATGTTCTAGTATGAAAGGTTTAAATTTTGGTTTTAAAAAACTGTTGCATCAAATATAACATTTTGTGAGAAATAATGTAAGCCATTTGAGAGAAAAGAAGAAATTGCATTGGTAAAACGTCACGTACGAGCACATCTAATTGAATGGAAGTGGATGAAGATGCGGGAAAGTGACAAAGATTCTTTCACCCTCCCCGACGTCCGAAATTAGGAGGAACACTATGATGAATACTAAGGACTATGAAAGGAAGTGAGGAGAGACAAATCGGTAAAGCCTTTCCGGAAAATTAAAAGGGAGACAGCTTTAATTGAGAACTGAGCTGAACCGAATGCAACTTCAAAGAAACCTCGGAATGTTCTGAAAATGAGAGAATCATTCGAGAGGTTACCTTTTGTGATCTCGAAATCTGCACACAGACCTAATTTTCTTTGATTTTGCTGGAGCAAAATATTTTTGTCTCGTCTATGCGGGACAGGACTCGAAAGAAATCGCTCTTTTTATTTGTAATCGAGGGAAACTTTTTTTTTGCCCATGGACACATTTGCCAATCAGATGAAGGCTTTAGAGACAACTTTTCAGAGGAACTTTCCCTCTCATGGACCCTTGCCATCTCAAATGTCGTCCTAATGACGGTTTTCTTTCCCATGGGATTTGCTTACTTTGGTACGCGCCCCTCCTCGGGATACTATAGCAATTCTCCTCTATTTCCGACCTTCCCTCTTGTCAATAACAGATCAATTGAAAAGTCCCCGGCCTGACACATAGATGGCGATACTAGAATTAAATCCATATGTTTTTTAGTTAGCCCTAACCCTCAAAAGATGCGTATATAAATTTGACAGTTGTCGGATCATTAGTTTGTGAATTATAGCATTTTGAGTGAAGCAACTTTTGTTATTGTGAAAAAAATGGATAAAAAGGAATTTCGCGTGTTGATAAAATATTGCTTTTTGAAGGGAAAAAATGCAGTTGAAGCAAAAACTTGGCTTGATGCCGAGTTTCCGGACACTGCCCAAGCGTGGGAAAACGCAACAGTCGGCTGGCAAGGTTATGGCGTCTATATTTTGGGATGCGCATGAATAATTTTCATTGAATACCTTGAAAAAGGAAGGACCATAAACAGCGACTATTACATAGCGTTATTGGACCGTTTGAAGGACGAAACCGCCGAAAAACGGCCGCATTGGAAGAAAAAGAAAGTGCTGCTTCACCAAGACAATGCACCGTGTCATAAGTCAGTGAAAACGATGGCAAAAATCCATGAATTGGGCTTCGAATTGCTTCCTCATCCACCGTATTCTGGCCGTATTCTGAGAACATTATTTCTGAGAACATGAAATAATGTTCTCAGATCTCAAAAGAATGCTCGCTGGGAAGAAATTTTCTTCGAATGAAGAGGTGATCGCCGAAACTGAGGCCTATTTTGAAGCAAAGGACAAATCGTACTACAAAAATGGCATCGAAAAGTTGGAGGGTCACTATAATCAGTGTATCACCCTTGAAGGGAATTATGTTGAATAAAGAAAACTAATTTTGCCAAAAAAATGTGTTTTAGTGTGGCAGGCCGGGGACTTTTCAATTGACCCCTCTCTTTCTCTCCCCCCTCTCTCTATATATATTTCTTGGGCCATTAACATCAATTTTCACTCCCTCATTCATTCAGGTTTAAATATTTTAACTATAATATATATATATATATATATAGAGAGAGAGAGAGAGAGAGATGCATGGAATGAGATTTATTCTACGTACCATTTGATCCTTATGTGCATAATATTATTACAGCTATTCGTATTGATTTGTTTGGTATTAAGAAGCTATAGATGGAAGTAATCTGCAGTATGCAGAAGACAGTCTGTTGCAATGACGAGAGATCAAGGAATGCTGGGAGCAATGTACTCGGGAGGGTAACTATGCAAAGAAGTCTTTAAAAAAATAAAGTTTCTTTCTCGATTAATTTTAGTAATAATTTAAAATGTACGATGTTGAGGTTTACTTCAATATGCGCAAGCAAATCAACATGAACAGCCGTCTTTTACAATATTATTTACATAAGGATCAATAAATATGCAGAATAAACTTTATCCAGATATCTTGGTTATTTCTTAGTAATAAAACTCTTGGATACCTCTCGTATGTATAAATATATTTGACACTCAGGACTTTTTTTAAATGGTCAAAGACAATTTCTTTCTCTTGTGTAGTTTCCAGAAATAATGACAATAGTAGTAATACAATGCATTTCTCAAAGCAAAAAAAAAAATAAAAAAAATTGTCAAAATCGCTGGGATAGTTTTTTGGAACAGAAATTCGACCCAAAAAACAATGTCGAAGTATAATAATAAAATATAAGAAGTGCAATAAAATATTTTACTGTATTTCAGTCGAGGTATAATGAAAAACAGCTACCTTTAAAAGATTCATTGGATTCTGAACTGCAAACGATGACTGGTTTGATAACGAGACAGAGAGAGAGAGAGAATAGCAATACTTTTGGATAATATGATACATGTGAATTTTTTTGGTTATGAATATCTGCTAACAGATGAAATTAAATAAAATTTTGTATTTTACAAACTTGTTTTCTAAACAAGAAAGTAAACTGAGCTGCAAGTGGTTTGAAGGGGCAATAAAAGGAAATGTTCTTGAAAAGAGAGGAGTTTTTTTTTTTTTCCCAAGAAAAATTATTCTTTCTCTTTTTTTCTCTAATTTTTTTAGTGATTGCATTAGTCAGGTAAGTTGAGTAACGGACTCGAAACCACAACGAATGTTTGGGTTTCATCTTTCCAGTGGTGCGTCTGTCTTCAACGACGACGACTAAAATTTCGCTCGTCCTCGGTGAAATTTAAAAAATAATGCTTATTGCTCATAGATGAGGCTGAGTATTGTAAGGTTGTTGGCTAATTATTTTGGCAAGAATATCCAAGATAGGCAGAGAGAGAGAGAGAGAGAACAACTCTTCTGACAATCAGATAGAAAGAGGGGTTTATTGTATTGGAGAGGATTGCTATCTTTTTTTGAGGACAGGGGGGGTGCAAAGAAAGAGAACCATTTTTGTTAATGCTAAAGGGAGCCCAAAATTCGTCAATAATAAATAAAAATTAATTTGAAATTTTAAAAAAATTGATTAATAATGACATAAAACTGTATTCTGGTTATCGTATAGTGAAAAGAATATGATTCTATAACCTGAATTCTGCTTAAATAATTACATTTTTCCCAGTAAAATATACTGCTGTTTGTAGAAAATGCAACACCATGAAAGAATCATCAGAATCAAATGAAATTTAATGCAGAAACGACTTGTACTGATACAAATAAATGATGAAATTTTCAAAACAAAAGAAACAAATTAAGCGTCCGAAATCAGTATTTGGTGCAGCCACCATGCGCTGCAATAAGTGCTGCTATACGACGTGGCATGGAGTCAAACAGATGTTGAATATCTGCTTGAGGAAGAGAATTCCATATCGCTTGTATGCGCAACCAAAGTTCGTCTTTGGAAACTGCAGGACGCGGATCACGAGCGAGACGCCGACCAACCATATCCCACACGTGCTCAATAGGCGACATATCCGGTGAATAAGCAGGCCAAGGAAGAAGTTGCATGCGTTGTGCTGAACAGAAGTCTCGAACAGTCCGCGCAACATGTGGGCGTGCATTATCCTGCTGAAAGATAGCTCCAGGGATGCCTTGAAGGAAAGGAACGACTTCGGGCTGTAGCACTTCACGGACGTACCTGTTGCTATTGAGATTACTCTCAATTCGTATCAAATTGGATCGTCCATGATACGAAATCGCACCCCAGACCATAACTCCGGGTGTTCGACCACTATGTCGTTCAATAATACACTCAGGAAGGCAGCGTTGACCGGCATAACGTCTAACACGAACACGGCCATCATGGGTCCACAAATTGAAGCGTGATTCATCTGAAAAGACAACTTGGTGCCAATCAGCTCGCCTGTCTCTGTGCTCAAGAGCCCACTGCCGACGCAGCCGTCGATGATTCGCCGTGAGGGGAATCCTGTATAAAGGCACCCTTGCACGCAATCCACGGCGCAGCAGACGACGACGAATTGACGAAGCCGACAATTGTACACCTGTAGCAGTAGACCAACGTGCTGCCAGCTGCCTGGAGGAAGCTGTGCGATCATTCACCGCCATGCGGAGCAGGTGTCGATCATCGCGCTCTGACGTCACCTTCTGTCGTCCAGTGCCTGTTTTTCGAGTTGTTCGGTGCTCGTCGGTCCACTGCTTCCAAACTCGCATCACTGTGGAACTGTTCCGCTGCATACGAGCTGCTATTGCGCGATAGGAAAATCCTCCTTCTCGAAGGCCGATTATCCTCCCTCGTTCAAACTCCGTAAGTTGCTTGAATTTCTTATTCTTCCGTCGTGGAGGCATACTCAGGTCTCACTAAACGTTTGCCACTAACAAATAATCATAGACTTTTTTCAACGTCCCGCTACAGCACTTTATTTATACGCTTTCAGCATCAATTCAGAGGGCGCTGCACGTGCCGCGCACGCGCGATGGCTCTGAAACCTTATTAATTTGCATAATATCCTATAATTGACATTTGCTGCGAATTTCATTTGATTCTGATGATTCCTTCATGGTGTTGCATTTTCTACAAACAGCAGTTTATGTGTTCGAATACTTCTTCTCCTATACTTTAAATTAGAAAATTAACTACCTCTTTTGAATTAAACCAGAAGACTGAGTATTTTAAAAACTTTTAAATTCCAAGAACGTTATCTAATAAATGATTATATATGTTATATCCACAGTAATTTATTTTAATATTGTAGCATTTCTTCCACCTGAAAACATCAAAGTTTGGGCCCAACTCTTAAACTTTAGCTGAAGACAGCCTTAAAACGCCTAAAATCAATCCCGGAAGGAATTCCTTTTGGCATAGTTGACAAGAACCCTGCAAGAAGCGATCGGACAATTTTTCTCCGAACCGACAGATCGAAAATTAAAATCATCCCCGTAGCTCAAAATCAAATGACCCATATCCCCGATGAGATGGAGATAATACAATTCCACCGAAGTGGTTACTTACGATTTGAACACTAGATGGGGGCACAGTCTAGAACAAATAGTACAATTCCACCGAAGTGGTTACTTACGATTTGAACATTAGATGGGGGCACAGTCTGGAACTAATGGTTGCATGCAACCTCGATACGAAAACTTGCCTCAGTGTGTGTCTAACACGGAAAATTACGCGGCTATTTATATTCCTGCTTCAAAACGAAACTCAGTATAACAGGAAGTATAAAATTACGGTAATTGCTGCAAAGGGAACCTTCTCAAAAATATCGTTCAGAATGTTCCTCTCCGTATTAGCACGATGATACTGGAGGTGGAGTGTACGGAGGCTCTCTTCAAGAACGTCGACAGAAATCAAAACGCCTTAATTACCTGGTGGAGGGTGGTTCCTTTCGGCCAACTTGATTGTTGCATCTTTAAAAGCAAACTGACAAGTTTTCTCCGATCGACTAATCGAGAGTTCAAATCATCCCCTCGCTTGAGATCAAATGACTTCCTCTTCCTATGCGGCAGGAGAAACATCGCTCCCGTCGAACGTATGGCCGCCTATAGCTAGGCTGATTCAGTTAAATCTGTTGAAAGGCCACTTGACCGGGGCTCAGAATTATGTCTCCAATGACCATCGTGTTGCTTCTTTTGCGATATTAATATACCAAGCAATCTTTCTTTTATGTACATTTTACGCAATCAAGATGACAATAACAATTTTAAAATTTTCCAAAAATCTAAACTTTTTCAACATTTGCGCCGTTTATTTAAAAAGTTGACATTTAAGCGAGTCAAAGTTTCAATGCAAAATGACAAAAATAGTCACGACGCATTTATTTTTCTGTTTAATGCAATGTTCCGACAGGATTTGAAACAACAAAACGAAATCAACCCTCGAGAGTGCTTTCTACTATACTTCGAACAGTGCTGCTCTATTGAACCACCTAGAAAATCGCTTATTTCACTGTCGCGAAAGGGGGAAATGCTGTCTCTTCCCCCATCGAAATGTCGGAAGCCGGACAATAAAATCCGGCAGCTCCGTGCCTGCTCATAAATCGAGTCTCCCTCCTTTTTGCAGGACCATAAAGAAGAGATTCATAACACACATTTCTACACAAATGGTCGATAACACAAGTTTTAAAGCGTTTTAGCAGCGCCCACCAAAGTGATTGTAAAAAAATCGCAAGAGTAGAGTCGTAATTCTCTCCTTAAAGCACCGTTAGGAGGAGAGTTAACTGTAACTTTGGCCGTCGAATAAACATCGACACACATGCAGAGCGCGGACGTGTCGCTGTTGAGCTGGAAGGGTGCTGATAAAAGCTGTTGCGGGCCTTTTAAGAAGAGGGCGGGTGAATAACAACTTCCGCGGCATACTTTTTCTTCTCTTTAAATCTCTCTATACAGGACGATTTGTGTCACAAATGTCCAGATTTGTTTTAACGCTCTTAGTGTTTTCTAGAACACTCACGAGTTAACTGAAACCGTATGAATTCCGATTTCATTTAATCCCCTCGTGACTGCAAAAGAGTAATCTCACAGGATCAAACGCCGAAAATGCACTTTACTGTTACTAGAAATTATGAAATTACGGAAAAATATTTTAAATAGTTATAGACCTTTGGAGGAGGGGTTAAAGCTTACAAACGAAAAGAATGGCGAAAATAATCAGTTTTAAAATGAAAAGGAAAAATGAAACGCTCGCTCTGTTAAAACGTACGCCGTGTTATGGACGTGGTTTTGTTTTTACCAAAAGCTATATGGACCAAAAAACACAGAGATCAAACTCTAAGCTCAATTATAAGTTTTCAATTGTTAGTTATAGGAAGAATGCTCTTTAATAAGAATGTTACGAATTTAATGAACTATAATAAGCATGCAAATATAGGCACACACATACATGCACTCACGTGAGGTTTGGTTGAAAAATAATGACTATGTGGCCTTTTGTTACCCCTTTTTCAAAATTTTTATTCTTCTTTAAAGCTACCTACGCCTTCTTTGTTACGCATTATTCAGTTTATGATAGGCTAAATCCCTTTCCAAGCACTTGCGCCAACGCATTACTAGTCGGTAAGCTCGTCGGGGTAAAATTCAGGAGGTGGTGGCCGACACCAGGATTCAGGACACCAGGCTAATGGCAGCTTTCACCTCCTTACCAAAACGAAAAGGCGAGTTTAGGTGTTTTTTCATCACCGTGAAGAGGTGAAAGTCACAAAATCAGGTGCAATGATACCTCGCTGCTACGAACTTATCTCCACACGTGTCCTCCTCTTTTTCCATTCAAAATTCACCAACGACACAAAAAACAAAACAAACAAATGCATTATATAAAAGACACATGTAACGTCGAGATGGAATAAAGATTTTGAAAATCGAATTACAAATTAAATAGATGTATATATAGCCATTAATTTTCAATATAATTAAGATAATATTTCATTAAAATAATAAAATAGGTGAAAATATATATGTTTACAAACTATATAACTAAATAAAATTTCACAACATTGCAAAGGCACCTACATACATTTTTTTTGGATTATAGAAGAAAAATGAACTTTTTTTTTTTATGGAAAACATAGGAAAAGGATAAATTACTTCACCAAACTAATAAGAAAGAGAATATAATCGAATGAAAACGGGAAAAAAAGTGAAACAGATAAGCGCAAAATTTGTAAAGGTACAAAACTAGGTATGAAAAAAAATTGTAAACAAATTAGAGAAATAAACCAAAAAAAAAAAAAAAAAAAAGAAAAGAAAATGAACTATAACATTTATAAATTCTGAATTTAGCTCATGACAGATTTGCAGGTTTTAACTAGATTCATAAGTCCAACATTCATCTACAAAAATTGTTATTTAAAAAATATGAAACTACCATTAAAAAATATTTCAAAAACGATAAAACTAAATAACAGTTAGAAATTAAAAAATCTATTTTTTAGTTTCTAAGAAAAACACTAAACAAAGTAAAAAGAAAGAATTACCCAAAATTAAAACAATTGTATTTAAAAAGATTCAAAACTTACATAGACAAATACCCTACAACAACAAAATTTTAACAATAACCCACTATGATAAGCTGCCATCAAAACCAAATAGGGTAATGCCATTTGGCAGAGAAAAAAAATACTATTGGAGACATTTAAATTTTAAAAGGCTCAGAACTAGCAATAAAAATTATAAAATTAAAAACAAAATAAAGCAACAAACCATATTTAAAAATATAAATATAAATTTTTTTCCAAAAATCTAGTTCTAAATTAAAAACTTATTTTTTTAAACAAAAGAAAAAAAAACCCTAAAAACTATAATTATTGTATTTTTAATTTTTATTTATAAAATTAATAGGGAAATTAGCGCATCCAAATATATTTTCTTAAGTCAAACATATTTTCTTAATCTTTTGCGTTTTTTACATCATTTTAATATTCCGTAAAATTTCGTTACAAATTAAATTTCTGAATATATTCATACATATAAAGAACTTTCAAACAAGGAAACTTTATATATCCTGAACAAGAAAATGTTTCTTTTATCATTAATATTACTCAAAATTTTCTAATTTTCTAATTTTAAAGAATATATAAATATTCCACTTCATTAAAATTGATATTAGTTTGCAATAAATTTAAATACTGAGGACAAAAAGATAAAAAAAGGTTTAACATCTTTAATATTACTAATTTGAAAAGGAAAAAAAAAAGTAACATCGTCAATACACCTAAACATTCTTAAATTATTTTCATATTATATATATGTGTGTGTGTTTGTGTGTGTGTGATTTTTTTTTCCATAAATTATGGGATACATTAGTAGGAAGTTGGCATAAGGCTTTAAAATTCGTCTCTTTACGTACGATTATAAAGTCTTAGAGCCATTTCGTAACTATGAATCATCAAGATATGCTTTAAAAACTGTTGATATATGTATATTATAATTACGTTTCGTGTTTAGCAAACAGAATATTAAGTAGAGGAAATTTTATTAGGAGAAAATTCCTTTTGATTCGCCTAAATATTTTAACTTAATGTTTAAGTGTTAAATGCGCAATTTTATCTTTTAGGCTAAATATATCTCATTTCATTTTCTCCCTTAAATGTACTGAAGAATACGAAAATAGTTACAACTCAATGCATGTTACAACGTAGAATCTCTTAATGCTATTTCTTTTCATTTCTTCCTTGCATTTTTTGTTTACGTATTATTGAATCCATTCATTTTAGTATTCCTAATTTGGAATTTCTAGTAATGTCTTTATTTAGATTCAGCTTTTGCTGAATTTCATTTTTAATGATATTATAAATACACGAAGGCATTTTTTTGTATAAAAATAGCTTTTTTAAGTATACCAAATTTTATGTTACTTGAATGGAAAGAAATCACGTGAAAAAACGAGCCGTGAATTTAAACTAATCAATAAAGCAAAATTTGATTGTGATAATTGGAATTCATATACTTATATCTTACTCCACTTCGACAGAAAGAAAAAAGAGCTGCTTACAAATGAAATATTTCAGGTCAAAAGAGAAAAGGGATGAAAAAAAAAAAAAAAAAGAATCATGGGAGGGGGCTCGGAAGAATGCGAGAAACGTTTGAAACACAAAAGAAAGGCACATCTCGTCACGAGCATACCAAAAACTTTGGCTCACAACTGGTGGTGATCCGTCAAAACGTAGGTTTCTTCTGAAAAATCGCAAATGGCGAAGTCTTGCTTTCTTTATTATTTTTTTTATAAATAAATTGAATTTAGGGATTTCTTCAGGAAGGAAAAAGAAGAAAATTTCTGAAACTAAAAAAAAATTACAGAAGCCATCTCATCCGTCATTTTCAAAAGATGTCGCTCTCGGAAAGTTCCAGCTCCATTTATTATTCTGCTCCCGGCCACAACATTTCCCTTATTTGCCGTCGGATATCTATCTCGTCCATGTTTCGAATACTGCCGATTTCCGGTATCGGACCCCGGATGTTTCGACTGTGGGGAAACGACATCTTTCCTCTTCCCGGCTTTTTTTTTTTCCATTTCTTCATCTGAACTCTTCCATATTGTTTGTTTTTTGTGCGTTTCCGAAAGTCGTCAAAAGATGAACATGACTTAATTTCTTTTTTATTGCTGGACACAAAGAATTTCCCGCTCTTTTCTTGTTGCTCGGAGCAGAAGGCAGTTGCGGGAGTATGTATTCGCCTTACGAGTTTCGGAAGTGGTCCGACATTCAAATGTATTTGTATCCTCCGAGGAATGGAGATAATCAGAGAAGACGGACTTTTTTCAATCTTTGGCAGTGACCGACAAAGATTAATGGCTATATAAATAATAGATAAATGGTATGAACTGTCTTAAAAAGAATTGTTTTCGAATCGAATCAAGATCGTAAGATTTCAAAAGGACAGATTTAAGTAAAAAGAATGAGCTTTTGCTCCACTTATTAGGTTTTAGTTCAAAATATGTTCCATAAATAAGTCAACTGGTTGAAAAGCCACTTCATTTAAATAATTCGAACTTCTGAAATTTTTTAGTCTTCTGATCGCTTTCTGTATTTCCTATATAGCTATATTAATCAGTAGAAATGAGTGCATAAATTAAATTATTTTATAATAATATTAAGTAAACGTCTGCCTGGTCCTAAGAAGTCCCATCAGGCGGTATTCCTTTCTTTTTTTGTAGCTTTTAGATCTGAAACGCAGATTACTAGCTAGTGACTACCAGGAGTATAAAAGCAGTGCATGAGAACTGTTTGAACATATTCTCTTTTCCTTTCACACTTGCTTACCGTTTTGTTTATCTGCCAATTAGAGGCAGATATGCTTTGTGCACGGTCACGGTAGCCTAGTGGTCATGGTTTCAGACTCGTGGCCGGTGGTTTTCGTTCAGTTACGGGTTTGAGCTTTGGCCACAAAAGACCCGCCCTGTAGCCCTGGCTAATGTACATTAAATCTGTAGGGGCCCAAAATTCTCCCGTAGGCGTAGTGTGGAAGTTAGGAGAGGGGGTGCCAGCTTCAGTGTCGTCTCGTTACTTGACCGAGGCTGAAAATTACGAGGTCCGTCGCCAATAGCCCTCGCGTTGCTTCAAGTGCGACGTTAATAAAACTAAACTAATGTTTTGTGTACGCAAGTGGATAATGTGGATTTCGTTCATTATAGTTAAGTTTTTAAGAAAGGTTTTATTCAAACGTTTCTAGTCGCCTACTTCTGCTGTGATGTATTCATTTAACCTAATCTGATAAATTGGAGGCTTGACATGGAGGAGTATTGATCAGCCTCTCCTCAAAGACACCGCGGCTATCTGACACGATCCAAATATCGAATGTTTTAACAATATTAATTAGAAGTAAGCTTTGATTTCAACAATGAGCAAAAATCTATAGGATCTTGTTAGTATTGATTTATTTTAAATATTTTAAATATTCATTTTTTTCTTCAAATATTTGGCATAAGAACGTACTTCCTTTCACACGAGCGTAAGCAATTGTTTTTAACACTTAAGTATTTTTAATATTTCCAAACATGGAAACAATTCCATTTGCTAATTTTCGAGTATTTTCAAACCAAGCAGACAAATATTCGTAAAATTCAGACATGCCAATTTTACTAAATTTTGCTTTCAAATTTGAATCACGGAATTTTGTGATTCGTTTCGGACATTTACGCCTTATAGAAAATAGTAAAAAGTAAGTAAAGAAATTTGTATTAAAATGTTTCTTAAATCTTCACTTTGGTCGGCTCGGAAGCCATGGCTATGGACCGTTCTTGGATGAATCAGAACAAGGACGTTTAAGTGACGTATTTTGCGAAAATCATTGTCGTACCATAAACTTTTGTAAATTTTACATTGGTTCGTTTTTATTTTTATTATTTCCTTAAGCGATGATTTTATTCGGTTTGGTTGATTCTACTTTTTCTGGCAACACCGCGTTCATTTCGCGCAGGTGATTTTAGGAAATAGGTTACGATTTGAAGATAATTTTATTCTATATTTTTCGTATATATAAGACTTCTCTCAGATGCAGCCGAGAGGATAAGAGATTAGATAAATCAAATTTGTGCCGTTAGTCAGTTGATGGCACAGATTTAATTTCAGGTATAAACTCTATTTTGAGTGGCAGCATGCATTTGCTTACCTTTTCCTAATTAATGAATGTATGTTCTCTGAATTAGAGGCTTATTTTTGTCATATCTCTCAAGATGAGAGTTTGTCAATAAATTTGTTTGAATAAAAAAAAGAGCTATTCAGACGTTAATTTTTGTTAGAGTCCAATTATTCAGTCCCTGTACGCTTGGGAGTTGACCACCGATTTTTACAATGAAATCAATTAAACTTTTTCGGATTAAAGTTCAAGGCAAAACGGGAGCTTGCATCGAAATGAAGCCTCAATTAATTTATTACACAAGTACTTTATTGTTATACAAATGTATAATGAATGAACATATTCAAAATATTTTTAAAAAAATAAGTTTAAAAGGCAATAAATATAAGTATAAATTATTTTTAAAAAGAAATCAAGATTTTATTTGAAAATGGACTATAAGAGGCATGAAAATAATTTTCTGAAATACACACACACATACATATATATATATATATATATATATATATATGTATGTGTGTGTGTATATATACATATATATATATATGTATATATACACACACACACATAATAAGTGATATATTATTTTATGTTTAAGAAATCGTTTTTATGCATTTTAGTCCATCTTGAAATAAAAGCCTAACTAAAATTTTTTTTACATATATTTATTATTATTGAAATCCTTTCTAATCACGAACAATAAATACATGTCGTCTTTTCTTTTTAGATACCGCGATTTATTCCGACAATCGAACAAATTGCAGAAAAGAATCCCGTCGAGCAATTCCCTGTTGTTCCCGTCAAATTGTTGCTTTTTTTTTTCTCCTTTTCATTGGGGGGTTCGTCTAATCGCACTCCCCCGCGGTGCGCAACACGTAGCCTCCGACGTCACCGTGGTTCTGAGAGAAGGGGGTGGAGCGCTCATCGCTCTCCTTTCCATTCAATGTTCATCCTTCCTCCAGGATGCGATGGGACACTCTCTGAAAGATCCTCCGGATAACGGCGCACGGGGTAAGTCCTACTCTTTCCAATTTTTTTAAAAATCTGTTTATTTTCTTTGAAATTGCCTGGTAATCAACTACTGCGGCGAGTTATTTTATCAATATTTACAGGGAAGTTATTTTATGTTATTCTTCGATATTTTACAGGGGAGTAAAGACTTTTTTTCCTCCCCTTTTAACATGTTTTTCTGGATTAATTTTTTACTTTACTACAGCAGGCCTGTCCAACCCAAAAAACTTTTCAGGCCTCTTTGGATCTCATTTTATTCCGGTGCGACTCATTATGTGTATAAATATATGTGTGTGATGAATGTATTCGATTTATCAATTTTCTTTTTAATATGGGTTCTTTTAAGGTCAATTCAAATTTCCACCTTAAAAACCACTACTACTTCCACCTCTAGGGGCGCGGAAAGCAACTAATCCTCCTGAGACTCATTATATAAATTAAGAACATTCTGCAATAAATTAAGGAAAATTATATTTTATAGAATTAAATGTATTTATAGGAAATATAATTTTTTAAAAACTGTCTTGTCGATACAACACAATGCCGGTGCTAAATTATTAGCGATTAATAGACTTCGAGCCGTCAGTCTGTTAGGAACAATATGCATCTGGGGCAATTATATTAGGATTACTGCTGACAGACTGGCTACTGCTATTTCGCATGATCCGTGTACCTCTTTCTCTCCTTGCGTCTAGTAATGCATACAAGCTTTCTTCAGTAGATTTCCAGGTTAGGTATACGTTGCGTATCGCCCACTCACGCAAGACGGCCAGAGCCCGTTTTGAAATAAGCTCAACTTTGTAACTGTGCTTATGAACAAAATATTGAAGAAAAATTTCGACGACAGTTGAGTCGATATACTGAGATATTCCTATAGTAATGGGATATGATACGAACGACTAATTTTGAATGTCCTTTGGTAATTTATGAAAATAAAAAGTTTAAATATTTATGTGGATGACCCAGCACCCCAGGCTGCAAGTTGACACCGGGAAGGCCCCATGCGGCCCACGGGTTGGCCAGACCTGCACTAGAGCAACAGTGAGCTACTGACGGCAGATATTGACGTTTCGAATAAGAGTCAAATGAGCAGCGCGACAACTGAAGCCAAACCCTTTCCTCTCAATCTGTGGGAGAGAAAAAAAAAGTTTGATCTCGTGATCATGACCAATCGGCTAGGGCTAACCGAGTAGTTATGGTCACCATCTTATGACTAGACTTTTCAGTAGAGTTGTGTGTTGTCCTCGTCACTTCACAGTGGTTCAAAATGAAGAGATCCATCGCTAATAGGCCTCGCGTTACATTTAAATATCAAAATTAACCAATAAATCCATATCAAGTCATTTTTAGATTTAGATTAATGCAGGGTAAAAACTATTATTTCGCCTGAAATCGTTGGTAGAATCGGGATCGAGATCATTTTGATGGAGATATTATGTAAAATATCAATGTAAATAAACATTAAAATTCAATTTCCGGTACCAGAATACAACTTCCAGCTCTAAAAAAATTGACACATACTATTATTAAAATGCTTATAACTCATGTTCTAAGTAAGATAGAAAGGAAATTGTGAAACTAATCTAGAAAGCTAAGGAATTAGGCTTTAATAATAAATTGTAGATAAAAAAATTGACTTTTTGACCGAAAATTTCCTTTTAAAGTTAGGTGGATAGAAGGTTAAAATGTTTTTATAGTGTTTTTACGGGTATGATAACACCTCTAGGAGTAGGTCGGAGAGTGTCGGTCTCCTAAACTTCTCTTTTATTATAAAATATTCTTACAGTTCAGTTAGACCAGATTACATTCTACACAAAACTTTATTATTCTGTAAACACACTTCTTAAGACATATTTTTCGAAGACAAAAATTTCAATTAATTTTTTTACACGTTTTATAGACATTACAATTTTATCAATTCTGTTTGTGGAGGGTTGTATCAGACATGAAAAAAAAATGCACAAGAAAATATTTACTTTGGGTTTCACAAACAACTTTTTATTATTAGGTAGAATTATTTTTTAGAAGTTTATAAAAGTACAAATTATAGATCTTAAATCTAAGTTAATACATGATAAGTTCATGGTTTAAATGAAAATTTTTTTTTAAATTATCAGTGTTTGAAAATTTAACAATTCCTATTAAATACAAAAGTCTTCTTTGTTCTTTATTTTGGTAAAAGAGACATTACATTCATAAAATATATTGTTTCCTTCAAGATCGGTGCAATCTCCGTGAGCTCAACTTTCACAAATTCAACATTGATTCGTGCCTTTTTCAAAGTTACACCTGCAAATGATGCAGTGAGTCTCTTGGCTTGCTCTTTTTACTTCTTCAGACTTTAATTACATTTTTGATTTAATTTTCAACAAGTCCTCTAAAGATGTTCGAGTTCATTTTTACTATTTAAGCTATACTTTTCCATCAATTTAGTTAGTTTCTCTACTAATCCCACTTGTTCCTTACTGAAACCTGCTGCTCTCTGCAAGTTTGTACATTCAATACCCCTTAATCGTATGTCATATTATGTCTTTTCATAAAATCATGATAAAAGTCTCTCCTGGCCTTTTCTTTTGTTTTACATATATGGTGCTTTGTTTTCAATTTTTTTTCTGTATACTGATAGACGTGTTTCAAAAACTCCTACTTCCTTAAGGGCATTGAAATGGCTATTCAAACTCTTAATATAGTTGTACAACACCATATCCCTTTCGTCATTGATTTTTTTTTTTTTTTTTTTTTGGGGGGGGGGGGAATTCGTTGCATTTCCCAAACATGGTTTTATTTATACCTATTTATTTTTGGTAAAATCTCTTAATTCGTCTCCTAGTGTGCTTTTGGGAACAGAATGTCTTTCACTCTCTTCCCTAATTGTCACAATTCCTTCTTTCTAAATTTTTCTACAAGTTCTTTCATGATCTTTTTATTCCACCTTTGACGTAGTTTACCCATATTTGTTCTGCAAAACAAAAAATTCTGCTAGAATATGATTCTTAATAACCTTAAACTATGTCTGATACAGTCCAAACAAATTGGAGATAAAGGCCTAACATTGCTAAATGCTCCATTTGACACATTCACAACGAACAACCATGGAAAAAAAACATCCGTTATCATACTCGCATTAGTAGGCTTAAAGAGATTAAAGACATATATCTTAAAAAATAATAATGTTTTCAACAATAAACAAACAAACAAACAAACAAAAAAAAAAGCTTACACTCACTTTCAGGTAGATTATGACATCCATCAGTTAATTTCGTTCACTCAAAACAATATTAAAAAAAAAAAAAAAACTAAATTTTCTGCCACGTGTCAACATTGCTACCGTTCGATTAAATATGGTGCCATCTGATCCTTATTTCTTTACTACCCTACCTTCACCTACTACTGGTTTTGTGATTTAAGAAACTAAAAATATCTACATAAATATATTGCATAATATAGTTTTATATCAAGTTTCCTTTTTTGATGAAGTTATTGTTAAAACTTTTTTTAAAATTTATATAAAATAAATGAAATAATAATTGTCTGCAATGAATAGCACTTTATGAGTCAAAACTCACATATATTGCATCATAATAGAATTTCGCATTTAAAATTATGATGATAATCAGTTATATATCAACTGCTTATATACGAGTAATCGTATTTCAAAAACATTCAATCAAAAGTTCTTCAAAAACCACAGTAAACCGATAAAGAAAATTGTGTCAGTCTATTTAAATATTGTAGCTGCAGGATGCCTGATATAACCTTAAAAGAAGAATTTGAGTTTTTTTTTTTTTGAACTTGCAAAATATATATTAATTTCTGTTTCGCAAAATCAAACTTCCTTGTTTAATAATGCATCTTTCAAATTTTATCACATTTATTTACAGCCATTTTCTTCTGCATTTTTCTACTTGTGAGATTTTGTATTAATAAATTTTTATGACAGCTATTTCTTTGGGAAAAAGAATGTTATTTTGAATTAAATCATTTTCTTAAAACAAAATATCTTCGAGATATAGATACTGTTGGCAATCAAATCAAAAAGTAGACACAATGCAAAAATAATTTATAATTTTAAAATTTGTAGTCGATTGAAATATTTTAAGGGACACAAAAGTAGTTTTTATGTAGAATAACGTAGCTTAACAAAAAGGACATAAAAATAATGTAATATTAATCTAGAAGCATCTATGTAAATACGTTCGATGAGTTTTTAGTTACTTATTCTTTAATATAAAATTTCATAGGAAGACTTTCAGATTTTATTAACTTTAAAAATATAGATGTATGATCTTCTATATATAAAACAATTAAAATTTCTTTCAGATATTGAATAATGAGATCCAACTGGATATATATTTATCAAAGAATTTTTCTCTAACTTTTTTTGTAACGTCTACCGTCATTATTTAGCATCATAAATCTCAATAAATAATCAATTAACTCAGAATTTCCAATTGAAGAGACGTCAGAAAAATACAAACACAGTGTATTAAATTTCGTGACATATTATGCAAGACCTTTCTTCTCGATTAACACTCAATCCTAGTTCAGAATTAAACAATAAAGCTTACTCACTCACCCGTGTCGAGTGAGCTACTTTTCAATTTCTGAAGGTTTAACACCTTTTACAACTTACTCTGATCAGGATTCATTTCTAACCGAATTTAATCACAAGAAATCAGCTTCTTCAAGTCGCTCCGATTTCTAATGTACAAGCATTTACCAGCTATTCATGATCATCTCTCTACCATCCATCTCAATTCTATTACGGTTGTGTATTACTGTCCTCAAATCAATACATTATACTATTTACCTTAATCTAATTTGCGAAATCACATTTCATCTGAAGGAGCTGGATATTTAAATATAAAAACATAAAGTAACCCCGAATGCTAGTTAAGAGATGGTTCGAGAAGAACTCTCCACTTTACAGTCTCTACCCAGTTCTTATGGAATAAAAGCATGGATTGTTATGAAAAAAATACGAGATATAAAAATTCTGTAGCCACAGCTAATTGGATAACGTGAAAACTGTAAACAATATAAAACTCCTTGATTTCGAAAATAAATAAATAAAGAGGAGCAATTAAAAATGCTGTTGAGAACCAAAAGAAAAATAATAAAGAAAACAATTGAGTTTTTTTTTCAACACACTTCCAAAAACGACGTTTCAACCAGATCTTTGGTTTTACCCATCGTGAGGAGAGGGGGGGGGACCTTTTCGATTGTGCCTGCAGGAATATTGCTGGTGTCTTATTAATTTAGTTTTTATACTAATAGAAAATAAAATATTCGTTGTTTTTTCTCGTCAAACCGCTAAGAGAAAAAATAGTCACACAAGCTAGATTCCTTATCTAATATTAAAGAAGTTGGTTAAAAGAAATTTGTTGTGTAAAAACGGTCCATGAAACCTAATGATATGCTGAGAATCCAGCTCATGAATTGAATTATTATTTAAAATATTTATTAATTAGAAAATGGTTAGTTTTCAGAGAAGATCTACACATAAATTGAAGTATAATTCGCATGAAAGTTTATTGAAAAACGTCTCAAAAATTCGAAATGTGTTAGCTTTAAACTGCTTTCTTAATTCTTTTTTAATTATTCGTAAATATATTCCGTGTATACTTGTCACTCTATGTTACAGACATAGTGGTAGTTTTAAAAAAAATGTGGCCACAATTCAAGTGGTCGTCCTCTCATTTGACGAGTTCAAAATTACGAAGTCCGTAGCCAAGTAGCCCTTATGTTGCCTGTAAGTACAACGATAACAACAAGCCAAAAATTATAATTATATTTATTGTTTCTATTACAATCAGCATATCGTATTTCTCAAAATGGCTTACATGAATCTTTTAAATTTTGCTAAGAATCAAAGAGTGGGATTTTTAATTCTACAACAAAATTTAAAAATTACTTTTAATAATACAGTGAGATGTTCTTTTTTCATAATTGCTAAAACAATCTATAGTATATGAACTGAAATATCACAAATAAAAAAGTTTCCAGTTAAAAAAAATATTATTCGCTCTAAATATTATTTCGCTTTATTTTTGCCTTCCAATTTTACGCTTTTTTCGTTAAGAATTTTATTCAGTATTACTTTCTTTACCCTAAAATTCATTTTTATACTTTTAAAATTTTATTTAATATTACTTTTTTGACCCTAAAATCCTTTTCGTTCATTTTAAATGTTTTTATATTATATTACTTTTTTGATTTAAAAAATCATTTTAATTCGTTTTAAATTTTATTAATTATTACTTTTTTGATACTAAAAATCTTAGTATATAAACTTTTTTAAAAGAAATTAAGATAATGTGTACGAGAGAAATTTCATCGAATGCAAGGACACTGTGAGTTACAAATTTAGATGTGTTCTGTAAGACTATTCCTGATACCATATTCAACAAATAAAAAAATAAAAAAAAAAAACTTCGTTAGCAAGTATTACTACAACAGCAAAACAAAACACTATTAAAATATTTGATAGAAATGGGAGGCGAGCTGCATCTTTTTTTCTTTTGTATTTCTTTCCCGAGGACATGTAAACATGAAGCGTATAAATGTCCTTCCTTTTCTTTTTATTAAAACGAATTCATACAAGCATATAAAAATGGGAAAAGAATTGATAATTATTTTCACAAAATCTGCTCAATAAATAATTTAGCTCGTATTTCATAGGAAGCATAATGATTCGCTTATCAGTATCATAAAATTACAAAGTTCTGGATGAATATTTGTGCGTTATTTTGAAATGAAATAACATTATGCTCATCTGAATCTAAAAAGCACTCGTGGTAGCCAAATGGTTGTGGCCAGGATTGTTTCTGTCGAATCTGGGTTAGGAGTCCTGATTCCTCTCAAGACCCGTTGCATTGTAGTGTTGATGCAGGTTAAATCAATCTAGGCTCAGTGTCCTCATGTTGGAATGGTGTGGAAGTGTAGAGAGTGGAATGTGCCAACTCAACAGTCGTCGCTTAATCGGGATTCAAAATGACTAGGTCCATTGTCCATAGTCCTCGTGTTCTTCCTTTGAGCGACCTTAATAGAACAATCAAAGCAAATAATTATCACTCAACCTAATCTAAAAAATAGATGTTGGCGTGTTTCGTAATTTTAGCAGTATTAATAACTAAGCACATTCTTTCAGATTGGCCCATTAGAATTTTAAGAAGAATTTCAGCAGTGAAAATAGTGATTTATTTGTCAAAGAGTTTATTTTGCTTCAATCCAGAGGAGAACGCACATCTTTCATGAAAATCCAGAAACCGAAACTTTTAAAAGAGGTCCTGCACATCGTAAAGCTCTAGTTTGTATCCTTCTCTTCCCATTCTCATCTTTTTTCTTCCCGCATCAATCCGGCAACTTCGTGTCTTCCAAATTAGATCCGGGCATTCCGGATTTTTACGAGCGGTACCTAATAAAAGAAGGAACATTCGAACGACGCATACCTAATGCAGTTAAGTGTGGGATCGAGGAATTGCGTCGAATGGGACATTAGCGGCAGACGATTCAGTCAGTCAATTGATCTCCACGCTTCATTTCTGCCGCCTGACCCCATCTTTTCGAACGCTAGTTCCATCACAGAGTCTAAAAAGGCTATTTTTTTTTATGAAACACACAAGAATGTCATCTCTCAGCACCAGATGTCGCTTATTGAAAACTCTGCTTATGCTTTGCGAATTTAGATGCTACATGTATAATGAATTTCTATTTCCTTACTTATCCAGAAAATCTCGTTTACATTTATTCGTAATATATTACTTTAATATAAGAAAAAAATATTTTTTAATTTTTTATAGGACAATGGATCATATTTGAATTTAAGTCACAAATTGTTTTTCTTGCACTTTTATTTATACATAGCGTCCAGCTCTAAATAAGCCAATAATATGTTTTTAACTAATGCATTACAGATGTTGTTAATATGTGCACAATTTTTGATCAGGGTTTCCAAATTAACAAAATGTATAGTTATTAGTTCATTTTCTGTTACTTTTTTCTTTATGCATATATTTCTTATTATTTTCAACAGTTTTTTTTTTTAAAAAAAAAAACCTTTTCACCACATTTTGGACTTTTGAACACATGAGCTCCATCTGTTATTCTGTTTTCTTCATATCTATAATCGGAATCTTAAATATTTGCGAAGACATATTGATTTGTTGCAATACTAATTAATAGAATGTTTAATGTATTATCGATTTCTATAAAAATACAACTTATCTAATTTTACAGGTCATTTTTAGCAAAAAATCACAATTCTTGTACTGGTTATAAATATTCATTCAGTTTTCTTCAAGAGAAAGTAAAATCACGCTCTATATTAATGGCTCATATTGGTCTCACATTCAATCTCTCTTCTATATGAACCCGGAGCTGGCCAGTTGCTTTTGACTTTTTCAGAATTTTGTCTTTAAATCCTTCGCTCAATTATTACGAATGTTATGATTTCTATCTTCCCCGATTTGAGTTCATTAAAATCGAATTTTCATCTAGAGATTTTTATTGACTCAAAATATTATAAAAGGAGACTAAAAACAAAATAAATAAACAAATAAAAAAAGTCGAGAGGCATTGCATTTGAAAGAAAGGCTTCACGTTTGTCGATCGCTGGCATTTGGCGCATGCATACTTCTGAAGCAGCGTCATTCTCGTTATATAATAGCCACACCTGGAACAACTCAGTAACTCACCTCTGACACAATATATAAATAGTAAAAACTATTAAAAAAATGCTAAAAAAAGAACGTTGGTTTATACAATAGGAAAATATAAGGGGAAACCATATTCAAGTAGTGTGTGAGATTCTTTAATAATTATTGTACCGACAAGTTTGGAATTGGTAAGAACTTTTTCTACGGTGGGATTATTTTGAACAAAAATTAGATAACAGTAAAGAGACCAAAGTGCTGACCACTTATGTTACCTATGTGTTCATTCTGTAAAACACGTTGACAAATTGATCACGCGTTTAACTGTATATTCCGTAACTATTTTCATTGTAAATTTTTTTTTATGTATAACTTATAATTTGTTATAAATTTGTAGAATTTCATTTGTTTTATTTATATCCAAAATTAAACTATTTTCATATACACTCTATAACAAAAATAAATAAATAAAATAAAATACCAAGAAGAAGTTGTCCGATTGTAATGAAATTTTGTATGCAAAAACATTTGAACCGAACATGCAAAGGTTTAAAATTTGGTGTCCAATGAAGGAATAGCGGGAGCTGCAGTGCATCGGAACTGCGCACTCAGGAGGCGTATATACGAGTAAGAAGCGATTCTCAATCGGATGGTCAAATTTTCTGTCGCATTGAGATTTAGGATACCTTTCAAGGACTAAAAAATGCCTCGCTGCAGGATTCGTGCTCATTACGAGCAACTGTCAGAGTTTGAAAGAGGCCGTATCATTGAATTGAAAGAAGCTGGTTGGGAAAATCGAAAAATTGCTCGTCATATGGGCCGAAGCAATGCGGCGATTAGAAAATGCTGTCAAGAATAGGTGGACAATGGCAGATTTCAGCGTCATGATGGTAGTGGTCGACCTAGGGTCACAGAAGATCGGGAGGACAGAGTGATTGTCAGATCAGCTGTCACAGCACCTGATTCATCGTCATCAACCAACAGACGTGCGACCCGCACACGAGTGTCCACCATGACCATTCACAGACGAATGATAGAGCGAAATCTACGCTCGTACCGACCGCTACTCCACCTGCCACTCACGCCTGCACACTGACGAGCCAAGTTACAAATTACAGTGGTGGTTGGCTCGATCAGATTAGAATGATGTTGACTGGGGACGTATAGTGTTTAGCGACGAATCCCGCTTCCAACTGTGTTCTGACGATCATCGAAGACGCTCAGGGCAGCGTGCCGATCCTGCTTTCACTAGTGTACGCCACACAGGCCTTCAACCACAGAGTTATGGTGTGAGGTGCCCTTTCTCTTGTTAGCCGGACCCCTTTGTTCTTCAATAAAGGCACACTTACAGCATAGAGGTACATCAACGATATTCTAAGACCTGTTTTGGTACAGTTCCTTTTGCATTTAAGAATTTATCTGGCCTAGTCGGTTATTTCGATAATCAACGCAGTCGTCTTCGTCACTTGACCGAGATCCAAAATGACGAGATCCATCGCCAATAGCCCTCGTATTGCTTCTAAGAGTGACATTTATAAACAATCAATTATCGCATAAATCAATTTTTTAAAAAAGTGCAAATATATAACAGTTTTGAGAACAGTGTCAAATTCTCATTTCAGCTCCAAAAAAGTTATTACAAAACTGTACTCAGAATTACATACAAGTCGATCATGGTATTTATTTAAATTAAAACTTAATTCTCTCTTTTTATTCTGCCATTTTTAATGCTTCAAATTGGTTTCCGACGGATGATGAGGGAATACATGTTATTGTGTTGCTGGTTCTTTTTATTCAATAGAATACCACACATTATAATCATTACCTGAAAAATCATAATTATTGATACTTAGAAAGATCATTAAAATTTAAAATTATAAAAATTAATATGAAAAAATAAAATTATGTCTCCTTAAGTGAACTTGGAAAATATATATGTAGCGAATGACCAAAAGAACTCAATTTGATCTAAGATATTAATTGTTCAGCTAAGCCAGAAATACTGTAGAAAAATTGTCTACTTGTCGAAGTCCAACCGATACAGTTGAAACAACGAACAAACGAAGTCATAAGTCACATAGGTCGAGCGAACTAGTGGGCAGTATGGAAACAATTCTAACTCCGAAGACTAAAAACAGTGATTAATTAAAATTATTAAAAAAATTTAAAGTAAATTAGAGAGAGCCATCGCATGACCCCTTTTACTATTCTTAATTAAATATTATGTAAGAGTAAAATATTTAATAACAAACTGAGTGTTTTCTACACAGGAGGAAAAAAACCCAGGCAAATGAAGCTATTTTTGGGAGGAGAAAATAACGTGAGATGAAGTCAGAGCAATTTAACTGTAATAAAAAAGGTGATAAATACATCAACACATGCCAATAATCCAGAGGTTTCCGTCCTGATAATTACCGAGGCTATTGATGAGTGACTTTTAGAAAAATTCAAAAGAAAGCGTACAAAAACTATTTTCTGATCAACAAAACTAAAAAGAAAATGAGACACAAACTCGCGCGCTCCTTTGTTTTACTGCCACCCCAGACATGACCATATCTAAAAGCGGAGGGTTCATTCAACGATGACCGCGGCCGTGAACAATCACTGCCAGAAAAAGGACCATAAGTCGTCCTCTTCACCCAGCTTCTTCACTCGCGACACAATTCTATTAAGTACATCCATAAAAGGTCCATTCAGAATAAGAAAGGATTCCCCACCCTTCTCTTCGTAATGGGGCCATTCGCATGCGGGGCCCCCTCCCCTTTATGGCCCTGTTTTTGTGTGGTGGCCCCCGGGCGAGGAATTTATTTTATGGATGTTTAATTCAATGGCACGAGAGCACAGGACCAATGGGGTGATGATGGGGAGGGGGGGACATCGAAGCTACCCCCTTTTGATCGGTAATTGGGACTCGGAATAAGATTGGAATTCCCCTCTGAGGTGAACATATGAGTCTGACAAATGGGTGTCGTTTGATTAAAACATGAGAGATAAGATAGTGATCTCCACACATGAAATGAAATGGCTCTTCATCCTCTTTTATCTGTGCGAGTACAAAGATATTGATGATATTTATCACCCATCAAATGACGGACGCGTGTAAATAGATTCCCTGGAGTAATTTGGTTAGAAAATTCTCTTTTTCAAAATTTAATCAGAAAAAGGACCTCTCTTACACCTCTTTAATAAAAATAAATGATAAATTGAGTTGAAACATTTTAGAATTAATCAGCAGTTAAAATCTCTATTGATTTTCAAATATCAATGTTAACTATATGTAAAAGAAATAAGAAAACTTCAAAAAAAAGTTCTTCATTTTGATACGTATTCTTTATTTTAATACGATTGCCTCCGATTGACTGTTTTGAGACTGATACATATATAATAATACTAATATGGATATTGTTTACAATTATATTTCATGAACAAAAATCTCATACTTTAGATTCTTAATTGGAAGATAAATGGATTAATCCACCTGTTTTTATTCACGAGAGATAAATGTTATTGAGTGATGCTTTGCTTTTTTATAAATTCTAAACTAATTAATAAGTGTAAGCATACTGCTTTTTTCCAAGACGATTCAATTACTTATCACTACATAGATGTTTTATAAATGTTTATCTTAATATATTTTTTGATATATTAAGTGAATTTTTTTGTCATGCCATGAAGAATACATAACAGACTTACTGAATAGCAAAGAACTGCAAAGTGATGATTTGTTGATAAGAAACGGGTTGCTTATCAACAACCTCTTCCCCTTGTGCCATGGAACAAGGCTGCTTGGAAATTATTGCAAATATATGAAGATATTGGTTTACCACACACGACATTGTTGTCAGATGTTGATGAATAAAACGTGCTAATATTTAAATTCAAAGGAAGTTTATGGTCTCCAGTTTAAAATTTTAAGAAAAAAAAAAAGGCATAAATTATGTTTCAGAAAAAACGCTGAGGACAGTTTTATGAAATGCTATGAAGGAATGGGAGGCTAGAGGCGTTTCTTTGGGAGCGAAATTTTATGGCAGTTTAAAGGATTTTTGAGGATTATTAAAAAATTTACACGATATTATAAAAATGATATTCGTACAAATACAGATGACACAAAAGCGAGGGAAACTGCAATGTATGGAACATTGTTTCATAACATATCAACTGACCAAAAACTTCAACATTTAAAATATCCAGGCAGAGAAGAATCGAAATGCTTTTGCCAGGCTGCAAATCGTGGTGATATATGAGGTTCCCACTTGAAGCATGTGAAAACATCTTTAAAAGAGGCGCATTTGGCCAAAATTATGCCAATCTATCAAAGATTGGCGTCAAATGAGCTTCTCCAAAGAGTCATGGGATTCCAAATACAGAATGCGAATCAGAGTCTTCACAGCATTGTTTGGTGCAAATGCCCAAAAGAAAGGACAGCGACACTATTTCGAGGAACTATAGCAGTTTGCGATTTATTTTCAATTTTGGAACGAAAAAAAAACATTAGAAAATTTGCCTAGATGTTTGGCAGGATTGTCGTAGGATTAATGTCGAGGAAAAAGAGACTGGCAGAGTATGCAATCGCTCGAAAAAAAAAATGGTTTAAACGAAAAAGCGGCGCAATTCCTTTCTAATTAAATAAAAGAGATAGCATGTTCTCTTAGTGCTTTCCAAGAATATTTTTTTGAATAAAATCAGAATGAATGTGACAGATTACAAATTTAAAATGCAAGCTTTATAAGTTCAGTGACAAATTGTTAACGCATTTGCTACGTCGAGAATTTTAACAAATTTACTTTCTAATAAATGAAAATTTAAACTGGATCTTGCATTTTATATATAAAATACTTAATATACTATATTTTTTGTTCTTTCATTTATATTATTGACCCGAAAAATTTTAAACTGGTTTTTTTTTCGAGTTTTTTTTTTATTTTTATTTTTATTTCATGATTGCCACGTATTTAAAACACCAAGGCTTTTTTTCCCTTTTTTTTCAGTATCCTATTTTGAAATTTTTTCTGGTTGTTTTGTTAACCTCTTTATTAATATTCTGTGTGAGGAAAAAGGATTTCGATTAATTGTTATCCTTTTAAAAAATCCAAAAATTAGATATAAACGGAGGGGTTGTTTTGTTGTTTTTCTTGGGAGGGAAAAAAATGTAAAAATATATATAATTCTAGTACAAATCAAAGCCCTGCACAGAACTGTGAGAAATACTTCCGAGAATATGAGTAAAAAATATTGTGGAAAAATATTAAAATTTGTGGAAAAAGTTCAAATTTTAAAGTATTCAAATGTTTTGAGAAAAATTAAAAATTTTATATCATTGTTTGCTTAAAAATGAAGTTCTGAAATATGTATTTTACGCGTGTTCAAAGTTCGTTCCTCGTATTTCGTTTCAGTGTGTCTCACGGATGTTGAGTTGCTTATTTGTTTATGAATTCCCCCTACTACTACATAATATTTAAAATGAAGAATTTTTGGTAATAGTCTGGTTACCGGACGAAACCTAGCAGCGACAAAGCTTAAGTAACAAATTGCTGAAGTTTATATAAACAAATATTTTGACAAATTTATCCTCGAGTCCTTAGAGAAAATAGTCCAGGAAATACCTTTAATTTGTGAAATTAAGTTTGCAATTGAATTTTTTTTCTTCTGTTTTTGAAAAGTAACCGATCAAAAGGTTGATTGATTGGTTTTATTAACGTCGCACTAGAAGCAACACGACGGTTATCGGCGACGAATCTCGTCATTTTGAACCTCGGTCAAGTGACGAGCCAATCAAAAGGAAATGCATCCAATGAAGTTAATAGAGATAATATTTCTATTATTTTGATAAACATAAAAATATCAGACAGGATAACAACCTTAGTTACTCTATATCCTATAAAATCGATCAATCAATCAAAAATACGAGACATTTCACTATTAGAGCGTATTATTAAGCGAAAAAAAATCTTTTACATTCAAATTGTTATTAAAATTGTATAAATAATTCATTAAATATAAATGTTCATGTTTCATTAAAGATAATATCGCATCAATTACATGAAAACATTACATTTACGGCGAATAACTGGTAATATAACTAATTCTATTTTTCATAAAATTCTATTTATAGCTTTGAATATTTATCCCCATGTGATCTGTCTCTATACAGCTTAAAATGGAAAAAGTCGTAGTTAAAAGTCTAAGATTATGTACTAAATTTTTTTTCCTTTGTAGCTAATTAATGTATATTTTATCCTGATCTATTGATTGATCCGAAAGAACGAATACAAAAATACATCAGCGCCAGAGTAAGAGAAAACAGATCACAGCAATAAGTGGATTAGAACTGTTCGAGAAATGAATGAGTGATTCGTTTTGTCGACGGTCAAATATTATTTTGTCAACGGGTTTCTATCAACAGAATCTTCGAAAAGAGAAATGATAGCGGATGTACCTGCAGAAATCGATAGAGCATGTTTTTTTTTTCTTTTAAAAGAACACGTTCTTTTCTTTCCCATCGGTATTTATCGTTTATCACTAAGTGGTGTTAACTAAACAAACACTTTAAAAATCAACCTTTTTTTTAATTTGAGAAAGACATAGTATCAACAATATCATTTCTTAAAAAAATTTCAACGAACATAAGCATAAATGCGGATCAATCTGTAGAAGTTTAAATTTTAATTAACTTCTAGTACAAAACTCCCATAGCTCGAAATTGCGAGTCATTTGTGGGAGATCTTTAAGAGGCATGCATGGACATGTTACTCCGTTATGAATAAGTGAAAATACTTCATCAGTATGAGTAAGAAGGATTCATTTTTAATGGGACAGTAATTATTTCTTCGATTATCCTTCTCTCAGTTGATAGGGAGTGGTTAATGCTGCAATCAAAACGGTAAGTAACCATTCCGATTACGGACTGCATCAGGAGATAAGCATTTCGGGAGCGGCGACACTGTAAAGGACATTTTACTGCCCTCGTAAAGGATGGAAGGTCGGGAATCGTGCCTAAAAGAAAGGGTTAGAGGGCAATAAAGAGGTGACTTCCGTTTTATGGACCCACCTCTCGGCAAGGCCAGAGATTTCGGATGTCCGGATCACTTTGAGATGGTGGGAAAGGGAGGGGGGAGTTGATTTTTGTGTCGATAGGCGATAGATGGATTGGAATCTGAGTGTGACACTACTGCAGAGATCGTGTCTACTGATTTTCCTGGACCACTCGGGAGTGTCTTCTTAATGTGTTCCTTCTCGTGGGTACTAGTAAGAATCCTAAGCACTATTCTTTTATTAATTTTTGATTCACTCATAGAACATTACTTGAAATTCAGGCTGCAGTTGAAAATTTATTATGTATTAGTTTTCGATATTTTGTTCCTTTAGCGTTTTTCAACTAGTTTCTAATTTTTACAACTGAAGGAGCTTTTGCCATCGTAATTGAGTTCAATTCTTAAATTTATGGGTTGAAGTTATAAAGCTTGTGTGTTTATCATTACTTTTAAAGTTGTAGAATTAATAAAATTCCTCAGACAAATGAAGACGTAAGAGGCGAATCTTAATTCGATTTATTAATCCAAGACCTGAATATTTAATATTTGTCTACCAACCCTTAACGCGCTTGAAATCCAATTTAAAATTAGTATAAAAATGGTCCGAGTGAATGTATTGAAAAGATTGAATGTCCGAGCAATAAATTTGACTTCTTCCGATATAAAATCATTCCACAAAAGATCCCTTTTTAAAGATGGATCTGTTACAGTTAATCTCTATTAAATGGCCATTTCTACCGCGCTTCAACTACCGAATATACCCATTTCACTACTTACTTCAATATTCACTTCTCCATCGCTTTTATATGTATTTCCATAAATCCATTCAATGCACTTCAAGCATTTAATCTATGTTGCGTATATCATGTTTCATTTGATTGAAAAGGAGATGGAAACTTAAATTTAAAAATCAAGTATAAATGTTAGTTAAAGGGTGGGCATGCGAATAGTCCACACCACAAAGTTAGGGTTTTTTAAAAAAGAAAACAAATGTATATGATGTATATGTACAGTTGAAAGAGTGTTTCGAATACATGCATCATCAAATAACAAATAGATCAATTCAATCCAATAAGATACTAAGTGGCTTACGAGGGAGAGAGGGATGATGAAGTGTAAGGGTGAAGGAGCCAGATATAGTTATGCTATGCCGAACAAGGTGTAACTGTGATCTAGACGTTCGAAAAAATGGAAAAATTCTAACAGATCAACAAGAAGGAGGGTGGTAAATAGAGAAGAATCGCTAGGGTACCCCGAAGGCGCGTAACATATGTTTACCAAAGAGTGTAAATCTCATGGAAAAGGAAAAAGATCACTAGAGTACCTCGGGTGAGTGATTCTAGTACTTATCCAAAGAAAGTAAATCCCTGATGGCATCACTTAATGAGGTCTTAAAGCTAGAAACAGTATCTCGACCTTATATCGGGGCTACTTTACGGGTGACACGTTTTGAGAAGGTATTTACAAAGTCCTTTCTTTGAGTATCGAGATACATTGATGTCTTTCTCTGATTCACACTTAAACAAAAATAAAAATGATCAACAATATGGTTGGATGAAACAGATCAACCGACTTTTTTTGGTCTTATAATTATTCATACTGTCGTGAATTGGGATATCTAATTGTCCAGATAAAAATGGGACAAAAGTAAAATAGCTATATTTCCGGTTTGTTAGAAAATTCATTCATTGAGTAAAGTTTCAAAATTATCGTACAATGTTAAATGTTTCAAAAAAACCTACAAGTTTCACATTAGGTGTTTTTCTCAAATTCCCGGAAATGTTTTTATAAAAGACCCATAAAACATTTCTACAGCAAACCGTTGAAATCAGTGACAAGTGGTTTTTTTTTTTTATTAATATTTAAAAATCTCGAATAAGAAACATTAATACTTCTTTTTCTTCCAGGTTTTGTACTCGTTTGAGGCTCTTTGTCCAGTCTCTTCATGAAAATCTCTCAGAAAGCTTTGCAGAGGTAAGCCTTGCGACGAAACAGATTCAAACTAATTTAGAAATCTCTAAGAAAGCGATCTCTAAGAAAAGTTTCTCAATATCGAAAATGCTCAGGGTGCTTTCCATCCTGAGTAAAAATATCCAAATTAAGAACAAATGGCATAAGAATATCCATTCAGAAATCACAACCTAAACTTTTTTGAAAACTTTTTTTTAATTAGATACTATTTTTGATCAGTTTTTGGATTCTTATTAACAAATATATTAAGATAATACTTCAATCGATAGGTTAGAGTTTTTATACGAGTTTTATTTCAATGTATCTGCAAATTATATTTAAAGAAATCTAATTTTAAAAGCAAAACTTTTTAAAGGATATAGCATAATCTGATAATAAATTGTTACATCAAACCAGAAAATATTTTATTCAGTAGGCCTCCTAAAGAACATACATGCCCCAATTTCGATGAAAAATTCCTCAAAAAAAAATTAGGTATACCGGATAGTAATTTTACAATAAGTTCTTTTCCAATGGTATGTTTATTAAATTCTCTAAATTTTCTTATACATGGAGACGGATTTATTGATTTTTTTTTGTTAATGTCAAACTTAGAAACAACACGAACGCAACTGGTAATGGACCTTGTCATTTCTAAGCACAGTGAAATGACGAGGCTGATATTTGAGCTGACTTTCTCTCCAAACTTCCACAATATGTGAACTTGAGAACATTGATCCCTGGAAAATTTTACATACAACATCCCCACTTTACGACTGGTTTTAAGTAGCACTGGTACTCGAAGAAATAACATTGGCCATGAATTCACGACTGTGACCAATCAGCTACTGCGGTCTCTATGAATGCAGACATTTAGCTTTTTATAACACATCAATCAATAACTCCCGAGACTAACATTGAAAACAACATTTTTTTTGCAAATTTTTTTTTTATTCATCAACATAACATCTTTTGTTAATCACCTTTTAGGGTGATACAATCGTTCCAACGCTTTTCCAAATCTTTTTTTTTTTCGCAAGAAATCTTTTTTGTTGCGAGTAAATAGCGATAAACAGCTTTCTGAATCATCGACTCGTTGCTGTTTTTGTTCCATCGAAAGCTATCGCGGCAACCACTTGGAAAAAACCTTTTTCATGCTCAATTTTTCATGAAGGATAGTAAATACACTTCCATATGATATCTGTGTCATCTCAGCAATCTCACGGAGCTTCACTTTACGATCTTTCATTATAATTTTTGTCACTTCACTCACATTTTCCGGTGTAACGGCTTCCACAGGTCTACCCGAGCGTTCCGCGTCATTTGTGTCGGTACGACCAGGTTTAAACTCGGCAAACACCGACAAATCGTTGCTTTTGATGGACAAAAGTCCGGGTAACATTTTTCAATCCATTGTTTCGCTTGCACGGTGTTTTTACCTATTAAAAAACAATATTTTATCAGAACACGAGAAACTCGGTTTTTTCCATTTTTTAAACAAACTACAAAACGACTTTACTCCAACCTCGATAACTCAGCTGTTTCTGGTCCGATCGACTTAAAATTTTGACACGTTTCAAGCAAAGGTTAGTACTCTAGAAAGACCTGGTTACTGGTTTACTACCAGCGCCATCTCTGGGTTAGTCTCGGGAGTTATTGATTGATGTGTTAGAGTAAGCATCGGTGTTAGAAAATTTTCATTTGAACGTGGAAGTTCACAACTGCGATTTCCTTTCTTGCTGTGGCATCATTTGAATTAGATTTGATTCTAGTTTGGTTTTTATCAACGTCGCACTAGAAGCAACAAATTTTCGAGGATCCAAACCCTCGTTCCGCACATAGAGCACTTCAAGTTTGGTATAGAAAGACTCTCAGTATATCTATTGCTAGCGACTTCTACGGCCTTGAACGCGCATGTACACCTTGGTGCTTCAGGAACTTCAGGTACCTTGGTGCTTCAGGAACTGGAATACATCCAGACTAACCGGGCTGATTTGCTAATGTTTGAGATCGGATTGCGCTATGCCACTATAGATGAAGGTGACCGGCGATTAAGAAACCCTATTCTCCTCTCCCTCTTTATTTGGGCCTGAAACCGGCAAGAGAAGTGACTCCTGGCGACGTTACTACAAGCAACAGTAGGGCTAATGGTAACGGACCTCATAATTTTGAACTTCAGTCAGGTGACGAGGACGACACCTGAGCTGGTACTCCTCCCTCTCTTAACTTCCTCACCACGCCACGACGGGAGGATTTTGGGCTTCGAAAGATTTAATATGCTTCAGCCCCGGCTATACGGCGGTTTTTCAATGACATCAAAGCTCGAATTCCCCGACTTGACAAAAACCGTTGGCAGCGAGTCCGTACCTATGACCACAAGGCTTCGTTGGCCCATTTGAATTAAAATTATATGAAATTGTTTCTATCGGAAGTCTCTGTCTGAAACATCTTAAACAACTTTAGAAGAAATCTTCTCTATTTCAAAACTTCAGTTAAGACTGTGTTTTAATATTTCCTTTTAAGGCTCTGTTCGCCTAATGTCAAAGAGCAGGATCAAAACTCGGAACGTCATTTAAAAATGAAAAATGGTCCAATTTCTTAATAATAGGAGTTCAAAGAGTCATAACAGATGTACTTGTTTATCGTATAATTTCTTTAAAATTTAGAAATGTTGAAAAAAGTGTGCAGGATTTACTTTAAGATCTTAACATCTTAATAGAAATCCAGTAATTTAACATTAAAATGCATTGAGAATTAAGCTATAGGAGATGCATTATTCTATTGAAAAGAAGTTTTAACACGAAAAACTTATTGGCACTTAACGACTTATTAATTACATTAGGCAAAGAGACAGACCTTAGAATAGAACTTTCAAAACTCATTGATATTAATATCAAAATTCAACCCGAGAGTTGAGATAAATCAGAGCGAACAGGAGAGGTCCGTCCAAATCCAAATAATAATAATAAAAACATAACCGTCGCTAATGGCGTTCATCGCGCATTCTTCCAAAAACGACCCGTTTTACGATCCCCTCCCGCCTATCTGCGAAAATAAAAGTCGACTGCGCCGAAACCCGGACTCGTAAACGGGACGAGCGTGCGCCGCAGATTTAACGTTGCCACTCCAGAGGTTTTAATTTTTAATGGCTTCGCCGCTGCCTGCGCTCCTAATGGAATACGGGCCGCATTAACAAACGCATAAAGACGCTTTTTAAAGAGCCTCGAATCGCCTCCTAAAACTAGGCAGCGGGCCTCGTAAATCGAGACGTGGAATTTTGGTTGAGTTGATTGCGACCCACACACTATCCAGGGGAGGGTCAAGAGTGGTCAATTGTGAGGCCTGTCTGCTCTGCCTCATCCAATAAAGTGGTTCTCAAAGATCAAATAGTGCGGGCAGATGATGGCCGAAATGATTCGGTCTTTTTTATCACGAGTGGGAGGGGGACTCCCTATTGATATCTTTAAATTGCAAGGTTAAATATCGATTTCTTAAAATGTAAGCGCTCTATAAATTCTTTTGATAGTTACCAACAGGTAAAGATTCAAAATATATCTTTATAACTAGAGCATTTAATCGAAATGTAGGTCACACAAGAATTTTGTATAATCCAAAGCTAACTCAAAAAGTAACTGTTTTTGAGGTTAGCTGGTGGTGCTACAGTAAGTTGGTGTTACCATTGTGTCCTGCCATTTGTTAAACTGCGCCAAAAGGAAATTGACGCTGATTCATAAGTTCTGATAACCTTCACGTCGAGTTGTCATTGTCGATGAGACCTGGACATATGCATCGGAGGCTAAGCAGATTTTAAAATAATGAATTCCTTTTGTTGAATCTGCACCAAAAAAGGCGGCCGGAAAATTTGTGGCCACGTTGTTTTGGGATACGAAGGGCGTCCTACTGAACTAAACAGATCGGAGGCTAAGCAGGTTCATGGTCACTGAACCACGACCTGAGTTAAAGAATTACGAGTTACAAAGCTAATATAAAGTGAGCAATAAAATAAATATATACCAACATCAATAGGAATTTTTTGTGTTATAATTACACTATTTTAATGTTATTTTTAATTATTACGGAAATCCCTTATACAAGAAAAACAATATTTTTAACTCTTAATTATGAACCATAAAAAATATACAGCTAATCTCACTGACCACTAGATCTTGAAAATAACATCTTGCAAAAAATATCTAAACTGGAGCTTTTCCAAGAAATGGTGATTCATGTGGCCCAATTCAAACATTCAAATCCAAAATAAGATATATATAAAAATTATTGGAATTGTCGACCCTCTCTTAGCCCGAAACTTTCAAAAGATGCATTTCAAAGATAACTTTTTGCTTATCTCCGCATAGACAGACTTTTATCTTCTCTCTTTTGTGACGAGCGTCACTGTCTGCACATTACGATCAAAGGACTTGCAATCTTTCGCCGATTCCCCTTCTTGCCTCAGACATTCAGAACGCGGACTTCCTTCTCCTCTTTTTGCTTTCTTTAAATCTTATTCTCTTTACTTCACGGACTCTCAACTTGGATAGGATTCAATTTCAAAGCCATCGTCTCGTTTCAAAACTTTTTCTTTCAAACATTTCAGTCTTTTTTTAAAGTGCCCTTTTCTCGCACGGAGTTTTGCTTTCTTTTCAACTTTTGCTTCATTGCCGTATTTCTTCCACAGTTAGCGACGGGTTTCGTTCCCTCTCTCCTCTCTTTCTGACTTCAAAAATAGAAGCATTCAAAAATAGACAAGCAAAGACTTAAGGTTTACCCTCTTACATCTCTTTTATTGGTTTATTTCTTTCAGTTCTGGTTTCGTAAAAGGTTCCTAATCTCTCCATACCCTTCTTTTGTTCGTTTTTAGGAGCGCAAGCACCATATTTGACATTTCTTTCTCGTGTTTCTAGTTTCTCTCATTCGGAGTATAAGTTTGCTATTGCAAATTAGAATTCCATGGCGTGTTTATCCCATGGTGCGTAAAATACAAAGGGGGAGGGGAGAGAGAAAGTATAGTGTCTTCTCTTAACATGGAAGTCCTGACGTCATCTGACAAAAGATAAACCCGAATCTCATAAAAAAGGAGCCAAGGTAAAATCGCGACTCAAGCGGACACACGAGCTAATACGGTCCGACTGCAAATAGCAGTACTTATAACATGACATTTAAAGGAATACTCATTTAATGTAGATTAGATTGTGTGTGCGTATGAATAGATAGCACCATAATGCAGAACAAATAATTACGCTCTTCATTTGACGCCATCTACGAACAATGACTTATAATACAATAATGCAAGGAAGAATTGAAAACTTTTTAAAGCGTGTATTTTTGACATTTTTTAAAAATTTTTAACAAAAAACCGGGACAAAATGACGATCCGACCGGGATGCTGGGTCTATTCCTTCAAGTTGAGACAATCCCGATCAAATTTGGTAAGCCTAGTTAAATGATAAATGCATATTTATAAACAAAAAAAATTCAAACAAATACGCTTAAATTTATCTAAATACTCACTAACTATAGAAAAGAAACGTAACATTTTATAGAAATATTAGTTTTCTTCTTACCGTGGTCGCACAGCAACGAGCACATTTAAAACTGTCGGCGCACACTATAGTGCTCACGGGCAGATGATTGGGCAACTCCTGACTTAGACACGCATAAAGAATAAAGTTTCAAAAATTCATAAATAATTATAATGATATTAAATAAATAATTTTTCATTTGTAATAGAATTCTTCATGACCCAAGCATTTAAAATTATAACAATTACTATAAAATGTGACGTTTACATAGGTCTCGATGGAGGAGGAGGTTGGAGAAAGGCAGCGCCTTACGGTGGCTGAAATCGGTCAAAAGTTGTTACAGATGGCTGATATCTTTGAGAAGACGAGGCTAACAGAAAGACAGGTGAGATAAATGCATTAATTTTTACAAACAGTTATAGTATTAATCGTCATTCCTTTCCAATCTTGGTTTTTTTTTTTTTTTTTTTTTTAAACATTTTCCGCGTTGTGTAATCTCATGTCCAGGACAAATTTGCATTTGACAGTTCCACTTACATTGTAATGAGAATTGAAACAATTTTTCAATTTTTCCCTGTTCAGAAATTTGCTTCAAGAAGATATTATATATAATCCACTGAAAATGATCATTTTATCCAATGGTAACGCTCTTCGAATCTCAACTATCTAACTTTATGTTATCAAAAGAAATCGAATGTTTCATTTGATTTAATATATTGCGAAAATGAGATAGAATGTAACACAAACACTACTAATCAGAGATAATTTTGAATCTGACAATTTTTTTTTAATTACAAGAAAAATATTAAAATTAAAAACAGTTCATGAAGTTGCTAATATGTGAGAAGATTTATTGATAAGGAAACATTTAAATTATATTCCTTAATCAATATTTCAGTGAAATCTATTAACTAAAAATAGATGCGAGAAAACTGATTTTTATCATTCTTCTCCCAACCTCGTTTTTCTTGATTTTTTTTAAAATTAGGCTTACCGATTTAAATATAGCACGTTTTAAAATGTTCGCCTAGCTGAGACTCCTTCACAGCATGTGAAAACCCATCATCCTCGAGTGAGCGAAATGGCGGTTTTTAATGATCGGCTCATCAAGAAATCCAATTAATGATATTTAGTATTTAGGCCTCTTTGGGGACTCGGGGCCTCTATCGGAAATGCGCCTCCTTTTAGCAGCCACCAGGGTATAAAGTCCGCCCTATGTTAATCGGCTTCGTTGACTAATGAACTCGGAAAAGAACCATCGTCGGGGCTGTAAACAAGGATGAAAAAGTAATCAAGCCATCGGCAGCACCTGTTTACAGACCCCGTAAATGTTAATGGCTTAATTTAGAGATACCGAATGGCAACGCTCGGTCACTGACCATACTGCACGTGAGCTTTGCAGCAGCGTCTTTATCTTGGGGACGAATTTCTTAATTAAGTAACATTAATTACTGGTAAATTTCCTGTAGAACATTTAAAGAGTTTCTTGCAAAAGATGGGCGCCTCTAAACTATTAGAATTTTATATTCCTTCTTTGTGTAAAAGCTTTCAAATATTTCAAGTCATTTACTGCACATTATAATAAAATTGCTTAAAGTAGAACACTCTAGGATAGGGCCATAGAACAATTGATAGATTTCTAATCCCAGACCTCAGTCAACTATTTATGTATTAGGATTGTTTAAATAATGTTGCACTAGAGTTGGATATTGGGCTATTGGTAAAAGATATCGCCAATTTCGAACATTATCGAATAACGAGTTTGACAATTAAGTTTGTCCCTTATTTCTCGAACTTCTACAACACATCAGGAAAGTCCTTGAAGATTAGTTAAATTAATGTGCTATCATTTCTGTTGCTGCCCACGACAGCCGTATATTGGGTTGTGTTAATTGACTATTTATTAACGCGACACTTAGAATCAACACAAGGCAATTGGCGACGGATCTCGTCACCTTAAATATCGGTCAAGAGTCGAGGATGACATCTAAGCTGGCTCTTTCCCTACTGTCCAAACTTCCACAACATCCTAATGCAAGTATAGTGAGCCCATTCTCCTAACATTCTCACCACGCCTTCACGGGGACATTGAAACCTGCCAGTTTGAGCGTGCATTCTCTGCACCACATGATGGGTCTTAAGAGGCATCGAGACTCGATATCACAACTCGAAGGAAACAATGTAGGCAATGAATTCTCTCCCATGATCACTTGACTACTTGGGCCACAAAGTTTGTTGGAATAAAGCTTATTTGGGGGGGGGGGGAGAACTATTTCAAACGAAAGAATATATTTTTTTGAATACCGTGATAAAAAAAAAACTTAAAGTGTCAACAGGAAAGTAAAATATATTTTGTGTATAATCCTTCTGAGTATACAGGGTTATTTAAAATAAATGATCAAAGTTCAAAGTTCCGTATTTTCAAAAATAAATGACACAGAGTGATAAGTAATGCATGAATATAAAGAAAAAGTGTGGAAGTCTTATATTGTGAACACATAATATATAGCTCTCGCGTGTTCTTTAAGAAATTATTGCATGAAAACTGTTTTAGAAACTTTCAAAGAACTACCTCGCAATCGGATCGGTCGCAGTGGACTAGATGACTTGATGTTACACAGCTGGTCACCTAAGTCGCCTGATATAGCCCCATACGATTCCTTCCTTTGAGGTTTTGTAAAAGATAATGTGTGTGCATCATTATTTCCCACAAATTCATGTGAACTTAACTGATTTCTGCTGTGTAACAATCAATGACCATTGACACTTTACAATGTGTTTGGTAGGAATTTCTATATTGAATCGACTTTATATGAATTACCAAAAGAAGTTAAATAGAATATTTGTAAAAAAAACTTCATATTTCCCCTGTGCATTTATGTATTACTTATAATTCTGTGTCATTTATTTTTGAATATATGGAATTTTGAAATCGGATGAACCTTTTTGAATGACCCGTATGTTAGCAAAATAACTAGCTAACTAATTAAAAACTATAATTACTGTGAAAAACTAAAACCATTAAGGACTCGTTTTAAGAGTTGCTTTACACACTCATTCTATTAGTTATGTAATATTCTACACAGTTATATGGTAAATCATTCGCACAATACAGTTGTATTAGAAATTCATTTTACTGTATTATATTACGAAAACCAAGTACACGGTTATGATATTAAGGATATAAGCTTATAAATAATTTGAAATGCTTCACATATTATGTCTTATTATTGTTTACTGTTTTTTTTTTTCCATCTCCAGGAAAAGAAATCAAGAATAAACTTTTTTTGGAGGTGGTGGGAAAATTCGTGACCTGAACTGATTGCTGAGAAGGAGATCGACACGAATGGAAATTTTATTCCGAGAGTTGAACAAGCTCGATGATGCTTTTGTTTTCAAAGGAAATATAACTTCTTCGAAGGCGGTTATCCTTTGCTGTTTATAAATAATGTCGTCAAAAGAAATGCCCTTTGTTATTTGTTTGATGAAATAAGAGACCGAAATGAATCAAAGCAAAACAATCTGAGAGAAACAATCAAACGATTCAAAAATAAATAATGCATTCGAAAGCTGATGCAGATACAAAAAATAGACGCTATTATTTCAGATTCAGGAACAAAACACGAAAAAGAAAAATGTCTGCGGCTTTTGGAAAAACCAAAGTTCTAAGTTATTATGTTAAAAGTCTGTTATGCGATGAAAAAAGTGTAAGTAAGGACTCTTTGAAATAGTTGATGATAATTATAATCGATTATTTGATAGTAGCATATGGAAATTCAAATTTATATCCTTTGTAAACTGGATAATCATTTTCGAGAGTAAATGATAAAAACATTGTCACAAATCTCAGTATTCAAACGTATACGATATGACGATAAGCACAATAAAAAAAATTCAATATAACTTTAAAAAAAGGGGCTTATATAAAGTTAAAAGTTAGGATATTTATGGCATTCCTGAATTAATTAAAAAAAAAAACGCCAGGGATATTCCCAAGGGCGTCATTACATTTTTTTCTATCAATGAATACACCTGACTTTTACCTAGTTTGCTTAAATTTTGCGACATGTTTAGAATGAAATAAATTATACAATATAACATTTCTAAGGGTATATTCCTACTTTATAATATCCTAAACATGTTTTAACATGTACTAGGGAGAACACGTTTTATAGAGTTAAAAAGATTTTTAAATAATATAAAATAATTAAATGTATAATTCTTTGTAAAAATGCATTAAAATTATTTAAGAAATATTTCAAAAAAAGTTAAACTTTCTGAATTATTTTTAAATTCTTTAAACTAGTTAGCTTTTCTCTAAAAATTTTAATTAATACATTTACATTGTAAAAATGGGTAGATAACGAAACCATTTTGTATTTAAATTCATGTACAAAAACAGTACTTATTACATGTAAATTTTAATAAATTAAAAGTTTCACAATTTTCAAAATTTAAATATTCTTAATTTAAAATACACATTTTTTAACCAATTGCAAAAGGAATTTTTAGGAAATTATTATATCTTTTAACCCTCATTATTTTCATTTCTGATAAGAAATATAGCATAAAATGACGTAATTTATGAAATTAGTATCGTTAAGTATTCTGAATTGCTCATTCATCATTGCATTATTTATCATGATGTTTTTATCACTAAATGAACCTTGCTTTGATTATTGAGATTTTTCAACCATAAATATTTTTTAATTAATCAAGAAGAAAAAAAATTACAAAAAATTAAAAAAGTTTTGTAAATAATGTATCGTCTAGTCGTAATGTATTTGACCCCTGGTTTCTTGTGACTATTGGTGCAGAGTGGAAACTCTGCCGATACCTCAAGGACTGTTTTCTGCGGAACTGCGAATACATTTGAGCAGCAGTGTTATACGCACAAATGACAATGTGAACGTCTTGAAAGTATTCTGTACTTAATGTATTTGAAAGGACCCATCTGAAATGAAAAAGATGTACCATTCGTCAACGCGGTTTTTTACCTCTTGTACAAAAAGTTTTTAACGTACGTTGTATTTTTCTAGTCGTGTCTTCGAGTAAACTTTGTTTCGGAAAAATGAAGCATTATAAAAATATTTTGTTCCAAACAAAGTTTTTGTGAAATGCTCTCGTATTATCCATCTGTGATTTATACATTTTTTTTTTTCATATTCAGTTCTTGTACAGCCAATAAAATGACTTTTGCACATACACAAATTTTGGTAGGGTTGTATCATTTCTTTTTATATTCTGACACAGAACTTATTCATAAGGTTGATTGATGGATTGTTTATTAACGTCTCGCGTAGAAGCAACAAGTGGGCTATTCGCGACGAAACTCATTTTGAATATCTGTTAAGTGATCAGGACGACACCCGAACTGGTAACATTCTTTCCAAACTTCCACGCTGCACCACGGGAAGGCTGGGCTCTTCGACAAACTCACTATGCATCAACAACGATACACGGTGGATCTTTTGTGACACGAGGACTCGAAACGACGACTCGACGAAACAACGCCGAGTTGTTGCAAAGTCGACCCGAGTCGTAAATTCGCGACCATGACCACTAGACTACCGCTGCCATGTCCATAAGGAGACAAATTCTACGAAATATGAAGCTGATATGCTTTAATAATTTTTGAGACATTACGCTTGCGTGCATGAAATTTAGTATTAAAATTTTTTTTGAAGCTTTAGATGAAATAATTTTCTTTTTTTTTAACCAAATATTACATCTTGGAAGAAATACTTAGAATGAATATTTATTTATTCTCAAATGAATATTCGATGCCAGCAACTCCACAGAAAATTCAATCGGAGCATTTATTAGTTGGTTTTATAATAATATCAGGGTAAGCTGATTAAGTTTCCGGCATGGTACAGAAAAAAAACATTTTTTTTAATATTTTTTTTCCTCAGAGTTGGTTCATTAGCTTCTATCCATTGTTTTGACCGCTGTTTACTTTTAAATGCGCACTGGTGGACCTAAGTCTTGTCCATAGTTATGAATTGACGAAAATATTTATTGGGTTCCCGCTTGAAGAGCACTAAATTCTAAGTTGAAATAGTTTTCCTATCGAATTTTTTGCTCAGGTGTTAAACGCGACACTCTATTCTCGCAGAGCATCTGTATGCCCAAAATGTCATATAAAATATTACTTGCGCTTTTTTGATATCTTAACAATTTCTGCTATTATTTGTCAGTTTTAATCTGCAATATTCTTATGCGATTTTAAGGATCTTTTTCTTTTCTTTTTTTTTTTTATGATTTCAAAAGTTTAATTTTCAAGAGTTTTTTTTTATAGAGAGTTTAATTTCAGAAACCTAATGTTTTGTCATTAAATATGACGGAGAAGATTCTTTCAGTGTTGAGTCCATTTCTTGTTTGATTTGAAGTGGTATCAAAAATCTTTCAAATTGAGGCACTTTATATTAGCTCTTCTTCCCAGTCAATACATTCTCATGGAAGTGGCTACTATACGTTTCGCTTAAAACGCTGTCAAACGTATGCTAACCAAACGATCGCCCTGAAATTTAACAAACGAGCTAATAAAAGAGTACCAAAACACTATAGACTACTAATGAGATATTAGCTTGCCGACTCCATCTCTAGGTCAGGCCGGGAACTTTTCAAATCACCCTCCTAAAAATGACAAACCGGAGTTAATGAAACGGATGATAGCATCATCCAAAACTGAAAAATAAATATTGCGTCAAACATTATTATTAATTTTATAGTATATTATTGAAATAATTATTGCAATAAAAATTAGGATATTTGATTTCAAAAGTAAAGAATTTTTTTATCATATTAATAGATCCGTTAATTTTATCTATATTTTACAAAGAAAATTAAAAACGTCCAAAATAGAATAGAAGGGAACAAATTTTTTTTAATTAGTTTTATAGTCACTCTTTTCATCTTGTGTATTTTTCATACATAATTACATGATAATTTAACTTCCTCCTTAACATACTTGGCGCTCCAAACAGTTTTGATATTGCATTGAATTTTCATTATTTATATACAATCATTAGCACTTCATTTAATTGTAAAATGTTTGCATGATTTTAATTTGTGATCAAATTTAAGACGGAACACATATTAGAGAAAATGCATTCCATTATACGTATTTTTCGTCCAAGCAAATAGTTTTTTTGTTGTTGTTCATCGCTTTATCAAAAACTATAGCATCCAGTCTAGTGAAAATATTTTGCGAATTTTTAGTTTGCAAGGCGTTCCAAAAACTCAACAGAATAAAACGGAGGTCTTAAACAAAAAAGAGAAATAGCCCATTCTTTTCATCATTTAATATTTTATTAAAAATACAATAAACAATGTGAAAAAAAAACGTGAACAATTTATATGTTTGTTTTATATCAGAAGAAACATGTTTTGTTTGAGAACGTCTTATTGATTTTATTTCTAATAATAATGTAATAATTTTATTTACGAATCACACTCAGCCAAAACTTCAGAAATGGACTTTTCCGAAAGAAAAATGAATTAGGAGGAGATTGCTTTGCTTAAATTAAACACTCCTTTGTATTGTGTATAAAAACATCAATTTGTAAGAAACACGAGACGCAATCCCAGTGGTTGAACATGTACATGCCATCCAATACATAATTTGTCGTGGTTGAACATGTACATAATCAATACATAATAATAAACATGGAAAGCACGAGAATGCTGTATGAATAAACCTTAAGCAAATTGAAAGAGTAAGGAATACAGTTATATATATATAAATTAAAAGCTATTCTTATGTTTAAGAAATATTGAAAATTAAATTAAAAAATTCTCAAAGAACTTCCCTAATAAAAGAACCCTAATAGAAGGTTTCATTATAAATTAGTACCAAATTAGAATATTAGAATTACCTTTTCAAATCTTGTATGTTAAGAATTATTTCAGGCACAGAAATATTTGTCTACTTTTAACTCTAAATCCCCCTCCTCCTATTTTGAGCTTTTTGGTCTTAAAACATTAGCTGCTTTGTTTACGATTTGAAATTCCAATTTCACTGCTATGAACTGCTGAATAAATATAAAGTGGCGATGAATAGATTCTCAAAGTGTACAAAATTGAGAGTTATTTAAATAAGAAGGGAACTGCATAAAAAATGTCACATTAACATTTCAATTTAAATAACATCAATTGCGATTCTGTAAAAATATTTTCAAATTTACAAATAGTTTGAAGCTTTGCAGATAACAGACCTAACAAGGTATAACTCACATGCTTTTTTTAAAATTTTGATGCGATTCTATTCGATTATATAAGCTGATAAGAATAACATTTCTGAGTTGACGAATCTTTTATTTACAAATACTTGGAAAGAATGAGTAGGAAGAATGTCATATTTTTTTTTTCTTTTGCCTTTCACTGTATGATCTGAAAATTTTTTGAACAGATTTTTAGTAGATTATCTACTGTTTGGAAACAAATTTCAACCCAACTATATCAATATTTGTTTTCATTCTTGAAAATAAAATGCACGTGTTCAAATGGTATTCAAATTTCTCTGATTAAAAACAAGAAACGAGAACTTCTTTGTTTGCTCTGTTTTACTTAATGCCAAGAAAGGGAACAGAAATTAATCTGAGAAATATACTTGTGACATTGGGCTATTCGCGGTTTCTCTTCACTAACCTTGGGGACTTTCAATTGAGAATGATTGCTTTCACTAAACAACCTTTGCCCAACCAAAAATGAAACGTGATACATAAAGTTAGTATGTAAAGCAGTTAGGAATGAAGTGAAGCGGTCGAATTAAGAATTATATAAACTCCGTCCGAAGGAAAAGAGGATCTGAAGGAGGATCTGAGAGAAGCTGTAGGTGAGAGGAGGTGAAGCTGAAGTGTTAGATAAGAGAAAGGAGGAATTAATGTCTATAGTAGAGGGTTAGAGAAAGGATTACTGGAGAAAGATTTGGCCTAGTGTTTTTCCAGAATCTGAGTTGCAGTCGAGGAAAGACTATTGGTAAGAGTCTGTTAGATTACTATTGATGGGTTGAATTAAGGTGTTAGAAGGCTTACCCTGGAGAGCATAGCCATTTGTGTCATAGTAAATATATACTAATAAATTGTGAAAGTTGTTTTGGTGGTTTTGTAATTATTTGTGTCGTAGTGTTTAATAATTGAATCTAGGGATGGCACAAGAGGACGCCCGGGTCGGGCGTGCGTCACACTGTTGCCCAACCGTTCCCACCCCTGGAGTAGGAGCGGCCGTGTTTCCCGTTGAGTTTTTCAATGATTCTGGGAATGTTAATGACTTTTTGGCTAGCTTGGTTGATAATGTTAATTATTATAACATCCCGGAGGCCCTTCAACCGGCATTTTTAAGGAATCATCCCATAGGTCGTGCTCGAGAGTGGTACTCGGTAATAGGTGAAAATTTAGTTAGAGGTAGAGATGGGGGGGGGTATCGACAATTTAAAGCAAGCCCTGCAGCGTGCTTTCCCTGCAGTGAGAGACCGCACGGAATTAGAGGCAGAATATTATGGGTCTAAGCAAAGATCTAGTCAGTCGCCAACAGCATTTATTTTACGAATGCTTAAAGTTGCTCAGTTGCTGAATTTTGTGGTTACGGATGCGACAATAGTGCAGCACATAATGAGCCCCTTGGCTCCAAATGTGCTGGACTACGTTGAACTTAGGAATCCAACTACTAAAGCCCAACTCCTGGAAGTTGCGACAACATACGAGTCGCGTCATGCATCTTATTACCCACCACATAGACAGGAGAACTACCAACGCGCAGGGTATCAACAGGGTAATAATAGATCGAATTTTGATAGAAGGCGTTCTCCAGATAGGAGGCCGCAGTATAATAATGGATATCGCCAGCAAGGAAGCAGGTATCCACCTTCAGGGTCAAGGCAGCAAAACTACAGGAGGTTAAACTAATAGGCGATCGAATAGCGGGAGGTCCTCGATCGCGTGGATGGCAAAATCCTCCAGTTATGGCTAACACCATGAAAGTAAGACCCATATATATATATATATATATATATATATATATAT
>BMAW01013167.1:68951-164771 GCA_019974015.1 Nephila pilipes
ACGATGGAACACAAGACTATAATCTGGAGGAACTATGTCAAAATTTCAGATCTCTGTTCGAAAGCGGTACATTCAGTGACTTGTCCTTGATCACATCTGATGAAGTTTTCCAGGTTCATAGAGTTTTGATTTGTACTCGTGCTCCCGAGTTTGCGGCTGAACTTGATATAGTCCGAGACGAGACCTTTTCAAATAGCGTTAAAGTGAATAGTGTGTCTTCTGCAGTACTGAAGTCTTTTCTGTCCTACCTCTATTCAGGCCAGTTAGAAAATCCGACTGCCGATGTACTGACTGGCCTCTACGAAATGGCAGAAAAGTACAATTTGGAGCAACTGAAACAACTCGTGTTTCCTGGACCAGTGAACAGCGAATTCAAGACTCGAATAGAAGCAATTAGGAAATCAGTCCTCTGGAGTATCGAACACTTCAGCAAGCGCGAAAGGAAGGACTTTCCAGTGTATAAATTTGTCGATTTGGAACTCGCCCACCTGGTGCTCACGTGCTCGCTCACCGATGATTCTGAGAATGGCGACAACTTTCAGGTATGCGTCCATAGTGTGAGAGGGAAAAACACTCAGAAAGTATATTTTCAATGCAAAATATCAGTGCTGGGAGCCCTTGGCGATTTGATAGGCTCAAAAAAATACGAGAGATGGTTCCACAGAGACAAATATGAGTATCGTTTTCCTATACTGAACGTGAGGAAGAACCGAATTCTTGAGAACGTGGTCTACCTACCCAGCGACGTCTTGCAGCTGTCCTTGGAATTCGCGGTGTCTGACGGCCGTCAGACTTCCGAGATGAAAAATGCAAGCTGTTCGTGGACATCTGGCGTCGAAGAACAGATCAGGTTTCTCAGTTTGCGACAACTCAGAGATGAATTAAAAGACCTATGGACTACGGGAAATCTCGCAGACGCGACTGTTCTTATACAAGACGGAGAAGAAATAGAGGTCCACAAAGCTGTTCTTGCTGTGAGGTCTCCCGTATTTTACAAGATGCTTCAAGAGTGTTCAAATGAGGACAGTGGAACTCGTCTGGACCTTTCCGATTTGGATTTAGGTAACACTTTGGAGCTGTTTAAATATGTATATCGAGGGGAAATACACGTTCATTCATTCGACAGGTATCTGCTCTTGTACGTTGCTGCACTTAAATACGGCATGCTTTCACTGATGGAGCAGTGCAAGTCGTATCTAGTTGCTAATTTGTCCGAAAGAAACGTGTCCGAAATTTTGATTTTGGCCGATGCTCACCAAGACGAGTTAATGTTCAAAGCTGCTCGGGAATACATCTCACAAAACAAGCTCGTGGTGTTGAATTCCAGGGAATGGGAAAGTCTTTTGACTCGTCATCCGCAGTTGGGTTCTAAATTACTGCTATGGCTGTCTACACAGATAAGTAAAGATACATAAGGTAGTTTTTTTTCATAATGTATATGTTTTGATCATATTTATTGGTCTAAATGTAATAGATGAAGTTGTATTTTAAAAAAGAAGAAATTTTGGAATGATGAAATAATTCCGTAGTCAAAACGATCATTTTTTTTTTTTTTTTTTTTTTTTTCAGTATTGTTAGGATTGCAAGTAAAAAAAATTTTTTTTTTGTTTATTCTATTTAATATGGTAGATAAATTGTTCGAAAATCAATTATTACAATTTTAATTTATTAACGTGTTTGTCAAAATGGCTCAAAAATGACGGTAGGCATGACGAAAAGACAGCACTAATAAAACTCTTAACCGAATAAAGTGAAACTAAATTTTCCACAATTAATGTATATAATATGATGTAATCGGATCTGAATAAAATTTTGCAGTTTGATTGTATAAAAATCATTTTTTCACATTTTTGTATAATTGACTTAATAGAATCGCATTATTTTTAGTAACACCTGAAAGAAAGTACTTTTAAATATGTCCGTTGGTTTCCTTATTAAATTTACTTACTTGATAAATTTATTAAACATGTATCATTTATTTTATCATCTCGTTATACTTGTAACCAATTCGTTGAAATGATATTCGTCACATTTTCAGTTTCAAATTTAAAGAGTTTGCAACGATAACTATTTTCTTGAATTTGAAAAAAAAAAAGAAGAAGATTATACTTATGTTGGTGTCAAATTGAGCAAATTCTTCGAATATTTTCAAATAAATCACGAACTATCTGAAACAAATAACAATACACTCATTTTTCGTTTTATATCTTCAAGAAAAATATGTATTTTATATTTTTGAAACGAGTTTTTGTATTACTGGATTGTTATCATTTTATTTGCACGCAGACGCTTCTGAAAATCGTTTCTTGGGACATGAGAGTAATTTAAGATAAAACGCATGCTTAAATCATAAATAATAATTTATACTCTTAATACTGCTATAAAAGAGAATTTTAAATTTCTTTGAACCCATTGATACTTTTACAAGAAAAGAGAATTCTGTAAGCCACTTCTCAGATCGATATTTTTAAATATAAACAGGTACAATAAGAAGTCAAGCAAGCAATTGAAGGACAATCGGTATAATGAATATGAGACACATTAAATTTGAATCCTTATCTTTTTTCTCATCACATTAAATAATTGAGAGTTATCGATAAGTAAAGATCAAAATATAGATAATTATTTTAACAATGATATAAGTGTCAAGTAATTTCTTCATTCATATTTTCACTAAGCAATTATTTCTCATAAACATGTTTTTCTCTTCGGTTATTTACTAAAACGAAATTTTTTTTTAATCATCTTCATTTTTTTGTATTCTCTGAAATATGTTTAAGCATATATATTGGAAGTAAACTAATAGTATCCACTCAAATAGTATTTTCTGTGAGGGAAAAAAAACTTAAAATTTGAATTCTTCGTCAACATATACTTTAGTTACGCATATTTTTTTTCAAAAGTATGTGTAACATTTTTGTAATCGACTTACGGAAATTTAAACATTGTCAACTGAAAAATTACCTTACCTTTTTATATTTTACATGTACAATTGATAAATATCTTATTCTGAAAGTCAATCATGTCTGAATTTCATTCAAAATATGTACAAAAACAACATCTCGAAATTTCCTTCGTTTTCCACAAAGGCAAGGCACTTGAGTGAGTGGCAGTTAGGTCTTACGGTGCAAGAGCCGAAAAAAAAACTAATCTATGCACGTTATTTAAACTGCAGCTACACATTTGCTTATACTGTAATCTAAACAAAACAAAAAAAAAAAAAAAAAAAAAAAAAAGGATGGAAAAAGTACAAATTCGTCGGCAAGGAGGAGGGTCTATAATAGAGAAGGATCGCTTGGCTAACCTGGGGACGCGTCAACTGCGTTTATCAAGAACAGTTAAGCATACAGGGAAAGTTAAAGGTCTCTAGGGTACCTTGGGGCATTTTTTCTGTACTCACTTAATGAGGATAGATTTCTGAGGTGGCAAACCACTTGAACCAGAGGAGCAAGTTATTTAATAATTACAAAAATTTAAGAGAAATAACAGGTCAATTGAAATTGTCCCCGACCTACCATAGTAAACAAATTTTTCTGGCAATATTAGTTTTTTTAATTCAACATAATTCCCTTCAAGGGTGATACACCGATTATAGCGACCCTCCAACTTTTCGATACCATTTTTGTAGTACGATTTGTTCTTTGCTTCAAAATAGGCCTCAGTTTCGGCGATCACTTCTTCATTCGACGAAAATTTCTTCCCAGCAAGCATTCTTTTGAGATCTGAGAACAGGAAATAGTCGCTGAGGGCCAGATCTGGAGAATACGGTGGATGAGGAAGCAATTCGAAGCCCAATTCATGGATTTTTGCCATTGTTTTCACTGACTTGTGACACGGTACATTGTCTTGGTGAAGCAGCACTTTCTTTTTCTTCCAATGCGGCCATTTTCGGCGATTTCGTCCTTCAAACGGTCCAATAACGCTATGTAATAGTCGCTTCCTTTTTCAAGGTAGTCAATGAAAATTGTTCATGCGCATCCCAAAATACAGACTCCATAACCTTGCCAGCCGACTGTTGCGTTTTCCCACGCTTTGGAGCGGGTTCATCGTTTGCAGTCCACTCGGATAACTGTCGATTGGACTTCGGAGTGAAATGATGTTCATCCATTGTCACATATTGACGCGAAAACTCGGGTTTATTACGCTTGATCATCTTCAAACACTGCTCCGAACCATCAACTCGTCGTTGTTTTTGGTCAAAAGTGATTTCACCCACTTTGCACAGAGCTTTCTCCTACCCAAATATTCGTGAATGATATGATGTACACGTTCATTTGATATCTTTAGAGTGTCTGCTATTTCATTCAATTTCAATTGACGGTCATTCAAAATCATTTTGTGGATTTTTTTAATGTTTTCGTCGGTTACAACCTCTTTTGGGCGTCCACCGTCTTCGGTGCTCATTTCACCACGTCTAAACTTAGCATACCAATCCTTGATGGTTGATTTTCCTGGGGCAGTGTCCGGAAACTCGGCATCAAGGCAAGTTTTTGCTTCAATTGTATTTTTTCCCTTCAAAAAGCAATATTTTATCCCTTTTATCCATTTTTTTCGCAATAACAAAAGTTGCTTCACTCAAAATGCTATAATTCACAAACTAACGATCCGACAGCTGTCAAATTCATACACGCATCTTTTGAGGGTTAGTGCTAACTAAAAAACATATGGATTTAATTCTAGTAGCGCCATCTATGTGTCAGGCCGAGGACTTTTCAATTGGCCTCTTAAATAAAATTGAAATTTTGAAACTTGCACTTTGAAAAAGGTTCTATATTTTTAATTTAAAATCACTTAAGGTAATTTTTTTAATATAATGCATATGTTTTGGAAATTATTCGAATGAAATTGATTTTTGTTTTTGTTCCCCATTATTCAATACAAACAATACAAAGTCAAAGCTTCCATATTTAAATGAACATGATACCATTTTTTGATTATTTTTTGACAATAACCCAATTATGGAAAGAAGCAAGATAAAATTTTTAAAAAAATATTTACTTAGAATGATAAACTAAGGTCAAATAAAATTTAATTTAATTGTGCTTAGTTTATCATTCTAAGTAAATAAAGTGTTACTTTACTCAGATCAGGACATTTTAACTTCTTCACAATAATATGCTCCTTTCGGATTAAATTTCCAGAACTTAAAACTAATTTCTGATTCAAATTTTTTAAACTTGTTTCACTTAATTTTTTGCATAAATACTGAAAATATCTTAATGTACTAGATGCGTGGAAGAAATGCACAGTAAACTCTGATATTTCTATCCTTACTGGAGATAAAGACTTAAGAGGGTTAAACGCTGCACATGTATGTTCAACACAAAATGATTCTCCGAATTGTTAATTGGTTGTCAGTTCCTTTTCCAAGTGTCCAGGGATCATATGACCAGGGTCAAACAAAAGCGGGAACTAAACGTTTCTCTTTGTTCAATCACAATTTAAGAGAAGTTCCAATAGGTACAAAACTAGCCTATTTTTGAGAGAATTAGAAAACAACCAAATGTAATAAGGGGAAATAAGGTTTGCGGAAAGTGTATTTCATTATTCATTACATTAGTATATAAGATATCATACTTTGTTTTATTATTATTTCTTATTATATTATAGCAATTTAAATTTATTAGTGTCTAAATCTTAATTTGGCTTATCCCTAAGTACATTTAGTGTCAGCTACTGTATTAAATGAAATAAAATTAATTGCCGCCCCGGGGGTATCTATTTACGGAAGATTCTTGGTACTTTTGTAAAACCCCGTCGATCCTGAAAGTTGTCTCAATTCCACCAACCATTACGAACTCACACCAGCCATTTAGACGGCCAAAAGTCACCAATTCCATTCAAGATAGCAACTATCGGATCCTCATTGTGAGCCCACATACAGTCTTCTATACAAATTTATCTGCACACATCCATAGCTTAGGGAATAAGTAGACTTCTTGCTTGGATTTTTTCTTTAGAGGCGGCCTCGGTAGCCGCATGTTTATGGTCACGAGTTAACGAACGGTGATGTTTCCATCGAGTCTTGATGCCATTAAAGACCTGTCGTGGAGCGGGGCTGATGCACTTTTAAGTTTAAATTTTTTGGATCGGATGTTTGAAAGAGGGTGTTGAGAAAACGAAACGCATTCAAAGAAAGTATCCTATAACGCATTAGTTTTCATTCCAGTCCAAATCTAACATAAAATGCAGTATTTAATTGTTGGTTCATTATACAAAACAAACACTTGATCTCATCAAAATGTTGAATTTGCATTAAGGACTTGAAAAAACACCAACAAAAGATGTTTTTACAACGTTTTTATGTATTTCACTTGGTGTGTGTCTGTGTGTGTATCATCAAATTATCGATCTTTAATTTAACCAACTTCCCATCAAGCTAGAGCTCCGAAACTTTGGGAATCGTTCTGACTCGCTCTTATCTAACAATACAATATTTAGACATTTGCGACAAGTTTTAACAAACATTTCAATATTTTTTTTTAATAATACAGTTTAGCCAATCACTTGGCACGATGTCAAAAAATGACAAACTTGGCGATTTTTTTTAGCTGAACGTTAAGTCCTTGAAGCGGATCGGGGTAGCCACATTTGGCAAAATACCACCGAATAATTCCTGTCACCAAGGGTGGTTGGACTAAACTGCATTCCAACCATTTAATTCACCGGATGAATTAATTAATTTTAGTTAGTTTTTTTATGTATTTCACATGGTGTCTATCCCTCTGTGTGTGTATCAATGTGTCATCAAATTTTCAATCGTTAATTTAACCAATTTCCCATCAAGCTAGAGATCTGAAACTTTGGGAATCGTTCTTACTCGCCTAACAATGCAATATTTAGACATTTGTGACAAGTTTTAACTAATATTTCAATAATTCTTTTAATAAACTTTCTCACCATATAAAAACGTTGTTTTTAAAAACGTTGGTTTTTATCTCGAATTATTAAATATATCTTTAGCTACATAGTGAATAAGTTTTTTGCTTTTTCATCTTTCCCCCTCCTCGACTAAGGAAGATTGCAGCCCCACTACTCATAACGTCACACACACACGACCACACGATCTATCTTTGCTTCCTACAGTTTAATCATCATGATTTTATTTTTAAAATTAACCCGCACGAAGAATAGTATTCCAATTCCTTTCTTTCAAATTGAAAGAACAATCAGGAAAAAAAATCAATTTATAAGTTAAAAAAATTATTTAATTATAAATTTACAAGCAAAAATATAAAAGAAAACGAATTTTACAAAGAAGAAGAATATGGATGGATTCATCATTATAATATTTAGGAAATAATAACTAAGAAATAAATATATACTTAGTAATACCCTATGCGATGAACTTCATTTCATTCGGACATTTATCAAAAGTGTTTTACGGTGAGCAATCGGTAAAAGTTTTATGACTCGATTCTTTTATTTCAAAATTAAAACAAAGCAGACGCCATCTCGCGCACACCTTTTCTAATACCACTCTCGGAACTTCGTAACGAATGCGAAGTGTTAGGGGAGAACAGGAACGGGAGAAAAGCGAACATAAAACTGCCCCGACTCTTGATAGGGACCACGTGTCCGAACGGATGTTCCAACCCCTTTAAAACTCGGGTGGGAGAGAATGTTTTATCGGTGGGGTCTAACGCCTCATATGCAAAATGAAACAAAAGGGGGAGATAGGACTGTTGTAGACAGTCTGTTTATCGGTCACATTCCAAAGATGTGGAAAAATTCGATTTAAAATACCCACTTTCTAGCCAGAGGCGCTGCTTTAGTTTTCATCACCCGATGACAAATGAAGATTTCGTGCCTCTTCCTGTTTGCCAAAACTCAATGGGAAAGAAAAAGATTTTTTTTTTTAAAAAAACAATATATTTAAAATGCTATATAGCGTTTAAGATAAAAAGAATTCGCATTCTTATTCTAAGCAGTTTTTAACATTTTAATATTTTAAAGTACGTTTAAGCGTATATTTTTAAAGTTTCTTTAAATTCTTATAGATAGAACGAAGAAAGATAATTGAGATAACAATGGTAGCTCGAAAATACAATTATTCTCAAAAATTGTTTAAATGTAACATTGCAAAAACTGAAAACATTACATTATATTTAATAAAACACTAGTGTACAAAACTTAAGCAACTTTTCAGATTGGATCGTAATTCCGAAAAAAATCAACTGGATGACATGAAATTTACACTACAGAGGGACATTGTAGCCCTTAAAGGTTGATGAATTGTACATATACACTCTAGAACAAAGCAGAAGAAGGCATTATTGATAGAATGGTGTAAGTAAAAAACTTTGTCTGACCACGAGGAAGAACAGCAAACCTAAGTCCTTAGTAAGTGATATGACCTTCTCTAACAGCAATGGTTGCACAATATCGTCTGTTCATACTCAACACCAAATTATCCAGCAATTCTTGAGATAACAGTTGTCACTTACCTATTTTAGATGTCTGATGTTCTCAGAAGTTTACGATCTTGTTGTCAGGCTTCTCTCCAAAGCATCCCACACATGTTCGATAGGATTTAAATCAAGGGAGCACGCTGGCCAATTCATTCTGTAAATATCATCATTTTCTAGAAGCTACTGAACAGTAAAGATCCTGTGCGGATGTGCATTGTCATCCAACATAAATAAAGTCTAGACCAATGGCACCTCGGAACAGATGTACATGGGAAGGTTAATTTCCTCGTTATAACAATTTCCGGTAAGTGAGCCGCTGTCAAAGGTATGGAGCTCCGTTCTTCTATTCAACATAATGCCTCTCCTTACAAGCACTCCAAGACAACCCAAGAAGTCTCCTGATGTTAATAGGATGAAACCGCGTCTTTATCTCTCTCCTTATCAACTGGAGCTGAGAATCGTTGCTCGGACTGAAACAACTCTCATCAGTATACAGAACATGACTCCATTGATGAGATGTCTAATGTTTGTACTCTTGACACCACTGCAAACGATGCCGCCGATGGGCTGCTGTTAAGGGTACGCAACGTTGAAGACGACGGGTGAACAGGCCTCTTTTATGCAGACGTCTAGCTAGAGTAAACATGATACTTGTCGTCTTTTTGCCGTATCAGCTGCTGAGCATTGTTGCCCGATGTCTAGTTCCGGTCTCTTTTTGACTTCAGAATGCTATAATGGTCAACACTTGCAGTTGTTTTCTTAGGCTGAACCACCTCCGGTCTTTCTTACAGCTGTACCTGTAATTTGGAAGGCTTTCCAAGTTCTTAAAACTATAATTTGTCAATTCGAAATTCTTGTACAACACTCCTCTAACTGCGCCCCTCTTCAAGCTTTCCGATGATTCTATCACGTGCAAAGGCATCATAATGGTTTCTTGTAGCCATTATGAACATACGATTTCATTTTGACTTGCAGGGAATGTCTGGAAAAGCTCCTTCCTCCTTCTTTAAAATTGCCTTGGCAATGAGCGCGCGCATTACACGTGTTTGCAAGTCGTGACGTCCCCTCTGATGTCATAAAGCTAATATTTGTGTATGCATCACCTTTCTATTGAGATACCGTCTCACTGTACTAGTCGCATAAAACTCTTTTCAACAATTTCATTGTTATATGTTGAAAAACCCATTTGTTGCTTAAGTTTTGCATTAAATGAAATAGTACATTTCTTAGACACATAAATCCAAAAATGTCCAAAACTAAAGCAAAACTATTAAGACAGAAAATTAAATATTTAAGGAAATAATCAAAAATCAAATAAATATTTTTACAAATCAAAAAATATTTAGTAAAATGATTAAACACTCTAAAATTTAAATATCCAAAACCCAAAAATTTAAAACAAATTATTAAAAATCAAACAATTTAAAAGAAAGAAAAGTGAAAGAAAAGCAAAATTTAGAAAAATGGAACCAAAGTAATAAATATTGTTCTATACTTTGGAATGGAAGAATGTGTGTTTATACTGGTAATTACTGTTCAAATCACTTCAATTGAATAATTTTATAAAAAAAAAGTGGTAACAAACGAAATATCACATATATATATTTTTTTAAGGCCGTTGATCAAAAAGGCACTGATAACTGCTGAACTCGAACGTTGCTATATTCAAAATAATAAAAGAATATTTTTAAGATCTGCAAGGAAGTATTATCTTTACTATCCTCAGAAAGACACGAAGAATTCAAATGCAAGACAGGTTTTCTTGACTAAAAAAAATAAAGAAATAATTTTCCTTTCATGTGTTGATATCACAATTTAGATTTTAATAAACGTATTTACGCCCTATTTCGTTTTAAAGTTGTCTTAAAATTCTATTATTTAATGCGGTTCTAGTTTCAATATTTGAGCCCAGACTTCAATATCAAAAGTGGGATCTGCAATCAACAAAATCCATATCGAGTCTCTTGTTCGATTCCTGGTTCTTGAAAAGATCTAACGAGTGGAATAATGAGGCTTGATGCATTTTAAGAGAAACGGTAAAAGTTCTCATGTGATTAGATGTGGATTTTAGGAGGGAGAGGTTTTAGTTCAAGAGTCATCCTCGTCATTTGACCTAGGCTGAAAATGGCGAGATTCATCGTCAAAGTTTTAGAGTGATGAGAATTTTTACCAAAACAAATCTTCAAATTTGTTGGTAGCATTACTCGTACACTTACGAGGGCAGTTTACAAAGTACTCGTGATAGGAATGGGGTAACTCACTGTAGCACTTATTGTCCATTGATCGTTCTTCCCTTTTTGTAAGAAATCAAAGGGTATGATACCATTACCTTTTTGACCACCATCTTTGGATCAGATTCACTGGAACTAGACCATTATCTTGATTGTTGCTTGATTTCCAAAAAAATCACAATGAATCCAGGTCTCATCTACGATGACATCTCGACGCAAATTAATGACGAATACTCGACGTGATATCTATCAAATTTTGATTTGGTAGCAAATGGCTCTCAAATCAAAATTAATCTATTAATCTGTGTCAGGCTCGTTTTAACGCCGTTTAACAGAGGGCATTACTAAATGGCAAATCCCACTCGACTTAGAAACACCCCATCTTTCGCATAAAACATATTTTTAAGGCATCCTTGAAACCTGCTTCATTGATGGTACTTGGTAATCATTCTCAGAGAAAGATTTAACATACAATATAAATAAATTTTATTGATTGATTATTAATGTCGGACTTAGAAAGCAACACGAGGGCTATCGTCATTTTGAACCTCGGTCAAGTGACGAGGACGACACCAGAGTCAGCACTTCCATTCCAAAATTCCACTCCATGCTAACGGAAGAACTCTACAGATTTAAAGTGCATCAGTCCTGCTACATGACGGATCTTCTCTGACATCAAACTCGAATCCACGACTCGAAAGGAACAATGCCGGCCACGAGTTCGAGACTGTGACCACTGCAGCTGTCTACTCCAGTTACGACGATCAGAATGAAAGAAAGAATTAAAAGTCTGAATGATCTATGTTTTAATAAAGGTTCAGTCTGGATGCATTCCGAAAACCAAAGGTATATCCGGAACATTATTCTATGCATTACAGTTTATTTTTTATTTAGGAAGCTCGTAGGTAGATATGACGTCAAATAATTTCTGGAACAGTGATATCGTGGAGCAGAATGTGCTGGAACAATTCGCTGAACTAGAAATAATATACATAGTTTTCGGCGATGAGCTCCTAGGTATTAATGTGCAATAACTTTAAATGTTGGCTTTAGTTATATTTTATAAAATCAAGCCTTCTGCTAAAGACTACAAATTTTGAAGCCCTTCTTAAAACGTAGATAAAATTTTAGAAGGAAAAAAAATATTTATAAATGATATTTTAAATAAGTGAAAAAAAAATCTAAAGAAGCTAGATATACGTTTATTTTCCTTTTTCATTGAAATAGTTATTAAGCAAAACATGCTCTTTCAAGTTAGGGAAAGTCCCTTCCATGAGAAAAGTCCATCTAGTCTAGAGCGAAAACCAAATTAGAGTCCTCGAGGGAAAAGGAGGTGAATAAATTCCGAAGTCGAGAAACAACTCAACCCTTACAACCCTCTGGAGCTTGAGAACTTTTCACTTATTCATGTGGCGCGAGAGGGTTGCAAATTCAATTGAGAAATTTAAATGGATATTCTTGCAAGTGGATTATTGATAAGGTCATCCTCCTGACCTGAAACGTGACCCTAGAATGGGAGACTTGGCAGGTACCTAGCACGGATTACGAAGATAGACGACTGCTATTTAGGTGGAAGTTTGTGGCAACATGTTGGGTAGAAAGTTCAAAAGTCGTTAAGATCTCGACGAAAGAAGAACTAGAAGAGTTGGAGGGAGAAAAAATGCTGAATGATGATATTTTATTTAAAGAATAAAAAGGGATTAGTTGCGAAGATAGAGAATATTTTATTGATGGATATAATGTAAAGTAATTCAGTCAATATTTTGCAATAGGCTTTTCACATGAGTTTTTACTTTCATGATATTTCTATCAAAATCATGTTTATGAGTTCCATGTTAAATATCCATCAAGATAATCTGTTTATATAAGCTCACGTCTGCATAAAGCAGTGTCACGTAAAAGACAAAAAATTGGACTGTAAATTCTTATCAACGAATAATTATTTTAAATTTTGGAGAGAACTGTAATATTTTTAAATCCCATATTTTAAATCCCAAGTGATGATTCTTCACGTTTATTTCTCCAAAATTCTTTTTAGATATATTTTTGTCTCTCTTCAAATGTGAAAAAAAAATTATTGTATTTGATAGAAGGTTCTAAAACATAGATCATATTTCTCCCTTTATTAAATTCAACACCATAATTTTTTTGATTGATTGTTTATTAATTGCACTGAGAAGAGACACGAGGGCTATTGGCGACGGACCTAGCAACTTAAACCACGATCAAGTGATGAGCAGGACACCTGAGCTGGCTCCTCTCTCTTCAAACTTCCACTCTACACCAATGGGAGAGAAGTTATTTAAATAGATTTAATATGGATCAGCTACGCTGCACGATTCCGCTACATGATGGATCTTTTATGCCATCAGGACTCGAACGCACGACGCGACCATACGACGTCGGTCACGATTCGAGACTCTTGTCATAAAGTTACAGCGGCCACATTTGCTTAATGGAGTTTTTTTGGCAGGAAATAGCTGAAATATATATATATGCTGATTATGAGTTAATTCTAGATTTTTCTATCGGTTCTTGATTGATTGTTTGATTTTATGAGGAAATGAACAACAAAGTCTATTATCCCATCAGTTCTGCATTTTTTTTTTCAATCGTATAAAAAACACGGAAGAAGTTGTCATTGTATATATAATATAGTTCATTAATAAATTTTTTCTATTAGTTCAGTATTTATTATACATTAGGTTGTGAGAAATTCCTAAGAATTTTCACAAAAAGTTATTTAAAATTGGAATGAAAATCCGAGTAAAAAATTAGGATTCTGAACGCTTAGCTATTTATTTCTGTTTGGTTTGTAAAATTTCGTCCAAAAGAAAAAAGTGATTGAAATTGCCAAGCGCATATAAATGAAACAAAATAAGAATATCAGTTGGATAATTTTAATGTAGACAATTTTTGGTTGACATTTACTTTCGATTCAGACTATTATCAATTTAAATCTCTCATATTCTCTATTTTTATTTCGAGACCAAGTTTCCAAGCCATACATTAGGAATGGCCTAATGAGAGTTTTATAAGTAAAAAACTTCGTTTTTCTGGTGAGAAAACGAGACTTCAGCAAAGAGGGGAGTCCAAAGAGCGTTTTGTTGACCAGGGAAATACAACTTTGGATATCAGAGGTCATGACATTTTTTGCATTAAGGCTCCCGTCTACCCGCCATTTTGATTTCGTAGACGTAATGTTAATCCTATGGAATTTTGACTTTAATTCTCACGTCTTTAATATTTGAACTATTTGAATGCAATAAAGTGCATTTGAAAGAGCAAAAAATAATCAATGCTTCTGTGGAATTACTTTCCCTCTAAGATTTATAAAAATATTATTATTCTTATTTTAATTATTCGTTTTTGAGTTTTCCGGCTTTTAAAGAATATTTTCAAATATTTTTAAAAATCGGAGGAAAAAAGTAATTCCACAGAAGCATTCATTATTTTTTTCTCTTTCAGATGCGCTTGATTGCATTCAAATAAATCAAATAGTAAAGATGAGAGAATTCAAGTCGAAATTCCATAGGATTAACATTAAGCTGATGAAATCAAAATGGCGGGTAGACGGGAGCCTTAAGAAGAGATCCACGATAATTAAAACATGATACAATTTCAAACTCATTAGGGCCGATTTTTGAATGATTGAATCGCTTGATGGTGTTTTCAGTACAGGCATATACCTTTTTCCAGTGCAATATTGAAGAGGAGGCATGAAAGAGAGTCATCCTGTCGAACACCATTATTAACACTTAGGCCCTCTGAGACGGCACTCATGAATTTAATTTTACACCTGGTGCCACTCTATGCACATATTACAAATTTAATCAGTTTACGTAGAATTTTAAATCCATACATTGCTTCTATTAGATCACTGTCAAATGCGGGCTTAAAGTCAATAACAGATGATGAGTGTCTATACCATAATCAAGAATCTGACGCGAACAAAAATATTTCTCAATCGGGGACTTCCCCTTTAAACCCACATTGATAACTGCAAATTTCAGATTCGACAAATATTCTATCTCTGAAACAGAATATTAGACAGCATTTTATAGCATGTGCATGGAAGGTCAATACTTCTATAGTTAGAACAAACTATTGGGTCCTCATTCTCTTTCAATGACCTTGTGTATAATTGTTATAGGTTGGTTAATATTTCTGGTACTGAGTGATCTATAGACATAAAGGGCCGATAAATTGTTATAAAGTCCTTTTTAAATCATCCCTATATTTTCGATTAATTTAAGAATTCTTACTCTGAAATAGGCATAAAGATACTATATCTAATATAATATGTTAAAAAAAAACCCCTTAGAATACGAGATATACGAGGTGTGGATATTAAATAACGAAACTGACGCTTCTCCAGAAGAAGTACGCATGCGTCAAATGTCAGCGAGTGATAGTTGTTTAGCATGAAACCTTCTCTTTTGAATTCAGTGCCTCTCCCTTCTGTTAACAAATAAGTATAGCCATAGCCATTATTCACATTAGAGGTATTTTTATTTTGTTTTGCTGGAAAAATAATGAGTATAACAATAGAGCTACGAATTGTTAAGAAATTTCAAATGAAACTTGGTAAAACTGCTACTAAAATTTACAATTTATTGAAAGAAGTGAATGGTAATTAATATTTATCGCGTGCATTTGTTTTTGAGTGGTTGAAGCATTTTTGAGTTGATCGAGAAGACGATGAAGATAATTCACGTCCAGGTCGTCCTTCCACTTCAAAAAGTGATGACGCATAACAATTTTAACATGCGAAATATGTGTGCCAAAATGGTGCCTAAAACTATCATATTTGAATAGCAAGAATCTCTCAAGAATGACACTTTGAATGCCATTGAAATGACCCAAACTTATTCTAATAGATAATAACCTGTGATGAACAATGGGCTTTTGCTTTAGATCCGGAAACCAAGTGCCAATCTATGCACTAGAAGAACCCATCTTCACTGAGAGACAAAAAAGTTCAGATGAGCAAATCAAAAGTCAAAGCAATCAGGATTGTTTTTTTAAATTTAAATATTTATGGGATTGTGTACTTCACCGGTTCTTGAAGGTCTAACTGTTAATGAGTATTACTACCTTCACGTTCTTGCTGAACTCCGTTACAGAAAAAGGAAAAATGACCCGAATAGTGGAAGGCTAGTCATTGCCTGTCAAGAGGACAATTTTAACAAACAAAATGTGTGACAAAATTGTGCCTAAAATTAGTGGAAAAAGGGTGAACAACAAAAACTTCGCACAAATCACACTTTAAATGTCATTGAAACTGACACAAACATATTGGAAAGGATAATAAAATGTGACGAATCGTGTTTTTTTTTTTTTTACTTCAGGTCCTGAAACGAAGAGACAATCCATGCACTGGAAAAGCCCATCTTCACCGAGTGCCAAAAAAAGCTAGATTGAGCAAGTCAAAATTCAGAGCAATGATGATCGGGCTTTTTTTCAATAATTCTGGGATTGTGTATCTTCTTTGGTTCCTGATGGTCAAATTATGAATCAACATTACTACCTTCACGTTCTTGCTGAGCTCCATGAAAGAATAAGGAAAAAACGACCGAATTATGGAAGGACAAGTTGTTCAACTGTCAAGAGGTTTCTAGCTAAAAACAGCATTCCAGGGTTAGATCATCCACCTTATTTGTCGGATCTTGCGTTATGCGACATTTATCTATAGTGAATTCTGCATTAAAAGGAACAAGATTCAAGTCCGTTGAATCTGTGAAAGAGAAAGCGGCAGGCGTCCTGAAAGGGCTGACAGAAGAATACTTCCAGCACTGTTTCGAGTAATGGAAGATTCGCATGGAGCGTTGCAGGGATAGAAGAGGTGTAAGGTGATAATACGTAAATATGTATGACATTAAAATAAAATGTTTTACAGCGTCAGTCTCGTTATTTACTAGCCACAACTGGTTTGTAACTCCATCAGAATCTTTAAGAGGCATTTTATTCCAAATAAAAAAAATCTTTCGATTTGCAAGCTTTATTTCTCAAAATAATAATAGCCACACATTTCCTTCAAATGATTTTTATAAAAGCGCATTTTGCGATTAAAAAAATGTACAAGATTTAAACTCTCCAGATAGCTCTGCATAGTTTGTGCAACAACCCCTCCTATGAATTGTTTGATTCGTAATTTTAGATGGACATGGAATGCGGACATAAAAGGAGACCGCCCTTCTTCAAATAAAATCGAATTCATTCTCGTCCAAGCGCTTCCCACAATAAATCTTCACCCTCCCCCGCATTCGAAAACAATTCGAACTCCGTCCCGCCATAAAGTCTTCTCGTAAAACGCCGACCGGGACATCTTGATCGCTTCCGGAGCTTGACCGTGTCCAGCCGTCCGGCAACAAAATAAACATCACCCTCTCCTTGTCAGTCGGGCGTAATGAAATTAAGTACGGAAGGAGGGGGTGGACGTTTGAACACCGAGGAGATTTGGAACGTCCGAGTGGCTGTCATTAGGAGTAGGGGTGTCGAAGAAGGGTGAGCATGGAATTCGGATTTGGGTGAGGAATAGGAGGGTGGGGGATAAATCAGGCACTGCATTTTCATCTATGCTGATCATACTTCCAGTTTTTTAAGTTTTGTGAATAATGATTGCCCTATGATATGCCTTTATCAAATTGTAAGGAAAAATTTAGAAAATTTATTTCCATCTAAAATAATCCCCTCCCCCTTTATTTTTACTTGGATTAAGAATTCAAAATTAATTCTGGTAACTTATCGATATTTATAAGATCTATGTATTTTGAGTATGCGTATTTATTGGACAGCAAAATTTTTGAAAATGTATCTGGGTGGAAATATATCGTTAAATACTGGTAAATTTTATGTATGCTTAAAATATACTTATCATAATCCACAAGATTACGAATTTTCATATTCCAAAAACAATGTTATGGCAGAAAGATTTAAGGTCCTACTAATTTATTGAATTTAAATTGAAGAGTAAGAATTTAATTCTTACGGAATACAGTTTTTCTTCTGCAAAAAATATTTTGTCAATGACAGTATCAATCCAGTCTCGGTGTTTTATTAAAAACTGAAATTAAAGATTAAACGAAACCTTCGTAATATCGCTTGCAGAATCCGGAACATTGTCTCTTCCCTTGGGACATTGTTTTCTTCCCTGCAAAGCGACTTTTGCAGTGGGAAAGATGGTTTTACAGACAAAATGAGCAAATACTTGGAAGTAATGCTGAATAGTTAAGGGTGACCTTGAAACTAAATTTGGTAGCTAAATCGCCAAATTTGGTGACAAAATTAGATAGCCCTGAACCAACCCACAGACTAAATATGCCAGCCACTATGTGTATCGGCTAAAGTCCAAGCAGTGTGTGCAGACAGAATGAATAAGTGCGATATTGTGATTATAATTGCTAGTATCAACGATCGGGCGAGTTTATGCTATCGTATAGTTTTGTGTTCATTGTTTCCTATTAAAAGGAAACGCAGTGTATTTTTGTTACAGATTCCCAAAATAAGTTTGGATTTTCTTGGAAAGAACCTGCTTTTCTACATTCGTAGAACCATCATCCACGTAACGATATGGATCAATAACATGTCGTTAAATTAATAATAATAATAATAATAATAAAGATTACTACACCCAAATCAAATCTAAAGAAACCCAATTCTGTCAAGAGCTTTGTATACATTAGGAAATCCTGTTTTAAAGCAAAGAAACAGTTCAATTCAATTGATTTCTACAGTGAACAAGAGAGTTTTTGAATACAAAGAATTCATTACATAGATATTCATTACATATTTATGAATAATTCACAAAATCTATTAAATAACTTCAAATTATTTACAATACATTTTCTAGCATTTTATACCAGGAGAGGGGGAAACATGATACGAAAACAAAAAAAAAAAATTTTACAGCTTTTCTAACATAATGTGAAACACGTTTTTATTTTTAATCTTACATAACAACTTTTCCTAAATTATTAAACAATTGTTTAAATAATGCTTAAAAATAATCACATACCAAAGGTGCTACCCCTAATGTTAACATATGCTTAATACTGAGTTCAAAGCTTCGAATTGATTAAATATGGAATTGCGATTAAATAAGAATATAACAAATAAATATAAATAATAAAATCAAAAATGTGTTTAATAAAATATCAAAAATACAGTTTCTATAATTTAGGTATGCTAAAAATGCTTGTAGAATTCTAAAAATGTAAGTAATGGAAAATTCTTTTAAAATATATGGCTTGCAAGAACTAATTAATCGAAGCATGTTTTTCTTACTTATTCCATGAAAAAGCAATTGCGGTTGAACCTTAATAAAATCGGAAAAAATTAGGCTTCGAACATTATTTAGTTAAAATAAAGAGATAAAAGAAGTGAAAATACTTAAAAACGAAACAAAAAAGTTCTAAGTTGTATGATCCCACCTTTCATTTTTTTTGACAGTCGAGTTCATAGGATCGCATCCTGATTCCATTAAAGACCCGTCGTGTATTGGGGCTGATGCAAGTTAAATCTGTCGAGACTTAATGCCCTAAAGACGAATTGGAGTGGAAGCTACGAGAAGGCTGTACCAACTCAGGAGTTGTACTCGTCATTTGAGGTCCATCACTATTACCTCCTCGTGTAGCTTCTAAATGCGACGTTAATAAACAACAAATCAATTGAATTTATTAGCGTACGTGAATTGTTTCCGGGCACATGCATGGATTTAAATTCAGAGGCACATGCATATAATAATATATGTACTACGAATATGCTCATATTTAAGCTTACGTGAATTTCTAACAAAAAAGAATAAATAAGTAAGAAAGGTGGGAAAAGGAAAAAGAAAGATTAAGTTACTAATACATCAAGTTTCTTACACAATACATAAAATTGGAATTTTTATACATCCCCAAAACGCCAATTGAAGAAAATGGTTGATCTCATAGTTTTGAGCTAGAGAAAATGTACTAGACGACGTTTGAACAGGTACATCATTTATTGATTTCCCCACCATGTCCAGTGAAGAACTTAAGGCCAAATGGAGTTTGAGTTGAAGATCACATTTTTTATCAGGATGGTCTTCGAGGAAAGTGCGCCTACTTATACCCATCAACCCAATAAAACATGTTTGATGCGCGATTGTTTATTAATGTCGCACTGAGAAGCAATGCAAAAGCTACTGGCAATGGACTTCGCCATTTTGAACATCAGTCGAGTGACGAGAACACCTGAGTCACCTTCTACACTACTCTTATAGGAGAACTTGGAGCCTCGACGCATTTAACATACATTAACCTTGCTATATGGCGAATCTTTAGCGGTATAAGGAATTGAACTCACGACTTGAGGAAAACAATGCCGTAAGCGAGTCCGCGGCCATGACCACTCAGCTACCGCGGCCCCCTACGTAACGGGGATGATGCATGTTAAATCTGTTGGGACCCCCCTCCATTGGTGTGGTACGGAAGTTTGGAGAGGGAGATGCCAGCTCAAGCATATGTTGTTGAAAATGATTCATATAGGCTGTATTACTAAACACAGAATAACTAATATTGAATAGAAAGCGATTTCATTCGGACAAATATAATTAAGAGCAATATAATTATATAAAAATATGTAATAAATCTAATATCACATAATGTTCATAAGAAAATAATTGGTATTTCCAATAGCAAGTAAACGCTTATTTATTGTTTTATTTTTTAATAACTCGGAACACTTACGTCAATATTTATTCTGATTCACACTAAACTCCCAAAAATTTCGTACTATAGCTTGCACTGAAGCAGAAAGTTATTAAGAACAGTTGATATTTATACCAATAGTCAGATACAATTTACATTTTTCTTTTTCATTTATACATTTAATTTTGACAATGTCGAGGAAAAAAATATTAAAAAAAAAAAAATTCGTTAAATATGCAAATCCAAATGTGATTTATAATCTATAAAAGTATTCGGAACAACCAAAGAAATATTTCAAAAATATGCAATTACCTGATATTTCTAATGCCACAAAACAAAATTTAAAATATTCGGCACTACTTCTTTACCTCTTCCTCATAAAAGTTTAATTATTTTACAAAACGGAAGTGAAGCGCTGTTCACACTGGCCTATAAATCAACTCATAAAAACGTGATCAACTATGAAAGAACTATCAAAACAGGGGAAGTAAAAGTTCATTTTCAAATTTGCATCGTGTAATTCCCACCGGAAGGAGCTCTCTAACCCATCATTCAACTTTTTAAAATATTCCCTTTCACTCCTCATTCACCCCCGCCCCCTTGTTGCTTTTAAAACGCGTCGAATCGCGTCTAATTGGAGAGGCGTCAACGCTTTGCTCATTCATGATTCAGGCGCGATTTTACAGCGAGCGGAAGGGAAACCGATTGGCTACGCTTCCCGAGGAGCAGATATCTCTATTTAAATATTGAAAGGATTCAAGGATAGATGATTTTTGGCTCAAAGGTCCAATTTCTTAAAAAATTCAATTATTTAGAGAGTTGGGAGCGTTGAAAAATATATCGAATTTAACAGTTCGTCATTTTGATGTTAGCACAAAGTTGGAAGGATATAAACGACTATTTCACGAATATATGTTGTTCAAAGCAATCTCTTTGACGGAGTGCTTTATTAAAAACATTTCTCAAAAGCTTAAAAAAAAAATTCTGCATAAAGTAAATCAAACCTTACAAGCTATCGCAGATTGAAATGAAAATCTATTATGCATGGTCTCGTTTTTTTTCCCCGAATATAAAATTTATTTGTTATTATATATATGTTGGAAACAAAGTTAAGGAAACAGCGGAGAAATAACCCAGTAATAAATACTAAAATAATATTAATTACATTTTAAGATGAGCCGCTTAAGGATAAGATTTGTTGTTGTAAGATTATCGTAAAAAATGAAATGAATAAAATTCGCATCTTCGACAGGAAGGCAATAACATTTATTCACATGGGAAAAAACGATTCTTTTTGCCTATAGGTTAAGATATAATTTGGTATGAATTTATGGATTACGTATTATAGAATACAAATGTTTGTGTTGCATTCTTTATAAAAAAAAGTGCGTTTACATTATTCTTTTGTATTAAAATACTACTTTAAACGCTATTTTATCATATAACAAGTAGAAGAGTACCCGATCTTCACACACGGATGCAATTCAGCAAGCAAGCGTCAAATATTTTTAATGTGAGCCCCCACCCAACACGATGATAGCCAACGTATCCAAAAATTTGCTAAATTTACAGCGGTCATTTAAAAACCATTCGATTTTATTCGCATCTTTTGACCACTATAAGTGTGGGGAAAACTGTTACATCTACTGAAAACATAGAAAAATTATAAAAAAGGTGAATTCTTGAAAAAAATATTACCCCCCCACCAGAAAATCTTTTTTGGCAGGAATATCAGCACAGTTCCTTCTATATATCAGTGAAGCACCCTTAAATTTTGGAATGATGCAATCAATGGTATGGATTTGTAAGTGGACAAACAAACCTTTAAATTTATATATAAGATAATAGCTGGTACACTCGATCTTCATCCGGATGCATTGAAATATATAACGATCCAGCTCGAAGCACAAATTTTTTTTAATGAAAACCAACTTTTAATTAATATTTTGTGTTTTGTGTGTTGTTCCGTTCTTTTTTTTTTTTTAAAGAGGGCTAAATGTCAAATGTGTTCCGTATATGAGTACAACTTCATTTATATCAATAGATTTCTGGATGAAATGATTGAAGTTCTTTTGAAAAAATCCAAAGATGATACTTTTTATGGCTATTTTCAAAAACGGGCTCACCTATTTGCACACCCAATGGTGCAAGAATTTTTCAACATTCTGTTCGAGACTTAGCAGCAAAGTATACAAAATATCAGTTCAAATTTATTTTGAAAAGTCTTATTAGCATGGACGAAAATTATTCAAAAATAAAAATAATTGGTTTTAAGAAAAGTTTAAAAAGAAATTTTTTTAAGTAAATCGCTGTTGCTGCCATTTGTCGATTGGAAAGTTTAGTTTTTATTAACGTCACACTAGAAGCAACACGAGAGCTAATGGTGTCGGACCTCGTAATTTTGAGCCTCGGTCAAATGACGAGGACGACAGCTGAGCTGGCACCTCCCTCTCTTAACTTCCACACCATGCCATCAGGACAACTTGGAACTGCGACAGATTTAATGTGCATTAATCCTACTACACGTCGGATCTGCAGTGGCATCAGAGCTTGACCCCACGAATCGATACATTACTAAAATGCATCATTTAAGATATTAATTCAAAAAATAAATAAATGGCGTAAAATTTCATTCATTTATAAAACACCGAATAAAAGTTTCCCATTTCGTTTATTCCAAAATATTTCGTAAGCTGTTTAGTTTTAGCAAGCTTTTATGACAATTAATCATCCCAACATGTCTCCGAATTTCCTTATTTTATGAGATTGTTTTCTGAAAGGAAAACCAAGAGCAAAATCCAGAAAACATATAATTGCAGAAAGACAGGAAAAGGGATAAAAATCGAATAGGAAAAGGACGTGAAAATGTTTGTCTTAAATTTTAAGGGGGTTGCATTTACATCAAGAATAGAACGTAAGATATTAAAAAGTATTTTTTCATGCGTTCTGAAATCGAAAATTTCAATTCCGTTAAGAGCTTCCAGTCACTCGACGCATCTCCTCGTAAGTGAGGTCACACCGCAACGGTTGGGAAAATGTCACCTCGATTAAAAATGAAAAATGATTTCATAAGGGAAAAGGCGCAAGTTTTCTTTGTTTCGTCATTAAAAAAAATGAAAGACATTCGAAGGAGGATTCAAATGGAGGAAAAAAAATTCGAACGAAAGAAAATTCGTAAAAACGCTTAGATACTGAAGGAAAGCTTTAAAAAGAAACCCTTTAAACAGGAAAAAAAAATACCGAATTTCAAATGTAGAATATTTTAGAAAATGGGAAATATTTATATACATTTCACGTTTATGATCTCATAAAATTTTTATTTAACTTTGAACTTAATAATTAGGCATATTTTCCAAACAGAACAATAAATGGAAGAAATGTCGCTTTATAAAACTTATTAATTTTAGATTATAATTTAATAGATTCCTCGTATGAACGTCATCCTGATGATGAACAAGTCAAATCCAAACCCGTATCGGTTATTTGTTTCTCATCAGGTTATTCGAACCAAGAAATTTTTTTTAATAACATTATTTGATAGCAGTGAAACCATATTTGTAAACTTTATTAACATCAGAATATTCTTGACTGGAAAAGAGCTTTCTGTGCTATTTATGTTTGCTAACAATAAAGGGACCATATTTGCGAATCGTGAATTCATTTCAGCAGCAAAGTTTTAAAACTTTGATTTTTTTTTTAGTAAATGGTTAATTGCAATGAAATGATATTTATATGTTCTTCTTTAAAGAACGAAGCGGAAATATGATTTCACTGCTTAAAAAAAGCTATGAAATCGCAATATTGAACCCATAATAATGAAATGTAAGTCCTTTTAGTTCCATCGTTGTTTCACAAACGCGACGTAGAATTTTAGCAAGACAAACTCTGTCTATGAAAAATATTTAACTGTTTACAAAATCAAGTTTTAAATGAACTGCGTAAATTACAAATATTAAGGAAATATGTGAAGAGGTCTGAAAAATAAATTTTTGAAAAAAAGAAATAATAATAGAAATAAAACAGACGCGTAGTTAGAAAAATACAAAACGATACTTTTTTTGAACTTTCAAAACTTTTAAGGAGAAAAGAGGTAAACTGTTTAGCGTAGTTAATTTATTTCATGAAATTAACGTTCTCTTTTTAGTATATTCTAAATGGAAATAATATTTCTTATTCAAAAAAGCATTTGATTTAAATGAAACTGTTTGCTTTAAATACTCCTCGTTTTATTTATTTAAATTCATTATTTTATTTAATTTCCCATTCAAGATAATTTCTTCTTAATTTTGTTTGTTTGTTTTGTTTTTAAGAAACGAGTTCGTGCAAAGAACATTCGATATGATCCCTTCATATAATGACCTTATATCTCATAAAATTTTCATAAATTAGAACCAAAATAAGTTCAGAGTTGCAGAGCAGTAAATAGCCTTTAAAATATTCCATTCGAAGGAACAGAAGAGATGTTTCTGCCTATTTTCCCAATCAATGCTCTTGATTCCCAGGGATGACCGGTAACTCAGCCCTCCCTCCGACAAAATTAACAACTTAAGTGAGTGGAACCACGTGCGCCCCTAAAACCCTTTATTATCCATGGCTCCTGGCCGCCCTCGATAAATGCGCCCTGGCTTCGTTAAGGATATCCTATTATCGCGCACTATATCACTGCGTCGCCTCCCTTCCCCCCTCGCTGCGACCGCATTCCTCCGCGAAGTTGCACTTTGGTCCTATCGTAACTAAACAGCTCAAATGACCGAAGACAAAGAAATACTTCTTTGGTCCTATCTTCGCCAGAGAGGTTTGCCACCTCTTTCAGCAGGACTGCTTTGGCGAGAAAATTTCAGACTTTCGACTTTCTAAACTACGAACAACGTTACGCTCTGTCCCCAAATAAAAAGGGTTATTCAAAATTATTCATCCGATTTCAAAATTCCATACTTTCAAAAATAAACGACATCAAATGATAAGTAATACATGAATACAAAGGGGAAATATACAATATTTTTCTTACATGTGTTCGATATATCTCCTTTTAATTACGCGTATAATGTCGATTCGATATGTCATTTCCTGACAAACACGTTTTAAAATGTCGATGTTAAGTGATTGTGCAGCAGCAGAAATCCGTTGTTTCAGTTCAAATAAATTTGTGCGTAATGATGGGGCATACACTTCATCTTTTAGAAACCCTGTAACGCTTGGTTGCTATTAGTTGGCTCTTGAGCTATAATTCAATTTCATATCTTAAACTTTAAGAGAAAGGAAAACAATTTAAAAAAAACTCAAGATTAATCAAGCTAAATTATTTATTATGAATGACTAGAAATCAAAGGGGTTCTCTTCGGTTTTCATTCCTAGCTAACAGTTCTAATTATAATTGAAATTAAGTTGTCTTACCAAAGCCTCTGTTCCAATCGCACATCAGTCTTTTATGATCACCACAATTCACAAGTCAATAGTTGTCACTTACACCGATAGTAACATTCGTTACCCTTTATTTCTCTTTTAAATTTTTCCTCGCTTATAATTATATCATTACATCAGAAACTCTTCACTTTATCTCGACCTGATCTAATTTACATAATCACGTCTCATTTTGGGTGCGAAGAAATTGTTATTTTACGCAGTCAATCTCAATAAAAGTGCCCAAGGTTAGTGAAGAGAAAATCACGAATTGCCCAACGTCACAACCCTCAAAGAAAGAAATCGCATTGAGCCATATCGGGTGACTTAGGCGGCCAGCTGTGTAACATTAAGTCATCTGGTCCACTGTAACCGATCCAATTGTGAGGTAGCTCCGTGAAAGCTTCTCAAACATCTTTCGTGAAATAGCTTCACGAAGAACACATGAGGGCCACCTATTATTTCCAATATAAAACTTCCGAAGTTTTCCTTTGTTTTCGTGTAATACTTAGCATTCTGGGTAATTTTTTTTCTCCCGAAAATATGGAATTTTGAATTGGATGAACCCTGTATTTTAGATTTTGATTTTTGAACAGACATAGTTTATACAAATACAGTTGGACCCGATAACTCGTGGTAGCTGGGGATCATGGAGACAAAACTGCGAGTTGAGTGAACCGCGATATAAACTGAGTGATGATATAAATACCGACATCTGTATGAATTTTCTGCATTATGCTTACACTCTTTCTCCACAATACTTTTAATTGTTTGGTAAATCACTTATACAAGAAAAAAGTCCATAAAAGAGTTGAATAATTTATTCATTATAACGCTTTTGTAAGGATTATATTTTAATGATCGAATTTTGACCTATAAAAATGGTTAAACGTGCAGTTTATCTCACTGATATTGAGACCTATGAAATAATCTCTTGCAACCGAGAAATGGTGATTCAGATCCCACCCAAACATTCAAATTAAAAAAAAAAGATTAAAAAAAAGTATTAAAAGGATCAACCCTCTCTTAGTCATCACAAACCTTCACAGGATGAGTTTCAAAGACGAACTTTTATCCGTCTCCGATTAGTCGTACTTTTTAAGAAACTATTTAGATCGGCTACATTTTACGATCAGGGTATTTATGAATTCTGGTTCCGTAAGATTCCCCAGAGCTCCTTTTTTGATCATTTTTAGGAGCGCAAGCAGGGCCGGCCATCTTGGGGGAAAGAATTGCGGAGGAAGCTATGCACCGGGGACCCACGACTGAAGGGGTTCCAACATGATCAAGAACTAAAATAAAGTACTCTTGCACAAGAAAACGTGACAATATTCCTATCGTTGTCAGTATGATGCATATAAAGTTCATTTTATCGTAAACATTATTATAGTAGATCTTTGTGAATTAAGATCATCTTCAAACTAATTTTTGATGATTTGAATGCTTAATCTTTGTAATTTTATTAGGGGTACTTCCGAGTATCCCTACATAAACTGAACTTTTTAGTCAAGCATGTGTGCAGATTGCTTAAATGCACTTGCTATATAAAGCATCGAAAAAGAAATTGCGAAAAATTGCAATTATTCTGATGGAATCAATGTAACACATCAATCAATAACACAAAAAAATACCCAATAAATAAAACAAGAATAGGAATTATATGTTCGTGTTTGTAACTTTTTTTTTTACTTTACAAAAATTTATGGTCCTCAAATGGTTTCTTGCACCCAGGTCTCTTAATAAAGAAGGCCAAATCTGAACGCAAGCACCATTTGACATATTTCTTTCTCAAGTTTTAACTTCTTTCATTCGGAATTTGCTATTGCAAATTGCAATGTTTATCTTATGATATATAAAATAGAAAGAAAGAAAGAAAGATATTAAAATAGAAGATAAGATATCTTAGCAGAAAATTCCGATATCACCTGAAAAAAATTTAAAGCGAGTGGACTCGCGAGTTAACGATGGGCGACTCTATTAAGAAAGGTAAAAGTCGATTTACAATAAAATGAGTTCTAATTCCAAAAGATGCAAATAAACTGAAGAGCTGTGATTAGCAGTTCAATAAATGTTTGATTACATTTTATAACTTTTATACGAACCGAATTTATAACTAATTTTAGTAATATCTGAATAATAGTTTTATAAACAAACTGAATTGAATTATGATAGCTAATTTTGATCAGGTGGAATATAGTGTTACTCTAAAACTTTGCTAGGGCTTTTGGAAACGATTTTCAAAATTTCGAGTCGTTGTTCGATGTGTGTGTGCCGAGGACACTAAAACTAGTTCCAAACTCTACCAATTTCCGCTCTACTCTCCAGGAATGCTTCGAGATTTAGTCAAATTTATAATGTAGACATACATAAGTCTGATTTTTGTTCTTCACTTTTTTTTTAAGGAACATTCCATAATTTTATTTTAGTATCCATTTTCCAGAATATTTTTGATTTCGTCCATTGAAAATTTAATTATTCTTTTCGCGTGGAGAAATTCTACTTGAAAAGCAGCTATCGAAACTTTTTTTCTATCTACCTGGTTTGTTTTTGAAAAACAGAAAGAATCTACAGCAGAAAGATCCATGTATTATGAAAATTAAATAAACTTATTCTACTTTTTTAAATAAAAAAACTACATTTTAAGTCAGAAAAAGGGCGCAAAGGCTTAAGCTTCTTGACATATGATCTCTGATTCTCTCTCACTGACCGTCACTTCGCCCCTTTAATCTGATTGATTCTCAAAATCTTCTCAGGGTGGGATGTGGTTTACCTTCTCAGATGTCCTCCTCGTCTCCCTTAACGACAATATCCACTGTTAAAATCTAATCGAGTAGCTTTACCTCGATTCACAACAAACAAGTGGCCGTGGAAGCCAAGTGGTTATGATCACGAACTCGTGGCTATCGTTTTTTCTGTCGAGTCGTAAGTTCGAGTCCTGATAACAATAAAGACTCGTTATGTAGAGGGGAGGATGCACTTTCATTTGTAAAGGTTCCAAGTCCTGCCGAAGATGTGGAATAGAAGTTTAGAAAGTGAGGTCTCAGCTCAAGTGTCATCACTTGACCGTGGATCAAAATGACGAGGTCTATCGCCACTAGACCCCGTGTTAATTCTTAAGGCGACGTTAATTAATAATCAATCAAATTAAACAAAACAACATCGAATTAAAAGTATTCAATAACCTTCGATTTTTTTTTCTTTTGAAGTGATTCCACATTATTCGTATTTCACAACTTAACAAATCAATCTGAAACCTTCTTTGGATCTTATTACTATACCTTTGTCAGATGCACACGTGTATGAAGCGCAACAACGAGAAATAATCCTTGGCGTCGGACCGTTGGCGAGCGACGAGTTAGGGCGCCAAATGAGCGCGTGTCCGAGTCTTGACGCGACCGTCACTAAGGCCACTTTACGACGTCCTAAATCGGCGTTTACGAGTCTCGGTGTCACCGGACAGCGCTGCTTTACGACGTCCGAGCGGCCGACGAAGATCGGTGGACTGGAATGGACAGATAGCGTTCCTCTGCTTCGGTTTTTGAATTATCTGCGCCTCCCGAGATAGGAGACGTCTGCTCACGGGTGTGACGGCGTCATCCGGTAAATCATCGGGGGGCAGCTACTTAGATAAGACCCCTTCAAGAAAATGATTCCATGCGGCTTATTTAGTCACGAGCTGATTTGATTTCACATCGCGCTGTAACATTGCATTGAATTATTTTTATGATTTAGATCGTTGATTGTTTCATTTTACTCAAGAAGCTGTACTATAGACTATTGCTGTCGCACCTTCGATACAGAGGATGAGTTAGTACTTCACCTTGCCAGTGAAAGCCCTCTTGGTTCGGTCTTGGTTTGTTTTAATTAACGTAACACTGCATCGTTGGATGGCAAGGACTTTAATAGCATTTCACTCCCCTACAAAGCTAAGCAAATGTAGGATGCAATTAAACAGATTTTTATAGCAAACACCTGGTTGCTTTTGACAGTACGTAGTCTACTAAGCAATGGCGTACCCAGAAATCAATTTAAGTGCATATCGTCATCGCCTTGAAATATATATATGATAGAACAATTAAAATATTATAATTATTTAAAAACAACATAATTAATAAGAGAGCAAATAAAATAAAAATAAAAAAAGGAAACATTTCTAGATATGAGTAAAATAATTGATAAGAATTCAAACAAAGTAAATTGAATATTCTACAAAACATGTACATTCAGAATGAGGACTGAATTGTGGAGTTAAATAAATTCTACAGTACCAATCCTAACCCAATGCATCTTCCTGGGTAAAAATTAGATCATTCCAAAATGCAAATTGTAATAGATAAAGCAAAAGAAACAAGAAAAGTGGAGCAAGAGATACTTCAATTACTAAAATTTAAAATCAAAATTTTTTAACTAAAAATTTAATATAAAAATCATTTATATATATATATATATATATATATATATATATATATATATATATATATATATATATATATATATATATATATATATAAGGCCCACAAGAATAAAATGCGTTTCCAAAGCAGCATGTAAAGTCTTTTGGGTTGCAGAGGCCTGGCTTAGAGCCTACATAAAAAATATAATAAAATAATTATCCTGAAATATTTAAATTCCCAGAAAAATTCTTGGGGATGCATATGTACTTTTGCTCCTCCCTGGGTACGTCACTGCTTCTAAACATTTGAAATACGAGAGTGATTCAAACAGTACCTGTTTTGGACAACAGTTTTTTTATTGATTGCTTATTAATGACACTCTTGGCCGCGGTAGCCTAGTGGCGATGGTTTCAGACTCGTGGCTGGCAGTTTTTGTAGAGTCGCGGTTCGAGCCTTGGCCGCAAAAGATCCGCCGTGTATCCGTGGCTGATACACGTTTAATCTGTCTTGGCTCAAAGTCCTCCTTGGCTTGGTGTGGAAGTTAGGAGAAAGGGTGCCAGCTCAGGTATCGTCCTCGTCACTTGACCGATATTCAAAATTTCGAAGTCCGTCACCAATAGCCCTCGTGTTGCTTCTAGGGCGACGTTAATAAAACCAAACTAACAACGCACTAAGGAGCAACACGAGACCTATAGGCGACGGACTTCGTCATTTTGAGTCTGACACTAGAGCTGGCAACCACCCCTTCCCCTGCTTGTAACTTCCATACCACGCAAACGGAAGGACATCGAGCGTCGGCAGATTTAACGTGCATGAACTCAGCTACACGATTGGTTTTTAGTGGCATCAAGATTTGAACCTATGACTTGGGGGAACATGATCACTCTGCTGCCTTTGCCGCGTTTTTGTCGTACGGGCGGACTTACAGCTACCGTGGTGGAAATCTCCCAGAGGCCAGCCTTATTACCGTACAAAATGTCAACACAATTATATAATTAACATTTAACAAATATTAAATCATAAAAATGATTTGGAAATAAAAAAAAAATCTGAGGAGTAAAAAAAAAAAAAAAAAAATTCAGCCCAACATATTTTTATAAAAGCTTATTATCCTGCAATTTTTGATGTTTTTAAAATGATTTTATCTCATCTGTCAATTAAAAAATAGTTAAAACTGATTTTTGTGAGCTCTCTTTGACTGTTGAAAAAGGTTTTTAAAAACTTCATCAATATTGAGGCTTTTAGCTTCTGCATTTTCAATGGATAAATTGCTAAATCGATAAGTATTACCCGGTTCATTGTTAATCGATGATGGCTTTTAATAAACCGTAGTTTCGAAAAGTTTCTTTCGTTAGAGGCAGTGGCGTAGCATGGATTTCTGTCACCCGGTGCGAGTCCTAAATTTGCCGCCCCATAGAAAAAAAAAAAAAAAAAAACATCATGAATGCATTAAGTTCGTGTAATATTAAGTTGCTAAAAGCTTAATATGTTAAAACGAACAAATAACATTTTATATAATATCATTTAAGTAAAACCGCAAAGTCATTGAAAAGTTTAAAAATGAACAAAACACATATTTACCTAAACACTCCTATATTGACGAATCATAAAAACAAATAAATTTGACAATACAATAATTAACAAATTAAGGTATACGTGAAACTTTATCAAAGTATAAAATAAAGAATATCAACGCCGCACAACTCTTCTACAAACAAAAAAGTTTAAGAAATGAACTGTCACCTGCTCACTGTCCTATGTGTGAGTTGTGCTCAAGAACAAGGAGGACCAAAATAAAAAAGGAAGCACTAATTTCATTCAATGCATGACAACAGCAGATAGCGGCCGGTCGCGTCCGTTTCGAAATTCAAAAAGTGAAATTTATTTTCTTATTTTGAATAAAATATTTGGCAATTTTTAACTTAAATTCCCTTAAATGGAAGTATATTTGTTTAGGTCAAATCTTACAGCTTGATTTTGAGCCATTTCCTCTTGTCCAACAGCCTTGATATTCCGTATAAGCACCTATGTAGTCCCCCTAACAACATAGTTTTTGAACTAATGACCATGGCCTGATAGCTCTCTGCCGCTCCTTGTTGTCCTCCACATCTGTGCCGCCCGCTGCTCCCTCTGCTCTCAAGGCTACCACACTGATTAGAAGCAAATGAAACACAATCCATCAAAAAGCGGCTTTAGTGCTTACATAATATAGAGATTGGAAGTTCTTTTCTCTCTCACAATAAACTTTAACACTTTCAGTACTAACCATTTTTTAGCATCGTCCTTTTCAACTTTTCACAGCTCGAAGATGCCTTGAAGGTTTAATTTTCTGTTAAGATTTCAATTTATTCTATCCCATGAAAAGCTTCCGTGAGGCTTTAAATCTTCATCTTAAGCTCTTCAATTTCCGTTTCAACAATGTCCGATGACTGAACGGCTACAAAACTTGCTTATATCTTTTGCACCGATTCTATCCTAGTTGCAAATTCTTGAAAGTATCGATAAACTGAAACAAGCATCGTTTTAATTCTTATTTCAATGTGAAGTCTTCTTCTCTTGTCTCTTCTCCTAGCATCATCCTACTACCCTTTCAGGGGCACCGTTTGCTCAATGCAGACACATTTTTCCACGTTTACAGCGTGCAAATTGTGCCCGCTCGTATTTGCATTGTGCAACCCCTCTCTCCGAACTGGGGACTGCTAAATTTTTTAATTGTATTTTTTCCCCTGCATAATCAATAAGCCTCTCCTCCCTGCACATCTTTTAAAAAATATATAATAATAACATTGCGCCCCTCTCAAAGGGTTAAACCTTTTTCTCCCTAATTTATTCGAGGGTACGCCATTTCTCTTCACAAGTGAAAAATATTAATGAATTTTCAACCAGTAAAAACCCTAAGGTTCTTCGTAGGACCTCTCTGATCAGTAGCGTGAGACAGTCCTTTCCCCTTCGTCACTCTCACTATCGACTCTGTTAAGGAAAATTGGTGTGCTATCTGTTTGAAGACACCAAAATCAAATTAACACTGATTCATAGGTTTGTTTATCAAACTTTATTGCTCCTGCGTCGAGATGTATTCCAATACATCATTATGTGTCGCAAATCAATAAAATAATGGATTACTTCCCTTTTCTTAGAAGATGACGACGATTGTTTTGGGATGCAAAGATTATCTTACTCACGTAGGTTTCTTAGAAGAAAAAAAAGGATAAATGGACAATAATACTTTCATAAACATTCCTTACAATCTATTTCCCATTCCCAAATCGGATACTTTTAGAGCCACCAACGTAAATTTCTCATTCTTAATCGAATACTTTATGATTCAATTCGAATTACTGAGTGTCTACTTTCCTCATTTTTCCCGATGTTCTTTTGAGAAATAAAATTCTAATTCCGTTCGTGTATCGCCCCCTCCCCCCATGAAGGTAACCAGTCGGGCTAATGGATGTTCAATCTGTCGGTACTCACTTCTTCCGCAGGCGTGGAATGGAAATTAAGAGAAAGAGTGCCATCTCAGATATCGTCCCCGTCTTTTAACATGGTTCAAAATGGCGGAAGCAACGTCAATAACCCTCACGTTGTTTCTTTCTAATCTTTTAAGAATGTCTGTCGCTGTTTTTTGTAATGATCCGATTAACTGATTGCTTAATTCTGTCGTCTACCAGCCATTCAGATTTCGTGAACATAATGTTAATCCTATGAAAGTTCTAAAAACCTCCTAAAATCTTTACTATTTTATCTATTTAAATGTAAAAAAATGCACCAAAAAGAACAAAATATTATGGAGGTTTCTACGGACTTACAGTGGCACAAACAATTGAGGATACACCTTACTTTTACTTGAAAAATCCAACTTTCAATCAAAATAATACCTTAACCAGAAGTGCAAACGAATTTTTATTCTTAGACATATCAAAAGGTTTAATTAACAGTAAAAATAAAGAAAAATCAACGACAAAATTCTAAAATAAAACTTTTTAGAGGCATTTCAAATAAACATAAGCAGATTTTTACCTCAAAAAATTGAGGATACACAAATGAAATTTTTGTTTAACTACCACTTGATTTCTTTTTGCTTGCTACTAAAGTTTGGGAAATTTTATCCTAAACTTTTTCAACTGTTATTTCTGTCTTTTGAAGTTGGTTATGAGAATATAAAGCTGTAATTTTAAATGGAAAATGGCTCCTCGGAAAGAGACTAGTATTGATGTAAGAAAATTTATATTAAGGTTATTTAAGAAGGGAAAATCTTATCGTGAAATAGCTGAAATTGTCGGTAGAAGTCACTCATGTGTCCAGAAAATCATTGGGAAATTTAAACGCGATGGATTAATTCAAAATAAAAGTGGAAGAGGAAGGAAAAGTATTCTGAGTGATGTAGCTAAAAGGAAAATTTTAAAAGATATCAAGATTAATCCTAAACTGAGTGCAGTCAAACTAGCTGTAGGAACTTCTCGAATAATCTGCAGAAGTGTAAGTGCTGAAACTGTGAGAAATGTGATTAGACATGCTGGATATAGCAGTCGAGTAGCTAGAAAGAAACCTTTCATAAGCTTTCAAAATCAGAAAAAGGGTTTGGAGTTTGCAAAAACTCATCAGTTGAAGACAGAAAACTTTTGGAAGAAAGTTATATTTAGTGATGAAAGTAAATTCAACATTTTTGGAAGCGATGGTCGTCACACCGTTAGGAGAAAGCCGAACACCGCTTTGGATCCAAAAAATTTACGTCCTACTGTTAAACATGGTGGTGGCTCCGTCATGGTTTGGGGTTGTATGGCTGCAAATGGGGTAGGAAATTTAGTTTTTATAGATGGTATAATGGATCATAAGCTTTATATAGACATACTCCGCAACAATCTTAAAGAAAGTGCACAAAAATTGGGTTTAGATGGAAATTTTATATTTCAGCACGACAACGACCCCAAACACACGGCACGTAATGTCAAAATGTGGTGTCTTTTTCATTGTAAACAGCAATTGCACACACCGCCACAGTCCCCTGATATCAATGTCATAGAAAATTTGTGGGCCACACTAGAAACAGCGGTCCAAAAACACCAGATTAGAAACAAAGCCCATTTAAAGCAAGTGTTACAAGAAGAATGGGATAAAATATCTCCAGATACCACTAAAAAATTGGTCGAATCGGTACCAAGACGTTTGGAGGACATTATAAAAGCCAAAGGACATGCAACAAAATACTGATACTGTCTATGCATGTAATATATCGAAAACATTTCATTGGTGTATCCTTAATTTTTTGAGGTAAAGATCTGCCTATGTTTACTTCAAATATTTGTGAAACTTTTAATTTTAGATATTTTTTTGTTGATTTTCGTTATTTTTACTGTAAATTAACCCTTTTATTACATGTGAAAGTAAAAATACGTCTTCTATTCTAGTTAATGTGTTATTTCCATTAAAAGTTGGATTTATCAAGTGAAAGTAAGGTGTATCCTCAATTGTTTGAGCCACTGTACATTTTATCTCAGATTTTTGAAAATATTTTAAAGACCGGAAAAAAACCCTCAAAGGAATCATTAAAATAGGGGTAAAAATATTTTTCAAAATCGGAGGGAAAATGTAATTTCACAGAAATCTTCATTAATTTTTGATCTTTTAAATACTTTTTTTTTTTGCATTCAAATAAATGAAATAGTAAAAATTTTAGGACAGTGGTAGGAATTTTCCATAAGAATAACATTATGTCCACGAAATCAAAAGGGGCGGTAGACGGGAGCCTTAATGTGCGAGTGAGTTAATGTTGCGTTTTATGGCACAGGAGAGCTAAATCTGGCTATGCTGTGCCAAACATTTTTCTCAAAGTATCTAACTGATTTTTTTAAAACCTAAGAACAAAGCATAGGTAAAATGAAATTATGAGTTAATGAAAAACATAGAAGTACAAAATATTAAAAGCAAACTTTTAAGAATTAAAACGTTAATGCGTGGGATAGAAGAGTAAACAGGGTGTATCAGAACCAATTGTCAAAAATTGATGGAGAAAGGCGATTAGTGCAGCCGGTCATCAATAGACATTGTAACAAAATACTTGTTTGTTTTGTAAAAATATAAAAGAAAACTTTACATTAACTATTCAAATAAGGGTGAAGAAACAATAACTGATGAATATTATATTCCGAAATTTTAACTATTGGTTGAGTAATATGACGAAATTCACAAATAGAGAAATAGGCAGTATACCATTACCATACTTTCACCAACAATGGAGGATTTAAAATAAGAAAAGCTTTTAAAAATAAATTTATTTGCGAATTTTACCGATTGCCCCAGAGTTTAGCATAATCAACCTTACGAAAAATTATAAGGTTCTTTAGGTACTCCAATCGTCTTTCACAGAAAAATCTCTGGTAAAATAGGGATAAGTGCAGATAATCTAGCCAACAATAAGGAACTTGAATATTTTGATTTTGATACCGACATGTTGGAAAAATGGACTAGAATTTGAAAAGTATACACAGTTTTTTCTCAATTTCTCCAATGATTGATTGTCATTTGGAATCAACACTTGAGGTGTTGGTGATGGACCTCGCGGAATTGTGAGCCTCGGTCAAGAGAAGAAGACGACACCTGAGCTGCCTCTTCTACACCACACCATCGGGAGAACTTGGAACCTCGACAGAATTAATGCGCCTCAGCCCCGCAAAACGGAGGTTCTTTTGTGGCATGAGGGCTCGAACCTGCGATTCGACGGAAACAACGCTCTCGCGAGTTTGTGATTATGAGCATTAAGCTATACTGTGGCTACTCTCTAATTCCAAACTTTTTCTCAGCTAATCATCTAATTAGGCATTACATGCCACTGAGTTTCTGATTTCGTTTTATAGATTTTTGTGAAACGTACTTTTCAGCTATCAATCCTTGACTCTTCTATGGGTCATGATCTCGGACTCACGCCTAACGGTTTTCATCGAGTCGTGGGTACGAGCCCTGATACCATTAAAGATCCGCAGTGTAGCAGGGGCTAATGCACGTTCAGTCTGTCGAGGCTCAAAGTCCCCGTTGACGTAGTGTTGAAGTTTGGAGAGGGAGGTGCCATCTCGGAAGTGGACCAGATGACTTAGAGTTGCACGGCTGGCCCTCTGAGTCTCCCGACGTGGCCCCACGAGATTTCTTCCTTTGTCAGTGATAAAGTTTATGAGCTCCCAAATTTATTTGAACTTAAATATGGGTTTCTCCTGCTGTACGATCAATTACCACTGACATTTTATAATGTGTTTGGCACGAATTTACATTCGGTCTTGATATTATATGTGTAACTAAAGAAAGTTACATCGAACTCTTGTAAAAAAAAAAAAGCTTCTATATTTTCCCTTTACAAATATACATTACTTATCATTCTACGTCGTTTATTTTTGAAAATATGGAATTTTGAGATCGGATAAATAATTTTGAATAACCCTGTGTTTTGGAAGACATCGGTCACTTTCTCCTTTTTTACTACCGTGACTATGTTAACCTGCTAGTAATATCGAGTAATTCAGTGTTAAATAGCTTTTGTTTTGCCAAATCCACCAATATCTTAAAAATGGCTTTTAATTCATGTTCAACTCGGATTAAATTATTTCTTTGTACTAGAAAATAAATTGCTTTTCAAGTTAGTTGATATATATATATATATATATGTGTGTGTGGTTTTTTTTTCTGACATAAATACACATTTTTGTAATAATGAGACATAAATAGAATTTTAAATGAAATATAATTGTTTTAATAACAATAACAGAATTTTTTTTTTCTATGAATAGATACCAAAACGTTTGAAAATTCGAGTGATTTTTCAAGTCCTGATGAATTTTTTCAAATGTTAATCCACCACGACTGCTAAAAACAAATTAGCTTCAATGACTTTTCCTGTGTTCCCCGGAGTTTTTCGCGAACCTCTACCGATAAATCTAATACTCTTCAAAAAATGTCTCGAGTTTCTGTTTATTTGACACAAACGCCATAATTTTCAATGATGCAAGAGTCACTCGATTAAATTACCGAAATTTGCTCTGAGCAAAATAATTGTTTGGTTTGTTTTAGCACCAGCAACACACAAAATTTCGAAATCCGATCATTCCAATGATTTCATCGAGTTTGTCAGAAAAGACGACACGGTTTTTAATCGAATCTTTCGAGCAACGCAATTTCGAAATCCCATACCACTATTTATAATTAAGAATGTTTTTTTGGGAATTTCAACCGGCGAAAAATAATACCCGGCGCCTAAATTGGAAAGATAATGCCTTCCTCCTTAGCCGAATCTGCATCGGTTGCCAATTAATTCATTAACAGCGACTTTCTTCTGGTATGAATTAAAAAGCATGGGTGGGGAGAAAATGGCGGAGAATAATTTCATTAAGCTTCGTTCTTTCCCCTTCGGAAGTTAATCCTAAATTAGGAGCGGAAGTAATTAGCGAGTTATAGGGTTTTAATTTACGCTTCTCTCAAAATTAGAATGTGGGGACACCATTTTTATTTACAATTGGATGGAATGAAACGTCGAGCTTAAAATTGGTAATGGCAGTATCTACGTAACATTCTCTTCTTCGAAAGTGACTTTAAAACAATTTGTTTTTAGGGATTGTGGCAGTCTTTTACGCTTTCTAAACATTTATAATAGGTTGATGATAATATAGAGTGTTTAACATGAGCATGGGGAATCTAACGGTTTCCGAGATGGGAAGCACAGCAATCTTAAGGAAATCAAACTATATAGAACAAATCTTTTGTAGTATATTTTTACATTTTTATTTACCCATACCTTAAAAAATCCTGTTGAATGAGCAGTGAAACATTCTAAGCATTTCAGTTACCAGTACCTCTTTTACCATTTAACATAGCGTTGGGCTTTCAGTGTTACCAAGAGATTACCATACAGGTAATATTTTTTACGAAAAGAAAAATTTCAGGAAAGGATTTTGACCACATCTCTTTCTTTAAACTTTATCTTTAAATGAGTGCGGCACAAAAGAAAAATTTGGAAATAAAAGCTACTTAGAAACATCTTTTCTAAATACAATTTACCGCAAACACTGTGGGAATTTTCAACACAAAATGATTCATCGGTAAAGTAACGTTATGAAACTATAAACCATTCAACACTTTTTTTTTTACACTTATATTTTCAAAATTTTTTTTAAAAAAATTGTATTTTAAAAATGAACTTTTTCTTTTCTTTTGAATTTATTTTCTTATAAAAGAGAAAGCCTATACAGACTAATAATGAGTCCAATTAGGAATGCGGCAATTAACATATATAAAAACAATTTCATCAATATCGAAACTATTTCAACTTTTATTTTCAGCATAAACGTATTCGAATACCTACTGAAAATGTTAATTTCCTTGATAAATACATTTCAGCCGTCAAAATTTAGCTTATAACATGCCTTTTATATTAAAGTTAACACAAAATCAATATAGCCGTAAGCAACAACAAAAACATAACAGCTGATTCATTCACATCAGTAATTAGGAAACAAAAAGAGTATTCGACAAGTATCTTTAAAGTTATTTGTAGTTTCATTACATGTTAATGCTATTTCCTTGTAGTTCTTCATTGGTGGCAAATCATACGTTTAAAACGATTTGATTAACTACAACGTGAAACGATAGTCGATTTTTTGCAATTCATTGAGTGAGTGAATGAATGTAAAGTTTATTGGCGCAAGAGCCAGATATGGCTATGCTGCGCCAAACAAGATTAAACTGTGGTCTAGACGTGAAGGTGAAAAAAGGTAAAAGTGGTTTACAAGAAGGAGGGTCAAAAATAGAGAAAGATCGCTAGGGTATCCCGGGAGTGCGTCACCCGTGTTTACCAAAGACAGTAAACCCCATGGGAAAGAAAGATCACTAGGGTACCTCGGGTTCGTGAAGCCCATACTTACCTGAAGAAGGCAAGTCCCTGAGGTCCCCTGATATAATCCCCAAGGGCAGGGTGCCCGGCTATACCCCCAGACGCTGGGTACCCATTTTAGTCGCCTTTTACGACATGCATGAGCTACAGTGAGACTATTCTGTCATCCCTGGTCACCACACGGGTCTGCAATTCATTGAATAATACTGCCTGTAATTCCATTTTGTAAGAAAATTGACGCAGACTATTGATTGATTGGTTTTATTAACGTCGAACTCAGAAGTCGTTTAGTTTTGATTTTTTTTTTATCAACGTCGTACTAGAAGCAACACGAGGGCTATTGGCGACGGACCTCGTTCAAGTGACGAGGATGACACTTGAGCTGACACACCCTCTCCTAACTTCCACACCACGCCTCTGAGAGGATTTTGGGCCCCGATAGATTTTTCGTGCATCAGCCCCAACTACACGGCGGGTCTTTTGTGGCATCAAGGCTCGATCCCACTAATCGACGAAAATCGCCAGTCGCGAGACCGCGGCCACACTTAATTTTTGTTACTCCCCCCAAATTTAACGATCATTTGGCAATATTAGACTTCGATAAAATTCACAACAACAATTCTCTTCCTTAACGTTTTACGAACTCAGGGTAGTTAGTGAGTGATGTTGAAGTTTAATAATGTAAGAGCCAATTATTGTTATGCTGTGCCAAAAACAAGGTGTAACTGTGATCCAGACGCTTGAAAAAAAAAGAAAAGTTTGACAAAAAGGAGAGTCGAAAATACAGAAGGATCGTTAGGATATCCCGGGGACGCATCATCCGTGTTTACCGAAGACAAAAACCCATGGGAAAGGGAAGAGATCACTAGAGTGTCACGGGTATATGATGCCTGTACCAGCATGAAGCCCCTAAGGGCAAAATTCAGGGCAAATTTGACGCCCGATGACCGGAAAGCATTATAAGGTGAGTTATACGATCACAATTTAGTCGGCAGCAAGAATCAGTTAAGTTAGAGCTTTGATTTTTTACAAACGTCGAAATTAGAAGCAACACGAATTATTTATGATGGACCTCGTAGCTGTTGGCCTTCATCAGAGTAGGCCTTTGATAATTTAATTTAATATAAATGCCACATCAACAGAGAAAAACAAATTCTAATATTTCAAATTATATATTTATTTACACGATTATTCATTAACGTTATTTACAATATTGATAACATCACTTTCTAAACCGAAAGTTTCAGAATCACATCGATCATAGTCAAAGTCCAAAAAGCAAGAAGCCCCTATAACAGCCAAGGACTCTTACACCATCCGCCAAGCATCCAAGAAGCAACCCAGCCAGCCAGAAGTCTCATTCCAATAAGATCTCCTTTATATTTATTCCGGAATCTGCATTCGACACCGTCAACTCGACAGTTAAGAATCGGCATCCAATGAAAAATGACTTTATATGACGTAACTGAAAATTACCGTCGAATGCAAATTCCGATTCCATCGCCAGATGACGTCATATCGGAAAACGTAATTCCACGTGATTACCGCGATATGACGACAGTAGCTTTGAAATTCTGTGAAGTGATGAGAGCACTTCATTCTTATCTTCCACACCCTGTCAATGAGAGGACTTGGAGTCCTAACAGATTTAGCCTACATCAACCCCAGTAGAAAACGGTTCTTCAGTGATATCAGGATTTGAACTCACGACTTGATTGAAGTAACACCAGCCATGAGCCAGTAACCATGACCATTCAGACGCCAGTTAAAGTTTCGAGACAGTTAAGTTTGAATTTGGGGAATTTAATTTGAGCTCTCTTCTCATAGCAGCTCGAAAGTTTTTGTTAACCTGATTGTTGGGGCTTGTTGGTAATGAACTGTAGCTTTTGTAGCTGAAACTACAGCTATATTGTAAGTATAGCATAACAATAAAATCAAAAAGCTCACAATAATATAATTAATTATGAACAATTACAATAGTAACATTGTGACGGCTGCCCATTCCGGGTTGCCTCTAGTCCCATAGCTAAACTCAATGTCTAAACACTAATAATCAATAAGTCGATCAAAGAGACGTTAGAACAATAATTACGCAATTTATTAACTGCTTGTTAGTATAACAACAATTATAAATGCTCTCCCGCGGACAAGGGCCTTACTGTCTTAACTCAATCTACCAATAATAATCTAACTGACTCTTACCACCAAGCCTTCCTCGACTGCAACTCCGACTCTGGAACAATTACTGAACACTGGAATAACTAAATCTCTCCCAAATCACTCAACTTTTATTCCAACCTCTCTATCGCGACTCTCAGTCTGAGTTGATATATTTCCTAACTCTCCTGCTTCACTTTATTTCTACTTGTTTTACATAATTACATTTCATTTTTGGTTGGGCAAAGGTTGTTTAGCAAAAGCAATCAATCTTAATTAAAAATCCCCAAGGTTAGTGAAGAGAAACTGCGAATAGCCCAACGTCACAACATGATTTATTGTTTAGCAATAAATCTGGTCACATATCATCACCATTTCTTAATCATATCCCAAGATATACTTTACAATATTACAGTAACTGATGACTAAGCTACAAAAATCATGAATCATAATGAGGATTCAAATCGATATCAGTTCTTTGTGTCTCATTATCTATAATTATGTGAACAGCAAATGACCAAAGAAATGGAGAAGATTCTATGTGTTTTATCTTTCGTTACGTACTTGAAGAGCTCGTACATGTCAGTTAAACTTATTTGACAGATTAATTAATATGTTAAGAAATATAGAAAACCATAGGGTTTTCAAAAATTGTTACATTTTAAATATTTTTTTCCTTTCAAAGAATTCTTTTGCAAATCAAAAGAATGAAAAATATGCATTTTTATTTTTTTATTCAGTAGAAAGCAAACTTCAATAACTTTGTATACTGAAAATTGATAAAAACACCATAACACATAATTATTAGTAAAAAATTTTAAGTTCTCCACATCACATAAAAAAAAAAAAACTGGATTTATTTTAGTTTTAAGATTTAAAACTATTAGATAATTTAAATTTGATGCAGAATATAAATATTGATACAATGCTATGAAAACAATGTGCATTTTCTCTAATTCAATGCACTAAGTTTAACACTGAAAAACTTGAGAAAATCTTGTACTACACATCTATATTTCACAAATAATTCACAAAATTTGGTTTTTGAAAGAATTGCCATAAGTTTTGTAAATAACTCATTAGAAACCACAAATTAGTGTTTGCCTGGCATGAATTAGTGCCAGGCAAACTTTGAAAAACCAATGAAAAAGCCAAACACTTTGAGCAAAGGTGCTAATCTTTTTAGTAATTTTGTAATTATAAATACTCCACACATTTCATTTTTCATATTTACATAAAGTAAAATAATGATTATTAAAATTATTGTGTATTATATCATAATTAAATTTCTGACCTTCACAAATGGTTCAATATTAATATTTAAAAAAATATGGACATAGAATTTAATACTTTTACAAACACTAATTTCTTTCAACTTTTTTAATGGTATACATAACAAAAATTTAAAAAATTTTATTTCACAAAATTTTTTATACATTAGTATAAAATTATAAAGAAATAACTAATTATTTACATTATTGCAGTGCACACATTTTGATGCCAGTAATATCAATGACAAACTTTAAATCCACAGTTACTGCTTATTGTACATTGAATTTTAATATTAGATGTAGTATTGTGCACAACAATATCTAATGCATTTCCAATAATACCATTATTAACAAGTTCCAATTGTTTTGTAACTAAATTTCGCCATACAGCAGGAAGCATGGATCTCTCAGAGTTTGAAGATTGCATTAATTTTCTTTTTGTTACTATCACAGGAAGACCATGATTTTTGGAAATATTTTTTATTACTGATGTTACTATCGTGAAAAAGTCAGGGATCTTTGAAGAAGAATAAGACATTCTCATCTTATTTGACCAAAAAAATGACATTATTCCATCTATTATCAACAAATATTTTCTTTTTGGTACAGTTTCTGTGTAACGCAAAATCTCAATGAATTTATCACAATTTGAACATCTAAAAATGTCCAGTAGCTTTAATCTGTCATCAATAAATGATGACATTTCATGTACAGGTGCAGTATAATTGTTAAGTGAAAATTGATACTTGAGTCTTTCTTCAAGTACTTTAATGAATCTGATTAAATTAAAATGTAAGTCATTATCAATAAAAATCACTCTCTTGTTCAGGCCTCCCAGATGAATACCCTTCCAAGGAGTATCTGGTAAAAGGCAGCATATAATCAAATGATATAATAATTCTGTTTTGCCACTTCCTGGACCACCTGAAATTTGAACAATGTCTTGAGTAGTTAAGGCAGGCAGAATTTTATTGTCCAATGAGAAATAGGAAATTTCATCTTTGATTTTAGACAAAAACTGAAAAAAAAAAAAAAAAAAAATAGCTTCATTCATTTAAAAGAATTAATGATTTTTAAATAAAATTCTTAGTATATCTAATATAATAACAAACTTGCTTTGCAATATCGTTAATACTCAATAAAACAAAAATTATAGGATTTTTATGGCAGAGAAACATATAATTTATTAATACTTCTTTAAAACACATTATATATTCCATTTCAAAAATATTTAATTCTTCTAGTTCTTAAATTTTTTCAAGAAAAAGTAACTAATTGATTAATGATGAAATATAGCCCTTCCATCTAAAAATTGTAAAAAGAAATTAAACTAGGATACGCAAAAATAACAATTTTTTTAAAAAAAATCTTAGTTATTTAAAGACAACTGATTTAAATCTGAATTCAGTAAGTCCATTGAAATCACTTTTTTGCTTCTCACTTTTTCTCTAGTTCTAACTAAGAAATATAATTTTCATTTAATTGCACCATATGAAATGCTTAAAATACATTAATCTTCATTATAAATCCATTTTAATCACTTTTTTTCAAATTGAACTGCTTAGTCACAAAGATAAAACTCAACCATGATAATTAAATTACTAAATATAATATGAAACTGTTAAATTAACAATAATAAGAAACTTATCACAAAATTGTATAAATAAAAATATTTTTAACAAAGTAATAAAAAATTAAATTTTAAAAAAAATCTACCCTAAAAATTTATCAAAGATAAAATGGGATAAAAATAATTTATATAAAATATAATTTTAAAAAAACCCATCTTTAAGTTAATACTTCCTCCATATATCAATGCAAAGCTCATTTTAGAATGGTTTTGCTCTAGGGTTCTCTGCTGTTTTTGAAAATCAACTAGCATCCAGTCAGTTTTATCATTTATTTTCTTTTTGTTAACTATTGATAGTACAATATTTTAAATATTTTGAATAGTAGACAAAAACAACATTTTTTTTTATTCATCAACATAACACCTTTTGTTAATCACCTTTAGTTGATACAATCGTTCAACGCTTTTCCAAATCTTTTTGTTTTTCCGAAATCTTTTTGTTGCGAGTAAATGCGATAAATAGCTTTCTGAATCATCGACTCGTTGCTGTTTTGCATCGAAGCAATCGCGGCACCACTTGGAAAACCTTTTCACTTCACTTCAAAAACCTTTTCAGTAAATACACTTCCATATGATATCTGTGTCATCTCAGCAATCTCACTTTACGATCTTTCATTATAATTTTGTCACTTCACTCACATTTTCCGGTGTAACGGCTTCACAGTCTACGAGCGTTCCGCGTCATTTGTGTCGTACGACCACGTTTAAACTAGCAAACCACCGACAAATCGTTGCTTTGATGGACAAGAGTCGGGTAACATTTTCAATCCATTGTTTCGCTTGCACGGTGTTTTACCCATTAAAAACAATGTTTTATCAGACGAAACTCGGTTTTTCATTTTAAACAAACTACAAAACGACTTTACTCCAACCTCGATAACTCATGTGCTGGTCGATCGACTTAAATTGACGACGTTTCAAACAAGGTTAGTACTTTAGAAAGAATTGGTTACTGGTTTACTACGAGCGCCATCTCTGGGTTAGTCTCGGGAGTTATTGATTGATGTGTTATTCAGCCTTTCTTTTATGCAGAATTAACCATTTATGAAATATTTTTAATCTAATTTTTAATAAATAACAAAAACAGTGTATGTATATATATATATATATATATATATATATATATATATATATACACACACACACATACATACATACATATACAGACATACACTTTGTTTTTGATCTTTATAGCGGTTAGTTTTATTTTGAATTGGCTATACAATTAAGTAATTTTTGAAGTACACTTAAAATGAACTTGCAATTTTTTTGTTTCAATCAAATTCAAAGAAAATAAAGCAATACATATATATAACTTGCATTTTTCTTTATAAAATAACACCTTAATTCCATTTTTAAAACAATTATTTTTTCTGAAGTCCATAAACATTAAGAATTACAGGAATTTAACAGAACCACTGTACAGTCTTTAACATACGTAAAAATAGTAAACTAGTTTTAAAATGGGGGAAAAATCTAATTTTATATTTTAAAACATGTATTATTCATAAATTTGAAAAATATCTGTTATATTTGCTTACCTTTGATACATAAAACTATTAAAAATGCAGATACCTTATTACATACAAATAAATAATGAAAAACGATACACAATATATTCAATGATACCTTGAGATACAAATTTAATTCATTCAGTGATCAAGCTTGTAAGTCAAATAAATAAAAAAAAATTTCAGTTGAAATTAAATAAAAAAAAAAAAAAAAAAAGAGATATGACTCCCCAAAAAACATTCTAGCTTTTTTAAAAACAATAATATTCATAATGCACAAATTTTGTACTCCAACAAAAAATGAAATCCATGAAAAGAGAATTTGAAAAAATAAGTTAGATGAGCAGATCAGAATTTATTACTGTTATTAATTTTTTCAGTTAAAGTTAAATATCAGGTGCCCTTGGTGATTGTGATGTAAATATGGGGACTTAGAAGATAGACAGCCTAAATAGCAATACATAAGTAGTGACATCTTGATGACATCAAAAATGAACAGTAAACCTAAACAAAATCGTTTCTTATGAAGAAAATAGCCAATTGAAGCTTATTGAAATGAGAATGCTAAGATTATGGAAATTTTATGAAACAATCAATCAAAAATATTTAATCATAAATAATTACAATTATTTTCCTAAATAATTCAGAATTAAAATTATTTGATTCCTAATTATATATAATTATAAATATATATAACCAATGATAACCAATTTTTATTCATAGATATAATTATGTTTATTTATAATTATTAAAATACATTTTTTAATTATTGATCTTTGCATATTATATAGAATGTAAAGAATAAAATAGTTTAAATTAAATTTTAAAATTTTTTTTAAGAAACTTAAAAAGTATTTAATAACATTATGCAAAAAGAATCATACCAAAAGATATTTATTTTTTTTAGAATAGTTCCATGAAAGTGGATAAATTCATTCATTGCAAGCCAAACAATCAATCTTTTTAAAAATTGCATCTTTAATCATGCATCACTGTAAAACACACTTTTACTCTTTTGCTCCAAACCATAAATTTTTTTTTAAAAAAAATCATACTTTTCAGATACACATAAAAGAACAATTAAGGAATACCTCCAACACATGTAGTAATAAATGATTTCAAAGGAAAAGTTAAAAAGCAAAATTTATAAAATACCTATTTCTGTTTTTCAAAAATTGCTTGACACTTTTAACATATAGAAAATGAGAAAGAAAACACATGATTATGTAAAAGTTTTTCAAAAGAAGATCTATCAGGGTTAAAAAAAACTAATTCACCAGATTGAAATAATTATTGCACCAAAAATTCGCAAATCACAAAGGGGCACCAGATACTTCCCTTTCATCAATTATTTTAATGTCCTTAAGCTGGAGTCATAATCATGATTATAATTATCTATACTTTAGTTTTAATGAGTTCTGCTTCTAAATAGGATAAATCATAAAAGGTGCACAATTCTACTTTAATTTTTTATTTCTTTTGACAGTTTTTTTTCTTTCTCACCACTGTTCTTTACACTCACCTTCTGTAGATAGGGGTGGGGAATCAGCCAATTTACTGTACAAACAAAAAAAGAAAAGAAAAATTTCATAAAACTCAAGAATATGAATGAATAGGTAGATACACTTGCCGAGTTAGTAACTGGATGTAATGTCCATATTGATACTAGGGATTGCCTCGGAATACATCTATACCAATCTCAACAAAAATAGAAAGGATATAAGAAAATCAATTATTTCTATTCCAGCAAAAATTATGAGATTTTGGGGAACATTTCAAACATAGATACATTCAATGGGACAAAAAAGAAAAAAAAAAAAGGAGATTTTGAGCAATAAGAACACTAGAAAAATTATTATGGCTCTCAAAGTTTTATACAAGTTTAATTTACAGGATAATACCACATGTAATACCTGTAATTGTATTGTGTAAATTAAATGACTCATAGAAATAATCTTTGGCATACATTCAATGTCTACCCTTGGTACAATATCACTTTCAGATACCTTTGGATAAATTAATAAACACATGTTTAGAGTATTTTTACAGAAAACGAGATACTTTGATAATTATAAAACTAAAAGAACATTATTAAAGGGGATAATTGTTTTTATTGCTCCAAATCCATCACAACCTATAAATCCATCGGGAATCTGAGGTGCTTGTGATGTCATTCTGAAGAAGATGACATCTTAAGATAAAATATCAATCTAGTTCAAGCTCATACTTCAAGGTATCACTGTATGTGTTTACATATATATACACATATGGTTATGGACCTCGGATAACACATTCCAGCAATGTTCCTCTAAAAAAGATGAAGAATCATTTATAGAGATTTTGTTGAATACAAAAGAAAGCTTAAGCAATGACCCCTTAAATTTGGTGATCTACTGGAAAGTGCTGGAATCTTGGCGAAAACTTGACTGGGGAGAAGTTATGGGCTTTTCCTGAATTTTCCTTATGACATCACACCTGGCCAAAATGGTTATAAATAGCAGAGAGATGTGAAGCTTGAGGAATTGACCAGGAAATTGATCATAAATGGTTGGCATTGGCTGAACAGATCTGTTTAGGAATTGGAAGTAGCAGGGCCGAGTGAATTTGCAGAGAACTGTCGAAGTCTGCCTTAGAAGTGAGGAGTATTACTTCGGAGATTTGTCCTTAGTACGAGCTAGTAGATGGGTAAGCTGAATGTTACTCATGCAATTGTGATTGTCATTACATGAGTTATTTTTGTTCCTATATTTGTCTTCAACCTGTTCAACTACTGTGTTTCCTAACTGTGCTGTTATTCTGTCCAAGCTTTGTTGCTTTCAAGTCATCCTGTCCTGAATATTTGCGAATAAACATCATTTGCAGTTATCTTCTATTTTGAACTGATTTTTCTAGTATACACCCACATCAGATAATTTTTGTAGCAATATATATATAGAAAATGATTCATGATTTTGAACAGAAGTTAAACACAAACTTCATATCATTCAAAAACATTAGTTACATGAATACAATAAATTACATAAAATTAAATAATTGTACCATTTTCAGTAATTATAACACACTCTATGATATGAAATATGTGATAAGTCACATGAACAACAATTAATATGTGTCTAAGGAAGTTGTAATTCCAAATAACATGTTTAGATTTCAGCTCTTTGCATATGTTAATTTTTTCATTCTAATAGTATTCTATGTTATTTTGCATACATAATTCAAATCATACATCAGATCCAAACATCAACATATATCAGACATTTAAATATTGTATTAATCAGGAGTGGACAATTATTTTGGCTTGAAAGCCACTTTGTGGAAGCGGAGGCTAGCAGGTAGCCACATCTTTTAAATTGATTGCATTTATTAGTTAACTTCGCATTTCAGAAAAGGTATAAATTGTACCATAAAAATCAATAGATGTAAATTAAATAAAATTGTGGCAATTTTATTCAATTTATTTATTGTGCTTGTATATCATCTAAAGCTGCATAAGCATTTAATTTTAGAATGAGTTCAACGATACAAATGTACACTATCACACTTTTCTATAATTTGAAAAAAAGAGTGAGATTGGTAGTAGAGATTCTCATCACAGTCTTCAAGTTAATGCCTGTGAAAAAGCATCTACATTTACTCTTGTTTACTTTCAAGCAAGAAACATTTTGCTCACAAATATACATAGACCCAAATGTAAAGAACATTTTCCCAGCATGTTTCTTCATACATAGAAGTTTTTTAGCAGACAAAAATTTATAAAAGTCAACAAATGTCACAGCATTAAACATTTCTTTCACATTGTAATCTGACGGCCTGTCAATAAGTTCAAGCTGCAACTCCTCAGGTTCTGTGCTAATATCGGCAAAGATGGGATAAGAAAGGAAATTGAATTTAGGCTCAATTTTCTTGAGTCCTGAAATCTTTTGACCTCATCCTCCAAGCTCTATGGATGATCCCGAAGCAAAAATACAATCATGCCCTTTTTGTTTGCCTAATAAAGGAAATTGATAGTAAATGCCTTTTCCTGCTTGCTTTGCATATAGACCCAGTTTTGCTTTGTATAATTATACACATGTATAAAAAATATCAGGACAAGACTTTTTTTTTACTGTCTTGGCAGGCCGCAAAAATACATGTGACCTATAAACCACTATTTGCCGACTCCTGGCATAAATGAATTATATGCTTGTAAGATGGACTAGTGTGTAAAGAGTGAGACTTAACACTAATAATCTTTATTTCATAAATATATGAAAAATATTTAATAACATAAATTAAATACAAAATTATTATTGGAAAGTAGAAATAGCAGTTATTTATAACCAAGATGAAATAGACAGTTATGTGAGGCAAAAATTAAAATAACTATTACCAATTTGAAGGAAATTTAAACATTTTTACAAGCAGGGAAAAATTTATGAGCAATCATGACATGAAAACATTCAAATTATAAAATTAAATTACCTTTGCAGCATTTTCAGTCTGACATGCAGCCATTATTTCAAAATAAATCTAAAAAGCAAGTAAAATGTAAATTAAGAATGAAAATTATTAGCATAATGCAAATAACCTACAAAATTATTACAGGATTTTAAGATATACATAATAATTTCAGTATTTTAAAACTGATGTATTACAAAATACAATAAGAAAACTAATATTTAGCATATTCATATAATATTTCTAATTAGCATAACGATTATAACACGTAACAAAAAGTATCATTGAAGGATTTTAAGTATAAAAATACAATAGAAAATATGCAAAACCTAAACAGAAAAAACAGTGGGTAATTTATTAAACATGAAAAAAATTATAGAAATATATGCATATATACCTTCTTCAACTATTTGTAAATTAAAGAGAACGATAAATACATTTTAAAAAAATGGCAAGTTTATAAAAAGTTGATTTAATTTGCATATTACAAAAAGATATTTAAAAAGAACTTCATAAATTACTTAAAATATAACTTTTAAAATTTATAATACTAATCTTTAACAAACTTTAAAATATTAACTTTTTAAGTAATGTGCAGACAAATTTGACAATCAACTTTAGCTGTTTAAAAAGGTGATACAGAGTGAGATATTTCATATCAATGGACTAATCAAATACAATATGTAGAATCAAAGGATAAGCAGATCACAGTGTAAATAATCTAGAATGAACAAATCTAGAATCTAATCACAAAAATAATCTAGAATGAACTCTACTTCAATTGGTTTGCATTAATTAAGTGGATTAATAATTGCTATAGTCACCATGATTTTGAATGCAAATGTGAACGCATTGTGTCACGTAGGTACTGAATACCACTTCGAGGAATGGAGTTCTCTGCCTGTAGCACTTGGTCAATCAAATCAGAAAAAGATTGTGCTGGTTGTGGATGCTTCTGCTTTTGTTGTGTTTTAATATTTCATGCATACTTGTTGGATGACCTTGCATGCTAAGGCAACATGTCAACATTCTGTAAAGCATGTTGCGTGACAGCATTGGTATAGGGATAAACATTATTTTGTTAAAAAATGCCAGCCTGTCATACAAATTTTCTGTCAAGATATTTGGGATAACAATGAGAGCTCCCGCTCTCATAAGTGATTTGGAGTTAGGGGGCATGAATTCTACATGGAGTCTAACTACATGGTGTTGAAATTCAAGTAATCCATTTTTCACAGTTCGCTGTGTAACTGGTACTGATAAAAGTTCAAATTTCAGCTACAGATGTGGTACAAAGAACCACAGCTATGTGTGGTCTACGCTCTTAATTGTGGCAGTATACAGTTAAGACACTAGTCTCCTTGAAACAGTACCTTCTTGTGACTAATTGTGCCAACAATCATACACAGAAGATACATCCTTGCCAAGTCTTTGAGCAGTATCATGATATGAAAATGCACCTCCTTGTAGCTCTATAACATGACATCGATAAAAAAAACTGTAATTTGCTGATACTGTCTTCTTCCTTTCATTAAAGACATTTTTCACTCAAATCTAGCTCATATACATAGATCAATAATGCTCACAAAGTTTACATTGCATATTTAAAGCAAACATGATTTGCATGCTCATAGTAGCACTAATAATGCTAATCTTATTTATCTGGTACAAAAAATATATATACATCAACTTTGAGATTAACAAAATACTTCCCAAATTTTGTTTATTAAGCACAACTCCTTCTTGATGCTGGACTTTCATTTTCTACCAGCATTTTAAAGATTACATACTATATAAATAATGCTATATCATGATATTATTTTTCCATTATTAATAAAACAATATTTGATCTAGATATTACTCTAAGCTGGTATACCAATTCTTTGCATGCTTGATTGAAAAATATAACAATTCAAAAGGAAGGAAATTTTTTATTGAATGAGAACCAATTTTAAAAAAATATTTTAAATAAATTTAAGTGAACAGCAGATTAGCCTCCAAGGAAAGAATGATTTAGAAAATAAAATAGCAAGGTGAAAGATATAAATTTAAAACCAATGGGTTAAAAATCTACTATTTATTAAACTTTCATAATTGAAAACAACTAAAAAATGGAGTTTATAAAATAACAAAATTTTAATGAAGCTGTAATTAATGATGAAATGTTACATAAAGTTAAATAAAAATTGAAATTCAATAACAGAGAACAACACATTTAACTATTTTGCAAGGGTATTTTAAAAACTTATCCAGCTATCAAGCATAAAATATTTTGAATGATTAATAATACTTTAACAAAAATACATAATTAATATATATATCAACAATGATTGAAATTTTGGAAAAATATTTTAGTTAATTTTTTTCTTAACGAAAAACAAGCAAATAAATAAATATAATGATCTTCAAAAGAATGTATGAATAATAAATAATCACCAATATCCACAGACTGTGATATAATATGCTGCAGAACTATGCTTAGCAAGAGAGAAGAGAGGGGGGAATACAAATTCATTCACTAGTTGAGCAGATAAAAATTTGCAATAAATCCCACTGATTAATATTTCCCCCCAGTTCATTTTTTAAAAGACACCAAATGTTCATTTTATTTACCTCATAAATACTATTTCATTTGGACTGATACAGTTCTGAATGGAACGATTAAAAAAATTATTAAGAATCCAAAATTGTCTCTTTAATGCTATTTTCTAAAATTCTCCAAAAATTTTCTAATTTATACACTCAATGGTGCAAGAATTATAATTTTACAACTTTTCATTGCAGAACTAGCCCAAGAAGTATATAAAAATACAGCTTCAACATAAAATAAAAATCTGTAAAATTGCTGTTTAACACACACTTTGGTCTGGTTATCAAAGTCACTACTTCGGTGATTTTTGAAATCATGCCAATTACATAAACTCCACAAAGTGCTATATGAATTGATTGATTGCTTTTTTATTAATGTTGCACTGAGAAGCAAAAGAGGGCCTTTGGTGACAGAACTCACAATGTTGAACCTCAGTCCAAGCAACAAGGACTACACTTGGAGCAAGTACCTCTCTCCAAACTTCCACAGCACACCAACAGGACTAGGGGCCTCGATAGATTTAACGTACACTAGCCCTGCTACATGGAGGACCTTTGGTGGCATCAGGTCTTGAACCAACAACTCAATGAAAACAATGCCAACTCCAAGCCTGCAACTGTAAAATATCTTACAATTTCATCTAGAGCTTTTTAAAAAATAAATGTAATGAAATTTACAATCAAAATAAAAATTACATATAGTGATTTTTAAAAAATTTCTCAGAAACTTAAACTACTTAACATTTATATTAAAACATAATAATTTGCCTTAAAATGGTATGTCAGAGCTCAGTAGAACTAATTGAAATATGAAAAAAGTTTGATTAATCTGTTTTGCTGGTGGATCTCAGAAATACTTTAAGAACTTAATCATTAATTTAATGAATTTTGATATATCTATTTTTACAAATATTCGAGGTCCTGCAAGTTTCCAGGTTTTATCAAACATATTATAAACAATACCTCTCTTTCTTAAAAATTATTTTTCTTCTAGCAGCCTCATTCATAAAAGAAAATATGTAAAAAATATCAGCAAAAAATACACACTGAATTTAAATGCTCACATCATTATCTTAACCAACAAAAGATTAAAACCCACTCCAGAGACATGTGCACAACCACCCCCAATGAGAGACTAAAAAAAGCCTCACAAAATCTGAACATGCGCTGCAATTCCCAAACCGATGATGAGCACTAGTAAAATTTTTAGGGTTACTATGTATAACAGTCATGCATGTCTAAAGAGAAAAGCAAGGGTTGCCACATTTGGTTTTATTTTTTATCAATGTTACACTAGAGCAACATGTGGGCTATTGGAGATGAGCCACAAACAAGAGACATCGATGATACCTGAGCTGGCATCTGCCTCTCCAAACCTGTACACCATGTTTATGGGAGAACTTTAAGCCTTGACAGATTCAGCATGAATCAGCTCTGGAACTACTCGGCTGGTCTTTAGTGGCATCAGAGCTTAAACCCATGAGTCAATGAAAAGCACTGTTCACAAGTTCACGACTATGACCACAACACTACTGCAGCCCCATTACAAAATTGTTAAAAAATTTCAAAAAGAAAGGTTATAGAAATTTCCTGTTTGAGGCAACAAATAAATGATGAATGCATTCACATCAAAATGCAAGTGAGGAGCGAAATTGCAAATGCGCCCAACAAGGTGTGAAATTGAAATGTGGCAAAACAAATCGCATTCCAATAAATAATATAGTTATATTTTTAATAATAATATTTATATAATCATTTGGAAATCCCATTCTACATTACAGACCATATTTCCAAAATTACTTTCAATATTTCATAAAAAACATTTTTTTCCCGACATTTATCGCACATAAATTCTGCAAGATATGATTCGAGGTGATACCAAACGAGTCACATTTTTTCTTACTATGCCACTTTGCAGATCCCCATATTCTTTTAACACTTTATATGTAAGCACCCATTGTTGGTAACAACAATGTACAACATAAATTGTACTTATGTTTCATAGTAAATTGACTGAAACCTGCATCTTCTGTTTTGTACCCCTCCTAACAGTCTGAATAGATAATTGATCCTTCTTGTACATGTTCAAGAATTTTTCTCACTAGTGTATAACATCTATGTTAGAGGTTCGAACAAGAAAGCACTGATCATCTTCCCCTAAAAGCCTGCTGTTGAGGGAACACCCTACTCCTATTGTTCTTAAGCTAGATGAAGAAACTTTCATCAATCTCAACAATTTTATCGTGTCCACTTATATGCGTATTCAATTTTTGGTACTTTACCATTTCACTGGTGCAAATCTTGCCAAGCAGACTTTTTTGGAGACAACACACAGTTTTAACATATTCTATTTGGCATCGGTTTGATCATTTTTTGGGAACATTATCGCCTGCGACGGTAAAATGGAAAAGTACCAAATTTTTTTATAAGATATAAAGAACAAATTTCTCTCAAGTAATTGTTCTTATCAATTGTTGCACTTTCATACATATTCCATTGTTTGTCACACCATTTCATGGATGTCAATAATGTCAAGCAATATGCTAATAATATGATCACATGCTGATTCTTTAGGATTTCAAATTTAAGAACTTACAACCTAACTTGGCAATACATCTTGTTTGCTTGGCAATTTATTTTTAAGAGCCAAAATCATTATTTGGTCGGTTCCGTTATAACATGGAAGTACCAAAGTTTCTCAGTAAATCAACATTATACAAACAACAAAGTGGATTTGCATGATAGATTCAATAACAAACATTCAAATTCATATATAAGATGATTAAAACTGATTGAAAATAATCATTTCACAACTAGATAAATACTGCAGGTGAAAAGTATGCTGAAGCTATAGATAGGTACTGAGAAAATGTTATATAATGTACTTTACATTTCAATATTACCAAAATATTCAGTTTTATCATTCAAATGAAAACACGACATTTTAAACTTTGAATGATATCTCGTATCAAGGTAAAAATATTACCCTCCCCCCCTAATTTAATCTTTACATACAATAGCTCTTATTAATGTCTTATGTTTTTAAGAATCAATAGGAAATTTGATTGTTATATTAAGGTCTCACTTAAAATCAACACGAAGGTTATTGACAACAGATCTAATAATTTTGAACCTTTGTCAAGTAACAAGGATGACACCTGAGCTGGCACTTCCCTCTCCAAATTTCACAGCTATAGAATCAGCAAGGGATAGTAACTTAAGTTGCTCTATATCCCATAAAACCAAATAATCAATTTTGAGTCAGTAGTAAGAGAAGACAGCAATACAATTGCTGCATTGCTGATAAAAAATATTTTTAAAACATTAAGGAATAACAAATACTTAAGATATGTTATATATATGTGAATTAATGGACATTTAATAATGTAACAAAAGAATTTTTGAGTTACAAACATTATATAGCAGTTATTCATATTATACTATACATACAGTGGCTCTCAAAATTGAATATACATCTCTCTTTCTTTACTTTGAAAATCTAAATATATAGTAAAATGTTTTATGTAAAAGTTTTTTTTTTTAATTAGAAAATGATAAGTGAGTGAGTGAATGTAAAGTTTATTGGTGCAAGAGCCAGATATGGCTATGCTGTGCCAAACAAGATTTTAAGTGAAGTCTAGATGCAAAGAAATTGAAAAAAAAAAGACAAAATTTAGTTGACAAGGAGGGTCGAAAATAGAGAAGGATAACTAGGATAATCCGGAGGCATGTCACCGTGTTTACCAAAGACAGCAAACCCCAAAGGAAAGAAAAAGATCACTAGGGTGCCTAGGGGTCCTGATGCCCGTACTTACATGAAGAAGGCAAGTCCCTGAGGTCCCCCAATATAATCCCTAGAGGCATGGTACCTAGCTATACCCCCAGAAGCTGGTGACCCATTTTAGTTGCCTCTTACAACATGCATAACCTACAGTGGGGCGGCTATTCTATCATTCCCGGTCACCACATAGGTCTGGAATAGGAAATGATAAATCACTCCTTAAGTAAGATATTTATCCAAAAAAAAAGACATGAAGTTTATGTAATGATAAAATTGTTTGCTTTCTTTGATTAAATGCCATGAATTGATAACACAAAATTAAATATAAACTTTATAGTAAATGACCAAACTGATACAATATTTTACTTAAGTTTTTATGTTTAATACTGACATTGGATTTAGATCCTAATGTATAAGTTTCTTGTAGAAATATTAATTTTTATTCTTAAAAATAGTTTCCAGAACAGAAACTGCAGCTCAAGTTAAAGAGCTGGTCATTAAAATAGCTGAAGAAGATAAATCTCTTAGAAAAATTGTAAAAATAGTTCAGCAAAGTCACGGATGTGTTCAAAAAATCATCAAAAAGTATAAAGAGTCAGGACACGCTAAAATTATTCCCAGAAGAGGACGAAAGGAGATCCTGGATGACAGAACCAAGAGGAAGATCCTATGTGTGACCAAAACTCCAAAGACGAGTGTTCCAAAAATTGCTATAACCTCTTCTTTTAAGATACAAAGTTATCTGCAGAAAAAAATTAGAAGAGTACACAAGAAAGCAGGTTTTAATGAAGAAAACCTTTCATTTCTAAACAAAACCAGGAGAAAAAATTTTTGTTTACTGAAAATTATATTTTGAAGTCTCCAGACTTCTGGGATCAAGTTAAATTCAGTTTCGAGACCATAATTAATGTTTTCTGAAGTGATGGAAGATGCATATTTGGCAGAAGCCTAACAGTGTTGCTTCCTAAAAACACCATTCCTACTGTCAAGTATGGAAGTGGCTCTATTCTTGTATGAGGCTGTATGTCAGCCAATGGCGTGGGAGGTTCAGTTTTTATTGATGGGATCATGGACAAAACTCAATATTTGAACATTCTAAAAAATAATTTGAAGTAACGTACTGAAATGTTGCGTTTGGGATCGAATTCCATTTTTAATACGATAATGATCCTAAGCATAACAGGTCAATTGAAAAGTCCCCGGCCTGACACATAGATAGCGCTACTAGAATTAAATCCATATGTTTTTTAGTTAGCCCTAACCCCCAAAAGAGGCGTGTTTAAATTTGACAGCTGTCGGAACATTAGTTTGTGAATTATAGCATTTTGAGTGAAGCAACTTTTGTTATTGTGAAAAAAATGGATAAAAGGGATAAAATATTGCTTTTTGAAGGGAAAAAATACAGTTGAAGCAAAAACTTGCCTTGATGCCGAGTTTCCGGACAATGCCCCAGGAAAATCAACCATCAAGCATTGGTATGCTAAGTTTAGACGTGGTGAAATGAGCACCGAAGACGGTGGATGCCCAAAAGAGGTTGTTACCGACGAAAACATTAAAAAAATCCACAAAATAATTTTTAATTACCGTAAATTGAAATTGAATGAAATAGCAGACACTCTAAAGATATCAACTGAACGTGTATATCATATCATTCACGAATATTTGGGTATGAGAAAGCTCTGTGCAAAGTGGGTGCCGCACGAGCTCACTTTTGACCAAAAACAACGACGAGTTGATGATTCGGAGCAGTGTTTGAAGATGATGAAGCGTAATAAACCCGATTTTTTGCGTCGATATGTGACAATGGATGAAACATGGCTCCATCATTTCACTCCGAAGTTCAATCGACAGTCATCCGAGTGGACTGCACATGATGAACCCGCTCCAAAGCGTGGGAAAACGCAACAGTCGGCTGGCAAGGTTATGGCGTCTATATTTTGGGATGCGCATGAATAATTTTCATTGAATACCTTGAAAAAGGAAGGACCATCAACAGCGACTATTCCATAGCGTTATTGGACCGTTTGAAGGACGAAATCGCCAAAAACCAGCCGCATTTGAAGAAAAAGAAAGTGCTGCTTCACCAAGACAATGCACCGTGTCACAAGTCAGTGAAAACGATGGCAAAAATCCATGAATTGGGCTTCGAATTGCTTCCTCATCCACCGTATTCCCCAGATCTGGCCCTCAGCGACTATTTCCTGTTCTCAGATATCAAAAGAATGCTTGTTGGGAAGAAATTTCCGTCGAATGAAGAAGTGATCGCGGAAACTGAGGCCTATTTTGAAGCAAAGGACAAATCGTACTACAAAAATGGTATCGAAAAGTTGGAGGGTCACTATAATCAGTGTATCACCCTTGAAGGGAATTATGTTGAATAAAAAAAAACTAATTTTGCCCAAAAAATGTGTTTTACTATGGTAGGCTGGGGACTTTTCCATTGACCTGTTACAGCTAAAAATTTTCAATTGTGGCTGTTGTACAACTGTAGAATGCAGTTGCACACTTTACCACAATCACTTGATTTCAACCTTATTGAAAACCTATGGTCACAGAAATCTGCCCAAAAGCACCATTTTACAAGACCATTAAATAATTGTTTTAATAGAATAATAGTCTAAAATCACAAGTGAAATAACCCAAAATCTTATTGAATCGGTGCCACGCCGCCATTAATTCAAAAAGGTGTGCAACGAAATTATTAGTTAGTCTTTTTAAGTTTTCATTTAAAAGTGATGCCACGTGTAAACTCAATATTGTGACTTAATATGTTGTAGTTTCGGCTCTACTTCGGCAACTGCCCGACCGCCAACCTTCGCTTTTTTTCCCGCCAAGTTGGGCGATTATTGGTTTTAGTGGTTACCTAGCATTTCTGTTCTTCTGTTCCTTGCTACGATGTTTATGGCATCCACTTGATGTCACTGCAAGCTTTTTTTTTTTGTTGTTGATCTTAATCAGTCCAAGCCTCTTAGCGGCGAAAAATAAAACTGTTCTAAATCATACCAAAGGTAGAGTTGCATTAAAATAGTATATATGAAGCTTTTAAGTATCTTTTTGTTTTCCGTTGTAATACGGAGGCTAAAATAGGATCTACCTTTTCAAATGTTCTGTTTCATATTTTTAAGGCATTAAAAAAGATTGAGAAAAATTTGGTGTTACTTTTGTAATTTCAACTTCAACGAGATCCGATGAAATGCTTTTAATTGTCACGTAAGTTTTGTTTCATAACAAAATTTTATCATGTCATCTTCAAGATAATGTAAGCATTTCAAGCACATACAAACAGAGCAAAGTGATTGTTTGATTTAAATGTTAGGGTGAAAAAAAAATCTGGAAACTTATTAAAAGTAAAAAAAAAATCTATCATTATTTATTATTGTGAATAAATTGAAAAATAAAAACTATTGTAGTATAATAGCGTTCGAAAGCCACTAAGTACACTGTTAATTGTTAAAAATTTATTCTGTGTTCAAAATACAGACATCACAATTAAAAGAGCCTTTGGCAACATTGGATACGTTGATTGTAAACGAAATTCCTGTTTAGAGTGCGGTTGTTGTTTAAAGTAGTATTCGCATTCAAGAATAGTAAAACGTTTGCAATTAATGATGGATTCCGAAAGTGGCAGCTCTCACAAACGACAGAAAACTGCCGAAAGAGATTTAGATTGCTCCAATGCATCAAGAGGCGTTTGGTTGGTCAAAGTAAGATAAACTACTTAAAATTATAAATAGTATTTTTTGATGAAATTGTATTCAATTAAATCTATAAAAAATTCTCATGAAATTTAATCAAATTACATGTACAATAAATTTGGGTTTGAATATGTAAAAACTAGCTGTTTATAATTTTTTTTTTTAAATATTCATGGGATGGATGGAAAATTATATAACGTATGTGGTAATTTTTTAATGCTGGCCACATTTGCATTAAACTTTCCATGGAATTATTTAAATACTATAGATTTTTAAATAATTAGTTAAATCCCAATCAAAAGTACTGTGTTTTATATGTAAACTTTCTAAGTACTGATTTTAGAAAAATTATTTGGCCCAGATTTGATGATCAGTAGTAATATTACACAAACAGTAGTGTGTGGGATCAATACACAATACTGTTTCGATTGCCAGACTTGATAATCGCAGGCGATTAATACGATTTTGGGGTTTTGGGCTAAGATATATATATATCTGTCTAGCTGCTCATACTTATATAAATAAACTTTATACAAATTATTCTTTTAATTTTTCCAGTGTTTTTTTTCTTTTCTGCCCAGTGGTATGACAATTGCTTAAGGAGCTGAAATTGTTGGGGTAATTTTTTTTATAAATTTATCTCTAGTTTCAAGTATCTTCTGAATTAGTGTTGAGAAATTTCAAGGAATTTGGTTTAGATCCAATTTCAGCCCATGCCTAGGAAAACGGAAGGACACCAAATAGTGTGACAGATTAGCCAAATTAACAACCCTTGTAATTATACAAATTTATTTGATAATGGTAGCAATCCTACTAGCATTTTGTTGTCATTTTGTTTTCCTGTTAGCATTTTAGTGCCATTTGGGTTAAAATAGATTTTATCTTTTCTTGTTTAATATTTTGGTATTTCCCTGTTATAGATTGCCCCTGTTGAATTACGACTATGCCAAAGTTGTCACCTAGCTCGTCTAGTGTGAATGTGAAGTAAGGGAAATGAAAATGACATGTCAGCAAAAGACATAATCATTACATATTTCATAAGGATAATTATGGTATCATGCTCTAGGCCAGAGGTATTCAACCTTTTAAACTTTGGGGAACCCTTTGAGCTTACCATTTTCTTGAAGGAACCTCTTGATCAAGGAAAAGAAAAAAATAGGATATCAAAGTTTTATCCTGCTCAAATTTACAAAATTATTATTGCATCTCTATTTTAGCATTATAGAAATGTCTTAATAATAAGATAATGAATGGTAAGGTTGCTAATGTTTTTTTTATTCCTTTTCTAAAATACATTCTATGAATAATAAACAAAAGCAACAATATTTTAATTTGTAACAAATTAATAAAAAAAAAATTTAATGACTTGGTTGTTAATGGTTTTTATTGCAAAGTATTTTTACATCTGGAATAATTGTTGAAATCTCCAACCTAATGTCATCTGCATCCAATTTTTTTTCAAGATTTTGACATACATATGTTGAAACATATGACAATAGATGTTTCACAGCTTTTTTGGCAATTTCAGAATATTCTTTTCCAATGTCAATCCAAAAATGCATTATATCAACTTAACTAAAGTTTAGTTTCAATTGAGTGTTGGTTGATATATCAATTTGTTGTTTTCTTTCTTTTTTTGGTGTGTATGTGTGTGGTGGGGGGGAATTTGGAGGTGTCACTATCTTAAGAAGGATTTTGGATCCAAGATAATTTTTTTTCTTGAGCAAGGAAATATTTTCTATTTTTTTACATTTTCATCGGGATTAATGTTACCTTACCATCTACTGAAATATTATGCAAATTAGGAAAGCATTTAATATTAAGTTTCAAAATGCAATCTGCCTAAAATTTCAATTTTAAAAGGGTAGCATCAATTTTACTTTATACCTTGAAAATAATGAAATAAGTGATTCGTCACCTGAGTCAAATAATTGAGACTGATATGGGACCTAATGCATCTCAATTAATGTATTTGAAGCAGATGATTTTTACAAAATTTAAGATTTTATTTTATCCGTAAAATATTTATTTATATTTTTACTAGCAAACTTCCTTTAAAAATTCGATTTTTTTTTTATAAAAATTGAAATTTTACTAGCATTTTAGAGCTTTGATTAAGCAAATAGGGATCTCTTGTGGAACCCTTCTCAAAGTTCCAGGAACCCTAAAGTTCTGCAGAACCCATGTTGAAGACACCTGCTGTAGGCCATATTTCCAGAATTGTTTTCAAGAACTCTTCAAAAACATTTTTCAGTTTTAAAGAGTGCATAAATTATAAAAAAAAAAAACAGTTATGAACAGTATTCTGGAATTTCTGAAGTAATTTCCTATGTGGAAGACCTTCTTTTTACACTGCACATCCAAATGATTTTGCCCTTAACATGCAGCATTATGTTGTGATCATTTTCTTATACCAACTTGTCTGGAAAATGACCTAAAAAAAAAAATATGGCATCTATATCAGTGTTTGGGAAATTCAAGATTCGATGGCTTATTTAAAAAAATAAGTGATTTAGGAAACCAATGCAGCAATGAAATTGGTTAATGAATAAAAAGCTAGTATAAAATTGGGAATGCAAACCTGTAACATGCAAATTTTTTAACCAAACACATTTTCTAATGACCATAGTTTAAAAGACCACATATGTTTACGACAGTCTTTATCAATTATGCACATATCTTTTGTTCTACTGATGATGGAACAATACAATAAAAACCAACTAAAAGGCATTAAAAATTTTTGTATTATGAAAATATACCAAAATTTTGGGGGGGAAATATCATTTATGGCAATTTGTGATAAAATGAAAAAATGTATTCTTAATGTCTAAATTGTGCAATTGAATAAATCTCTGCAAACTGGAGGGGTGGTAATGTTGTTAAGTTTAGTTTCATGTACACATTACACATTTTTGCTGAATGTTTTCAGATTCTTTTTTTACTGAGTGTACATACCAGTTTGAACACATCACTATGTCATTCACATGTGCCACTTTGCCAAAAGTTCCACCATGTAAAGATCAACATCATGCTTCATTCTACGATATATCTTCATTTCTCCCACCTTTAAATCGCATAGTTTCCATGATGAGGTCTAGATAAAATTATAAACTTTACAGACTACCACTGAATAATTAATTCTTAACTCAACAAGAATGAACTTTCTGATTGACATTACAACACTGTTGAAAACTATCTAATTATATGCTGTACCAAATTATATATGTTGACATATTTCTTGTGAATGCTTAGAATTTAAAGACATAATAGTCTGGGGCAACTTTTTCTTGGTAGAAATGTAAAAAATCATATTACACATGCAACAAATTCCAATAGCTGATGAAAGATTTTTTGATGCTTTTTCATTTCACCAAAGCAAGTGATAAAATTGCCAAAAATGATACAACTGACGCCAAACAGAATATGTATTTACTGCGTGTTGTCACCAATGAAGTCTACTTGGCGAGATTTGCACCGGCCAAATGGAAAAGTACTGATTTTTTTTTTCTTTCCTTTCTAAGGTATATCTCTTTACAAATCATTATTTATTGATTATTAATCAAGGATGTTATCAATAACATCATTGTTTAAAACAAACTTCTGAATGTGTATTGAGTGGCAAATGAGTTCCCATAACATTTTTTCCCATGGATAGTTTGTTAGGATCCAACTTAAAATCACATGTTGTGCATCAATTATATCTGACATTCATCCCATTAACTTGGGCATACATATCTGTCCTTTGAAGTTTAACCAACAAGCAATATAGCGAAAATAGGATCATGGACTGTTTTTTTAGGAATGTGAATGTTTGGTGAGATTTTACAACCTACCTTGGTGATAAATCGAGGTCATTTGAAGATTCCATTGTTGGGGGAATGGGGAAATTTTAATCTTTTTATGACTTCATGACTCCCAATATGATTAGATTTCAAAAGAGAAAAAAAAATCATGCTTTCAATCTAGAATTGTGATAGGCAAAAAAACGTTTTTAATGATTATGGCTTAGAAAATAAAAAGTTAAATGATCAGAATCTTATCCACCAAGGAGCAATACCATATGTATGTAGGGTTTGTGTAGTATATGTAAAAAAAAGTGGTACTTTTCCGTTAAAGGAAAAACCAATAACCATCACATACCCCATTGCCAATAATCCTCATTGTTTCTCAGTGCGAGATTAATGAACAATCACTCCACTGAGTCAAAAGTATCAAGCATAAAATTTTTAGGTTTTCCTAATATTAATAGAGATGAATGTTGCATTTTTTTGTTTTACAGTTGGCTGTAAAATATATATGGATGAAATTGTAACATTTAAGAATTGCAGTATATGGTGGTTTAATCTCTTGTAATTCTTTTAAACTTTTGAAACTTAGGGAATTTCTACTGGGATTTCATTGATTATTTTAATTTGTACTTTAAGAAACTGTGACAGTAGTAACAGCAAGTTTGTTGTTCGTGGAAAATTTTATGAAAACAATAATATGTCAGTTAGTCTCACAAATTAAATTGATCTAAACCACACAGTCTTCATGTTGTATAAGTTAAAAGAGTATCATCCTTGCTTGAGTAGTGCTCAAGTATCATCCTTGTCATCTGGTTAAAGGAGAATCCTCTAAGTATATGGCATATTCTTTGCACTAATGCAAAAAATATTATACTTTCATGAATATTTTATTTTTAAACTTTTATGCAGCTCATTTTGTATTCTTGATGGCATCAACAAGGCGTAATAACTAAATTTCTGTGATCATAGTAGAAAATGTTAAGAGATGAAGTTTTTTAATGTTTTTCTCTTACTTTTAGGCATGTGGGACCATGGTAGCCTAGAGGGCATGGCCAGCATTGTTTCACCGAGTCATGGCTTATGCATTAGTCATTGAATTATTATATATCAACATAAATTATAAAGCTTGTCTCTTTCCATATGAAGAAATACATCCAGACTTTCAGTTCATTATTCAGTATTCGGAAAATGAAGTCAATTGTTAACCTTTCCCTAATTTTGCTTTCGTTAGTGCTTATAGGGGTAGGCCATTTATTTTTAGGTCCTAAACTAACACTGCTTAGGAGCCTGCCTGATTAGAGATTAATTCTGATGACTCATTCATCATTTTGTCATAAAGGTTTTTTTTTTTGAAAAAAAAAAAAAAAAAAAAAAATGCAGGTAATAAACATTTAAAGAACTGTTTTGCTTTATTTGACTGTAAAGAGAAATGGGGAGAGTCTTGTAGTTTTGTAATTGGCACAATTTTGTTCAATGCTGAACAAAACTTTAAAAAAAAGCTAATTTCATTTTTGCAATAGTATTTTTTTTTATTTAGGAAAATAATTTTTGTTTGCAAGCTATGAGAATTAAATTGTTTTGTAATTCATGTTACTACTCGCACAAAGAACAGGCAGGGTAAATTATTTGGCAAGACGTTTCTAGAATTATAATGTAACTTATTTTATAAAGAATTATGGTATTAGCAATTATAAAGATTGTGTTAGCATTACTATGTTACAAATTTTTATATTCAGAATAAAGTCAATTCTGCTTTCTTAAATGCTTTGTATATTGCTAACATAACTTGGCCATAAAAAAAAGGTAAGCAGATTGGAATCCTTTTAGGAAATATTATTTGAGTATTATTTGGAATTGTAAAACTCATTATTAATAAATGTTCACTTAAGGAGTATCTGTTGATCCAGATTTATCTTTATACTGTTTAGGAGAGTGACAGGGACTTCAAAAGAAAATTGGTTTGGTCCATTAAATTGGTTTATGAATCAAATATCTATAATCAGTCGTTAAGTATTTCACAAGTTTGAATTGTTAGATATTAGCAATATCTACAATATATGAATTAAGTCAAGGAATTTATGAGAATTAGTTTTAGAAATATATTCAAACATATTATGCAAAACTTATGCATTGATATGAATAATGCATTTATACTGTGTAATATATATTATTTTCAATTTAGGTTCCTAAGTATATATCTTCTTTGTGGGAAAAATCACAACCACTCAGTGAAGCTGGTAGGCTTAAAATAACTAGGTAAGTTTCTCTTTATAGATTTTAAGTAGAATTGTTTTATAATTAAAAAATGGGGGGGGGGAGAGACATTGCAGTTCAAGTTACAGAATGTTGTCATTTAATGCTTATAAGTGAGATATTTAACTTATTACATGGAATTTTATTTGAATCCAACATATGTTATTATAAAATACTGACTGGCGAGATAGTATTTTGTCAAAAGTAACATGTTTTTATTATTAATGGACTTCCAAAAGAATGATAGTTATTTATATACAGGAAAAGAAATTTTCATGTTACTGTAAAAATTTTGTAAATTCTCATTAAATTTTTTATTTCAAAAAACTTACTGAATCATCAAATGTTTGTGACTTGTAATAGTAATTTATTATTGTAAAATTTAAAGACTCATATTTGTAAAGTGTTTTTATATTTATCTGAAAAGTGGTGTAGTAATTTAAATTTTAGAATTATTACCTAAGTATGGGAAAATAACATTTAATAAACTTGTAGTATTCATTAATTAGTTGATCAAAACATTGTTAGCAAGTTTGTTTAGCTTGCATTGATACAGTGAGATCATTTGGGAAGCACATTTCACTGGTGACTTTCTGGGGACTGTTTATTGAACTTTTGTTAAATATTATATAAATTTTTTTTTTACAAAATGAGTATTAATTTAAAAATAAATTTTCATACTGTATCTCATTATGTATGAAGAGTTTTAATTGACATATAGGAATTAAAGTGAAAAAGATTCACCATACAGATTAAAGAGCATTAATGTTCAGTTAGTAATATTTACTATTAATTCCTTTTTTCATTTCTAACATCCTAAACAACTCCTTATTTATAAAAATGAGAAGTTTTGTAGAATTTTAAATGCTTAGCGAGACTCTTTAAAGTTATGTTGTTTGCTGGGATCATTGTTTTGTTGAATGTTCTTTCCTATTGCATTAATCATTGCTGTGTAGAAATTTCGAATAAGATATTTCCATTTTTACGTTTATATATTTCATTCTCATATCTGTATTGAAAATTTACTTTCAAGTTTTATCTTACATTTTTAAATATTTTTTTTAAAAAAATTTAAAATGTGCTTATCTCTAATTTAAATGTTTTGTTTTTCGAATGAAATATATATTCCAGAGTTCTACAACTTGCATGAATATATATATATATATATATATATATATGAAAATATTTTGAAACACATTGTAACAAAGGTAGAATATTTAAAATGTGTGCATTAGTTAAATCATGAGCAGTATTAAAAATTCTATTGATCTTCATCTAATTATTCTGCTTTGCATTAGAAAAGGAAAGCCTTTTAAATTATTAAAAATTTAAATTTGTATATTTCATTCTTATGATAAATTAAGGAAATATATGTACGAAAATTACACTTCATTAATCCTTTCTCAAATTAATAAATGTGATTTTCAGCTGGTATGGTAATTTTGTAGGTTGAATATATATATATATATACACATATTTTAAACTACATATTTAGTCAATTTTTTTTTGTGTTATGAATGTTTTTGAAAATTTAAGTTCATTTTATTGATTATATATTCTATTCAAATTCATTTAACCTTAATGTAGGAACTTTTTGCCTCACTACACTTCCTGTTGGTTGAACTTTAAATGGTTGCAAACCTATAAGACAGGTTTTAGCAAGAATACAAATATCTTTTGTTCACTAGGTGATGGAAGAATAAAATAAAAACAACTGAAAGACATTAAAATTTTTATAATTATAAATATATACATAAATTTTTAGGGAGGAAAATAATTTACGACAATTTCTGATAAAATGGAAAAATATATTCTTAATGTCTAAATTATGTAATTGAATGGATTGCTCCCCCCCCTCCCTGTATTATACTGCAATCTGCAGAGAAAGATATGTTGTGCAGTTTTGTTCCATGTACTAGATTTGGCTATTCAATCATGAGACTGAAATTGTGAAACATTTTATTTTGATGTCATACATATTTACTTATCACCTTCAATATACACCCCTCCTAACTACGCTCAATGTGAATCTTCCATTATTCCAAACAGTGCTGGAAGCCTATTTCTATCAGCTCCTTCAAGATGCATGCTGCTCTCTCTTTCACAGCTTCAATTACTCAAATCTTGTTCCTTTTAAGGCAGATTTCACCTTAGGAGATAGAAATCGCATGGCAGAAGATCCGGTGAATAAAGTGGATGGTCTAACACTGGGATGCTGAAATTGGTTAGAAACCTCATGACAGACAATGCAGAATGACTTGTCCTTCCTCATTTTGGGTTTTTTTTTTTTTTTTTTTTTTCCTTTTTCATAGAGTTGTGTAAGAATGGGGTAATAATGTTGATTTATAATTTGATGTTCAGAACCCAGTAAAGGGTACACAATCCCATTAAAATCGATAAAAATGATCATCATTGCTTTGAATTTTGATTTGCTCATTCAAGCTTTTTTTGGCTCTCAGTGAAAATAGGCTCTTCCCATGCATGGATTGGTGCTTCATTTCAGGATCTGAAGTTAAAAAAAAAACACAATTTGTCACATGTTATTATCCTTTCCATTAAATCTGGGTAATTTACAATGACATTCAAAATGTCAGTACAAACATTTTTCCTAGTTTCTTGTTGTTCAATTGTGAGAATTTCAGAACCATTTGGGGCACACTTTGCATGTTAAAATGGTTTTGTAAAATTTTTTGTCAATTCCTTCAGTCTCAGCAATTGTACAAATACATAACTAATGATCAGATTGAACCAAATTACTGTTTTTTTTTTTTTTTTTTTTTTTTCCGAAATTGTCATCTATTTTTGGTGGGGAAGAGTGATCTGGGCATGAATCATTTTCAATGTCTTCTTGGACATCTTGAATACACTTAACACTAAAATTATTGTATTTCTGGTATACTTAGAACTACTGGGGGGAGTCATAGTTGACCCATAGACTTCAGTCATTGTTATTCTTAATTTTTATGATAATACAGATGAAAAATAAAGTTTTTCATGATTAATACTATGATATCAATTAATTTTTTTTGTTAAATTTAGCTTCTACAATATTATATAATATGAAATTTAGTTAATAGGAAAATATCCTTAAAGTAATTTAAATTTCTAATTTCAGAATACATACTTGAAGTTTTTGGCTGGTTGTATAAAATGAAATGTAAAAATATCGTTTAAATAACGTAAATTTTAATGAATTTAAATCTAATAATTTTTCTAAAGATTAATAAGATATTAAGTCACAATAAAAGCTAAATATGCATGACATTTTATTTACATTAAACTAATTTTTGTTGGAAGTTTTCGCACAGATTGCTCTAGTCTTTGTTTCTTTCTTCTTCTTTTTTTTTTTTTTTTACTGTACATAATCCACACTCAAATTTTGTACATTTTTCAAATGCAATGTTAGTTTTAAGGCTTTGCATTGCTTTATTTGGCAACGGTTTCACTTATTTGAAACTTCTGAGGTAATACATGGAGGGTAACTTCTGCTTCTTTTGCAATATATTTCTTTCTTAGCTCCTCAGCTAATTTTAAAATATATTTTCTTCAGCTCAGATTAGAACCTTTTGTCTTTTTAAAAATTACCCATACATTAATCGCTTTTAGATCTAAAATATTAAAAAAGAAAAACATGCATAGGCCATGCGTAGTAGTTCTAGGTATAAAGACATATAAATAAAAAAATATTCCTTTGAATTCAGCTAAATTCATTTTAAGACAATAGACTAAATATTTAGGAAAAGTCAAAAAAATTAGGAAGCTTAATTTTGAAATGCAACTGTGAAATGTGAAAAAAAACTCGCGTCTTGGGTCACAGACGACCCTTCTCGGAAATTCTAGTGTCAAGCCACTCAAAAATACGTACACGCTATAAACATTCATTACCATACACTTCTTTCAATAAATTATGTTTCAGTGGTGGTTTTTCCAAGTTTTCTTGTGAAATTTCCCAACAATTCATTTCTTTACTATCATTTCTTTGACGAAAAAGAAACTAATGTGAACAAGGGTACAGCTATATAGGTTTGTTTACACTAACAAGAAGCACTGCATTCAAAAGAGAACACTTCAAGCTATACAGTTGTCAGTCCATCATGTTTTTGCGCATGCATACTTTTGTAGCATTATTTAATATCCTCACCTCATATATGTAACACATAATCAATAAATTTTTTACAAATATTTTTTATTGGGTGTACATCCCTATATCATTCACAATTTCATGCAAGCATGCCACTACTCAAAACTATCCATTATACAGAGACCAATATTGCATTTCTTTTCAAAATACAGTGTTTGTATTTTGTGAACATATACTCTCTTACGTCTGTGTTTACCTTTTAAGGGTCAGTGTAAAGAATGTTACAGACCATAACTGATTTGTCAATTTCTAACACAGAACAAGAAAGAACTTAATCTATGACATTGCAATGCGGTTGAAAACAATTTAACTATAAACTTTATTTCATTATATAAGTTCTTTATATTTTATTATTTCTCTTGGCAATGTTTAGAATTTGAGAACCCAATAGTCTGAGCTTACTTTTTCGTAGTAGAAGTATAGTACACACATACTCATGCAACTTAAGTTTCAATAGCTAATGAAAAGAAGAAGAAAAATTCTGACTCCCTTTATTTTTCAAACAATATCACACTATGAATTAATGAAATCAGTAACATCATTACTTAAAACAAGCTTCTGAATGTGTATTGAATGAGTTCTTATAACATTTTCTTCTAAGGACAGTTTGCAAGGATCCAACTTAGAATAATGTGTTGCATATTAATTATATCTAATGTTCATCCCTCTAACTGAAATACATTCCAACTTAGAATAATGTGTTGCATATTAATTATATCTAATGTTCATCCCTCTAACTGAAATACATATATCTGATGTTAATTCTTTAAAGCTTTATCTTTTATTATATTAATGTTCACCATCTGTCTTTCCATCATGGTAAAAGTATACGAATATCAATTAAAGGTGACCATACCTGTATAAATATTCTTATTTCTAAATCCCAAAGTTTTGGAGAGTCATCTTTGCATTTGTTTTGGGAATAATCATGGCATTGCTCATATGGAAATATACTTTTATAGATATTACATACATAAAATAAAACAACCAGTCACCCTGCATATACAATCAATTTGATAGTATAGGCTCTTGGATGTTCTTTTGATGTCAATTTAAAAATGTATATAATTTCATCTTTATTGAAATTAAAAATTTCCAAATTATACTCCAAATAGCAGACATTTGAAATGCCAGTAATTAAAAGTTACATTAATGGATTCAATATTTAAAAGGGGAATTTTTTTTTTTCCTTCTCGAAATTTGCTTATGTTTTTCATTGAAACTTGGAATTACTTGTCTGTCCACACTGTAGTACATGGCAATTCATTAGATTGAAGCTAATTATATAAATTAGTGAGCCATCATGTTGCTTTTAGTGTGACATTAATAAAACCAATCAACAATATAAATTAGCATTGTAGACAAAATTTACTTGCACTTAGAAACAACATGAAAGCTATTAGCGACAGACCTTGTAATTTTTAACTTAGGTCAATTAATGGGGTCAACATCTGAGCCTGAACCCTTTTCCAAACCTCCTCACTACACCATGGGGAGGATTTGGAGCTTGACAGATATAATGTGCATCACCTCCATTACATGACAGGTCTCTAGTGGCAAGAAATTGAAACCAGAAAGTTTTATTTACTCATTTTGATTGTTTCATTTTTGTTTTCGGGTTTTTTATTGTTGGAATTGTTATTGCATTAATTTTATCATTCAATTTTTTTTAGGAATGGTGGCAAAACTGATATTACGTTTTCTTTGTCTGATGACATGCTAAAGAATACAGATGGCTCTGTTAAGACAGATTTACCAAAAGAGCATCGATTTGTAATCTCAAATATTGCTCATCAAACCCTAGCAGTTTTTGGCAAGTCTTTTACATGCTTCCTCTTTAAAAATCAACTTTGTTAATGTATTTATGATTTAGATTTTCATGTCTGTTTGTTGTTAAAGGACACATGTTCTAAAATAAAATGTCTATGGTTTATCCCCCCCCCCTTCCTCCTGAGGGAGAGAATGGAAAGTAATTTTTTTAAAACAACTATTTAAATTACAATTCTATATTGCATTAAATATAGAGTGTTGCTGCTTTGAAAATCAACCAAACTGTTTGTTCTTCTATTTAAAATTTTTAATTTTTGTGAGGAAACGATAATATAATTAAAAGAAAGGTTTCTGAAAAGTATTCATTCTAGTTTGAATTCTCAGTATGAAATGTCTTGAAATTCTAAAATATTTTAAATTTAATTCAACTTTTATCAAATTTGGTTAAAAATCAGGTTAAAAAAACTTTATTTTGTATAAGTCTTGCTGTATTTAAAACTGTTGATTCAGTTTATTCTGTTGTATTACTTTATTGTAATTTTATTGTATGAAAAGGATACACAGTGCAATTTATTATTCATTTTAAGAAATTTCATTTTATTAAAGAGTCTTCATTTTTATTGCGTTTATTTATATATATATTTCTTTTTCTTATTCAGTTCCTGTAATAGCTTCTGTGTTATATTTTTCTTTTTATTTGTTCCATTTTAGTTTTCTTGCTCTACAAGTAAAATGATTTTGATTATTTTATTTATTTTGCCTTTTGAAACATGATTATATACATATAATTTGTAAATTTTGATGTGATGGATGTATAAAACAAATAATTTTCTAAGCTCTTTTAATAAGATTATAAAATTATCAAATTAAAAAAAAATTTCAAATCTATTTTTGGAAAAGCATTTCACAAAATTGCAAATTGAATGTATCATTTATTCAGAAGATACGATTCAAGTAATTTACTTATATTGAGTTATTTTAAATATATATAGATTATTGCCTGATAACATTTTAATTTATAAAAAAGCAATGTAATAGAACTTTTTAGCTGAATAAAGAACATAAATTTGTTTCTTGAAATTACTGCTGTTGTTTTTAAAATACTGCAATTGGTAATAGTATTGTACTGAAAAAAGAATTCTTTCAAGCGCTAAGTTATATATTTAAAAGGTATTGTTGAAAAATTTTTTGCATTTGTTACAGATTTTATTTTCCCACAAATATTTAAAGGGAGATACTAATAATTTCAGTAATGCTGGTATTATCTAGAACCAGTTAATTTTTTGAAAATAGTGTATTGTTTTTGTATGTTTCAATAATAAAATTGTTTTATTAGGAAAAATGATTTTAAAAACTAATTTCTTGCTCTCTCTTTTAAAACAAGGTATTTTTTAAGCATTTAATAAAGTAAAAATTAATCATTATTTTCCCATTTTGTTTGCAGGTTATGAAAATGAAGAGAATGGTAATGATTCTAAGCCTGGTAATTGTTTATGTTTGCATGTGACACATTTCCTACTGCATGATTTAATGTGGTATAAATGCTGCAAGCATGAAAATCTGTTTATTTGTGCATTAATAATTTCTTAAAGCTCTGATTCTTAGTTGCATTTAATTTACATATGCATGCCTATAAAGCAAATTTGAAATCTTTTTCTTGTAAAAGCTTTTTGAATCTATGAAAAACAATATTTTTCTTTTACTCTACAATTGTAAAAAAATAATAAATTTTATTTTCTCATCATGTAATCAACTAATGCTCTATAATTTTATTTATTTTTAAATTGAGAAAAACATCTATTATTTTCATGGTTATAAAGTCTGAGAGTTGGCTTAAGATATCCCTTTTTCCTGATTCTTAGGAAATAGGTTTAGAAAGAAGTAATGAAACTCAAGTTTTAAATGTATAAATTCGTTTTCCTTTTTACAAATATTATTCAATTCAGTCCATCAAAAGGATATAATTAATTATTCATCAAAAATAATTATGGCGAATTGGTTCAAGATTTCATTACTTTTCTCTCTTTACATAATGTTATTTTGTATGTGAACAAAGCAAATAGTTTGAAATGAAGATATCATCAGAAATATGTTGGTAAATTAATTTAGGATTTCTGTGTTTATAAAGTATGATTACATAACATCTCTTCACTCTGTGACTGCATATTTTGCAAAATCAGCAGTCAAGTCAAATTTTGGAAAATTTACTCTTTCCATGATTTTTGTTGATATCCTTTATTAAGGAGCACACATAAAAATGTACTGTCAAAAAAAATTGTATTTAGTAATAACATTTGAAATAGATTTTTCTGAGAGTATTTCCCATGATCTGAAATTTGTGTAAAAATCTGTTGTTACAAAAAAAGTATTTCAATTTATAAGTATATATAATTTGAAATATGCACACACAAAAAAAGTGATTTTGGTCCTAAAATTCAGCAATCAAGGTTAGTTGAATGTGTATTATTAGATAAGCAGTATATATGTTTTCTAAATGTTACTTAATTCAAAGGAGAGGAAATAAAGTCTGAAGTTACATAAATGTAACATGTTTACTACCATGCACTGAAAAACTACAAAGCATATATTTGCTTTTTTTTTTTTTTTTTTTTTTTTTGTAAATGCATTCTTTTGAGAATTTTCACATTTTTTTACTTTTAATACTATAGTCCCCCCCCCTTTTTTTAAAAAAATTTTATGTTGTTACTATAAGAATATTTTTCAAACTCTTACATTTTATCTGGAGTTTCATACTACCAGATTATGAACAATAAGAAAAGCTGAAAGAAGCTTAAAACTTTGTCTTAACTTAAATATTTTCATTACAATAAAATCTGTGTTACTTACTACTAGGCAAACTTGTGTTGGGAGGTCATGTTCTTCAAAAAGGAGAATGTCGTCCATTGGCAGATAAGCGTTATATGGATTTAAAGAGGTTTGTGATTCTATTTGTATTTATATGCAACTGTACCATTTGTAATTTCAGCACAAAAAAAAAGTATGATAATTTGATTGAAAGATGATATAAATTTTAAAAAAATACTCTTTAAATATTAGAATTTTTTTTTTGTTACAAGTTTATTGTTTTAGAAAAATAGATTAAATACTTTTAAACAAATGCAAATATTTTGCCTTTATTGTAGTTAGGTAGTTAACTTTTGCTGCTGTTTTTTCCCCCTAAATCAAATTTAAATGTTTTATGTTCTATCCTTTTTTATAAAACTATTGATGTAAATTAAGGTTAAAAATAAGAAATATTGATGTTGAAATTCCCTAAGTTAGTATAATGTATGCCAAATATTTGATGGAATACAAAAAGTCATGAATTTAATGGGTTTTAAATTGGATAATGTTTATAGCAAAAACAAACCAGTATAAAATAATTTGTTAAATATCTGTTGCCAATTAAATAAGAATCCATAATCTAATGAAAATGTTACCACTTAAATGGCAAGTTCTAATTACCTGATCTCCGAATCTTGTATCACAGGAAGGAGATGAATTAAATTAAGAAAAATATAATGAATTCAAATGATATTCTAAGGACTGAATTCTTACTTTTCAAAATTTTTAATCAGAGAATTACACAAAAGAAAGCATAAGATTAAATTTTTATTTTTAAAAACTTCAGAATTTTGATTCTTTGAGCCTTGGAATTTTTTTGTGCTATACATTTTTATGTTTATCATTCACAGTTGATGATATTGCTGAATAATTTAGCACAGAAAGAAATTTAAAGAGCGACTTGCAATTCCATGTAAATAAAGATTAATTGCATTATAATAACTGAGAGCTTAGTAATTAGATAGTGAAAAATTAATATTTCATCATTAATAATTTATTACAACAGTGTTTTATTTTGGATAAATTTCAATAAAAAACATTTTATATGTATTTGAAATATGATTTTAATTTCAATAAGAAATATTTTAAAAAGAAATTTTTAATATTTTTTTTGAATGCTATGTATTCTCTTTCTGTAAAACTGTATTAATTTACATAATTTATTTTAAGGGATATGATATTGAAAGCTAGTCAACCAGAGAGACAAGTTAAGCAACTATCTAAAGCTGTGACAAGCTTTAAGCCCATATCTGATCACAAGCATAATGTATGTATACATATTCATACATATGAATTTACAATTAAATTATTTGATCTATATGCTTCTTTATTAAACCATGCATTTACAATGTTTCATTAACTTTTTCTTTCCCTTTTATTCTTTTTGTTCTAAAATAAGAAAGATAGAAATTTTTGGAGCACCATATTATTGTTAATAACATTTTAATGTCTATAACAATGTAATAATTAAATATTTATTCGTGTAAAATTAGAGGTAAATTCTTATTTTAGATAAGCAATAGCGATTAGGTGAAAAATAATTGCTAAATAAAATTCCAGCTGTCTAGTATAAATGTTATTTTTTTTTTTTTAATTTTATTAGCCCATGAATAATTTAGATATATTCATTTTGAGAATCATTGCAACTAAAAAATATTTTTCTTCAATTTTCTTTATATATTAGACATTCGAGTGTGAAAGAATAGTCCTAATGTAGCTCATGCATGTTGTAAGAAGTAACTAAAATAGATATCCAGTGTCTCGGGTGGCACCCTGCTTCTGGTGTTTATATCAAGGTACTGATCCTCCAGGTTAGGGGATGTCTTACCTACTTTCAATAGGTATAGGCATTGACTCTGAAGACACCGTAGTGATATTTTTTCTTTCCTTTGGGATTTACTCTCTTTGGTAAACACCGGTGACATGCTCCCAGGTTACTCTAGCATTGCTTCTCTATTTTCGACTTTCCTTCTTGTCAACCAATTTTGATCTTTTTTCAATTTTTTCTAATATTAAGATCACAACTTTACCTTGTTTGGCCACATCTGGCTTTTGTGGCATTAAAATACTATCACTCACTCACTTTACAAATTAAATGTATATGCATAAAATTGGTAAATGAACTTTGATCAACTTTGTGAAAGTGGAGATATTATAGGAAAAATGCATTTTCAAAGCAATTGCGAATATATATTCTATTTTTTAAAAAATTTTGTTTGAAAATTTTATTTTCATGTGTTTGCTCTAGTTCATGGCTTGGCACTCTACAGCCTATAGGCCATATTTGACTTGCTTTTAGTTCTTAATCTGATTCGCGAGTTTAAATGTTTTTACAAAAAAAAAATTTAAAAACTAATCAAAACAATGTGGTGGAATCACTAAAATATATGAACAAGTTACAACAGTATTTTTTCATATCTTGGTGTATGTGCTAAGACTATCTGACTGTACAATTGAAGAGCTTCCTCTGGGCCTTCAGTTGGAAGTGAATTGATCTGTAAAATGATATGCTACAAATGATGTTCAAAAAAGAAATGGATCCAATTGAATTTTATAAATATCGTTTAAAAGATAAATTTTGTTAATTAACTCATCCACAGAGAGGAATTTTGCTTTGTATGTGTGAGCACTTACAATTGTGAAAGGACATATTTTGAAAATGAAGTATGTAAAATTTTAAAACAAATTATTGCTAACTGCCCAGTTAATTATTCAGTATGTCAAAATATCTCAGAAAAAAACATTTCATTCGTCACATAAGTGCAAAATTTGACCAGTTCTGCAATATGTTAAATAATAAATGGAAATATTTTATTTTACTGTTTTGTAAATGTCAGCATTTGCATAAATAAATATTATGTAAAAACATTGCTTCCTAATGTTAAAAAAAAAAATCTAGCCTGCTTTTTGTTGTTATGTGAATATAATTACTTAAGTAAATATTGAGTTTGTTGTTTGGCCCAAGCATACTAAAAAAATGTTATGATCTGCTTAGAGAGTTCTTTAAAAAAAATAAAAAAAAAAAGACTGAATCACTTCTGATTTGTGGAATATTTATTAAATTTATTTTTCTGTTATTTAACCCAATTGGCTGTGTAAATAATACATTACTATACAATACTTTCACAATATATTTTTAAATTCAGTAATTTTTTTTAAAATACTCACTACAAAACAGGGATATTAAGTTGTGGATAATATGATTGTTAATAACTTTTTAAAATATATTATATTTTTCTTAATTTATGAAGTATAATTGAGAAATAACTTATGAAGCTGTTATTTCCAACCAAAATGAATTTTTGCACATATGATATAGATTTAATTATGTGCAGTATAGAATTCAATATTTCACTACCATTAAATTTATTTTCAAAACTTATTTTAATGTGCAGGGAAATAAACTGGATTATTATATCAACGTGACTAGGATGAGACACTGATCAATGTTGTTGAGAAATAGCAGCTAATAGGGTCTATGGTTATTTTAAAAATATAATCCAATCTTATATAGACTATTGAAATTTTTATTATATAACCAATTTTTTTATATATTATCACACTGAAAGCAAAATCATTTGTACAGTTATTTTAATAGATCCCCTAAAGTTTATCATATTATATTGGCTGTAACTAGTGGTTTTTTAACTTTTCCCTCACCATACCCTTAATTGGTAACATGTAATCATATATACTCTTACTCTATGACAAATCTGTCTAAACATTAAATATTTTTATATTTAAAAACGTTATAGAAATTGAGGAAAGTAGAAATTTATTTTCTATCAATTTGCTCCTATTATATAAATATTCCATAAAAAATATCCACAAGATAGCCTTGTTTTTACAAAATACCTATCTCTAAACTAATCGGAAAGTATACTTTTGGTATAATTGGGGTTATAGCTTTAATGTAGTTTATCATTTTTTTATTTAGGTTTTCTTTATGCCATTTTTCTCAGTTATATAGGAGAGGTATCTGGCTAATAAAGAAATAATTTTTCTTACTAAATATTCTTTGTATTATGATTTCATCTTCCTCATGATCATGTACAATTTATAGTTCCTGAAGAAAAGCTTGCATATTGCTGAGAAAAAAAGGTGCCTACTTGTAATTAATATATTATTGGGTGGTTTTATTTCTTCCCCATTTTTTGTATAGTAAAAAATTAGTAAATTGTTCTATATGTATATTTTTTCTATACACTTATCTATAATAATTCTGATTTTTGTTTTACATATATCTAAAATTCTTAGTGAGAAGGATGTCCCTCACTTTCCTTAGGTATGTTAAGGGCTTCACTAATCAAAGGGGATCTTAGTGACCTTTTTCTTTCCATTGGGGGGGGGGCGGTACTGTCTTTGGTAAACTCAGGTGATATGCCCCTAGAATACCCTAGCAATCCTTCTCTATTTTCAACCCTTCTTCTTGTCAACCAATTTTTTATCTTTTAAAACTTTTTTCTAACATCTAGATCATGAGTTACACCTAGTTAGGCACAGCATATCTACATCTGACTCTTGTGCCATAAAACTATAATTACTCACAGTGAGAAGGATGAGCTAGTATGTTCTGACTGAATGATTAATATCTAAAATCACAATTAAGACATCCAAGATGAAAATTAAAAGTCCAAAAGGATTATTGTGAATGTGAGACGTGATATTCATGTGTATTGAAAATCATCTAATTGAAATACTATTAATTTGAAATGCAAATATTTTGATATTGTATCATGTTTGATGGTTGGCATTAGGAGAGATTTTCAATAAAGTTTTTTTTTCAACAATTTTAAATTAATAATAATAAACAAAAAAATTAATGTTTTATAATCATAATCTTATTTTCCTGTGTAATCAGAATGTTAAGATTGTCAATGAAATGATTCTTTGCTAGATAGTAAGAATCCAAATACTCTGAACCATTTTTATATTTTGGCTCTCATTATTTTCTAAGCTATTCATGAAATTAACAGGATAATATTTAATGAAGATATTAGAACTGTAAAATGTACATAGTTTAATAATTGTATATTAGAATTTGGTGCATATTTCATTTATTCCTTTTCCCTAAAGTTACATATAAATAATATTTTAAAGGCTATACAAAAATTATAATCATTTCTAAAAAAAATTGTAGCTTTCCTTTGAAAGATATTTGTCGATGATAAAACCAATATCAACATGAAGAAAGAATTTTAAAATTGTCACAAGTGAAACTTTTTTTAAAAAATAAATGTACCTAGAAATACAAAGGAAGTGATTCTTATAGCCTGCTGAATTGTTACAACATGGAAAGAGTGAAACAAAAAATAAAGTTCTTTGTGTAGTTTCCTAGGCCTTATTGTATCAGATTCAATAAAATATGCCACCAATCATTCTTTTTAACATGAGATAATTTTTTTTTAAATTATTTACATAGTAAGTAATTAGAAGTGATAATGAAGACATGCAAGATCACAGCAGGAATCTGGTTTTGTTAACTGAAAGGAGGATTTTTGTCAGCGTAATAAGAAATTCTTTTTTTCCCCTCAAGACTATGCATATATATGTATTATAAATCTTTTATGTACCTTTGAAGTTATCCTATTTACAGTTTCAGAGAAACACTACTGTTAATCACACATACTTTAAATTTTTTTTAATAATTTTGATTAATTAAATTATCAGAATCTAAATAGGAGCTTGGTTGTTATTATATTAATTTGATGATTATTCATAGAAATGAAACAATTCATTTGTTAATTCTTTAAAGAGAATATTTATAAGGCAAGTTAATTTTTAAGTATAAGTAAAGATTTTTTTATGTACAAATTTCTTGTTTTACAATTATATTAAATATATTATAATCTATGTTTTTTAAAACCTTTGTTATTTATTCCATTTTCACTTTCAGATTGAATATGAACAGAAAAAGAAGGCTGAAGGCAGAAAGGCACGGGATGACAAAGACAAAGTCATGGATATGCTCTTTGCTGCTTTTGAGAAACACCAGTATTACAACATTAAGGATTTGGAGAAAATTACTAAGCAGCCTGTTGTAAGTACCTATTATTGCAATAATGTTTTTTATGTTGAACATAAATTTTGGTAAGAAATCTGTTTTATAATTTTTTTCTTGTTTTGCTTTCCTTTTTGATCTCATTACAATGAAAATTTATTATAGGTCAAATGATTTTACATTTGCATACTATAGTTGACTTTATAAAGTTATTGTTCCCAATAAGAGTTATGCTTTGACCATTGTTGAAATATATTGATAGTTTTAGATACATAATATCTGTATACTTTAATTTCACTTTTAGTACACTTTTAATGTTTCCTAAATGTAATATTAAATCAAGCATTTAAATATTGTTTTTACCCTACTTTTATAGCTTAATAAAATTGATACATTTACTCTTTTCATGTTGTCAACAAAAATGTAAAAGCACTAAAGTTTGTGATAAGAAATTGAAGTTATTCCAAATCTATAATACATTGTGATAAAACATTGTCTTATGATACGATTTGAATTTTTATGCAGTTCAGCATTACTTCAAACTATTTTAACATATTTCTGTTAGAAATTGCAGAATGTAGGTAAATATATATGTTGAAATTATCATTTATGTTGGAAAAAAAATTTCAGTATTGCTTGGATATATAAACTGACATTAGATTGAACTGGAAAATGGTATAATATTACATAAATAATACATTTTTAAGAGCAAAGTCTTACTTAGCATTCTTTGATGTAAGGGTTACATAAAAGACATGAATTAGTACTGTGTGTTACTGTCAAAGTAAAAAATATTACTAATTAAAGTAATCAGAAATAGATTTGTCTTGCATGAAGTGCATGTTAACTGATGAATTCCTTGATGTTTGCATGTTAACTCTATTATGGTGATCAGTTACAGAGATTCTGCTGTAAATGTATGTTTTTAACACTTATCGGAAATCTTCTTAAACCTGTCCTCAAAATCTTTTATAAAATCAAACAGCAATTCTGCATATTTTTTCATTGATCACAAGATTATGTTTAACCAACTTGTAGAAGTGCATAAAATTGTTTATGACACTCTCAAACTAGAATAGTCTGTTTAATTAATCAGTTTTCTTCTTGATGATGTTTGTTTTACAAGTAATTTAATTCTGCTAAATATCTGGACTAGTTTTTATCACTTGATCATAAATTCTGTGTTTTATACCATTTTGTAAATCATACAAATTTTCTGAATGTAAGCTGTTTGCTTTTTTAAAAATATGTTCTCATAATTAGCATAATTAAATCTAAGGAATTCCTAGCATTAAGATTTTATCTCTTGGTCCAGCTGAAATTTACAACCTTTTTGACAGGATGGGTTCAAGCAGAATTAATAATCTTGTTATCTTATGGTTTTAGATGTTAAAAAAATTCATGTTTACATTTCCCCCCCTCTACACAGCCTTACTTGAAAGAGATCCTGAAAGAGATTTGTAACTACAATGCGAAGAATCCTCACAAGAGTACCTGGGAGCTGAAGCCTGAGTATAGGCACTACAAAGCATCTGAAGCAGCTGAGTGAAGTTATTGTCATGTGTGTGTATTGTACATAATATTCAGAATTCTAGTGTAATAAAGCATAATTTTTTTTTGAAAAAAATATGTAATTATTTTAATTATGGAATAAAAAAATTTTAAATATGTGAACTATATAAAAGCATTCCATCTATAGCATAACTGGGTATACTTCCTTCTTTTAATTTTTTAAATAATAATCTGATACTGTCTTGGCAATGTTTTCTCCACAAATTAAAAACAAAATTAATGTCATCTATAAAATGAATTATTGTAAATTATTTAACATGTCTACCTTGATTCAAAGATAAATAAAAAAAACTGAAGTAATAAGAAAGTGAAAACTGTTTTGCTATAAATTGAAAGGAAAGCCTTTTTTATTGTATTTTTATCAATTTAAGAATAAAAAATTTTAAACAATTTTTACACAAACTTTTTTTTAATAACTTCATCACTAAACTGTATAAGATTCATATTTAATGTATTTGGTTGTGATTTAAAAACTCAACAGTTTCTCAGAATTTGATATTTTAAATGGAAGCTTCGCAATGTGGGTTCCATACTTACATTTTCACTTGCACATCATTTTCATTCTTAACGTGCAATTAGTTTGATTCAATGATTTTATCAAACAATTACTATACCATCTCTTAAACCAAAATTTTTAAGAAACTTATTCAATCAAATTTACAAAGAAATGTAGTTTAATTTGACTTGAAACTAATAAATATTTTCTGCAAGTTCACTGCCTCTCAAAATTTTGACTTTTTTTAAAACAATCATGAGGTCTAACAGAAAATTCTGTCAATTTGTGAAGCGAAAGAAAATAATACATTTTTCTTGCAGTAAATATTTATTGTGCAATATATTTTCTGTTGTTACTTATGAAATCTTGCTAGCATGATGGTAATTTGTAAATACTATTTGAAAAATATCTCGGCTTTAGAGGCAAAAAACCCAAGTGGTGATAAGTTGACATATGCTACAGTTTTGATATTTTTCCTCTTAAAAATTTTCGCAAGGAGATGAACAAGTGATAATTAAAGGGTGTTAGTTCTGAAGAGTATGATAGATGGGACTAATTCCCATTCTAGCTCTGATTTTTTGACAAAACACGAAAGCAGCAGTTTGACATTAACATGATGCAATATGTGATTCATATTGAACATCCCCCGACTCTTTCTTCTCGGTGCTTTGTTTAAATCATACATTTGCTGACAGTATCTCTCTGAATTGAGCTTTTTGTTAGGTTTTAAAAACTTAAAATGTACTGGTTCTTGGATGCCCAACCATATGTGCAGCTCTCTCTTATTGAGGCTCAATCTAGTCTTAAAGGTGGAGGGGACAGACAGTGCTTGCTGCAAATATGCTCTTATGATGTATTCAAAAATAATCGATTTTTCATCCAGTCCATAATGGGTTTGTTTTTATTCCGAGCAAACAGAGATATGCATTTGACGATTCGATTAAGCAAATTTTTCTCGATTCACAAGGCAACCACTTCAAATGTTTATAAACCAATCCTGGTATTGTCGCAAATTATATTGTACAATAAATATTAAATGTATGAAAAATATATTTTTTCCCACTTCAGAAATGGACAGATATTTCCAGTTGACCTAATCCTTATAGCGATTGTTATTAAATTCATTTACAGACTAGTATCCTAAATCTTGATTAAGAGAATTTCTAATCAGCTTACATCCTTGGTTTTTGTTTAACATGGCCTACATTTTTTTCTTAGTGATATGGAACTGTGTAAGCCAAACCTAGAAAAATGTTATTTGAAAGCAAGTGTGCCTCCATTATTATTCATAATCTTTGACAGTTTTTTTTTTTTTTTTTACTGTTAACGAATTTCAAATTAACATCTCCTCCGGATGTTTTCGTAGAAAATTTATTTTAAGTTTCTTAAATTTATTTTGAGTAAAAAGTTAAATATGTGATGTATGTAAGACGCTTGATTTTGATTGTTTATTAATGTCACACATGGAGGCAAAGCAAGGGCTATTGGCAACCCATTTCGTAATTTTGAATCTCGGTCAAGTCACGAGGACGACACCTCCATTTCCAAACTTCTACATCATACCAATGGGAGAACTTTGACCCTCAAAAAATTTCACAAGCATCCATTCCACTAAACAGACTAACTGCGGTAGCCTGGTGGTCATAGCCGCTGACGGTTTTCGTCAAGTCAAGGGTCCATATATATATATGTAATAAATAAATGGCGCAAATTTACGAGTACCCAAATTTGAAATTCTTAAAATTTTACTCTCTCATTATAATTTATAAGTTAAAAATCTATAAAACCGAATTATATATAATTTGAAATCAAAACGCAAACGCTCGAGAATCGGATCATCGATAGGTTTTCACACCGAAAATGTGAGCTTTTTCTCTACAACCTGGTGTGGATTTTTTTTTTTATTATTAACGTCGCACTAGAAGCAACACAAGGGCTAATGGCGACGGACCTCGTAATTTTGAACCACGGTCAAGTGACAAGGACGACACCTGAGCTGGCACCTCCTCTCCTAACATCCACACCTCGCCAATGGGAAGACATAGGGCTCCGACAGATTTAACGCGCATCAGCCCCGGCGAGTCTTAGGCAGCCAAGGATCGAACCCGCGACTGAACGAAAATCGCCGGCCACGAAACTATGACCACTAGGCTACCGCTTCCCTGGGGTGGTGTGGAAGTTAGGAGAGGAGGGTGCCGGTTCTGGTGTCGTCCTCGTCACTTGACTGAGGCTCAAAAATATGAGGTCCATCGCCAATAGCTTTCGTATTGCTTCTAGTGCGACGTAAATATAAACTAAACTGAAACTCTGCAACCTGAAATGCGTGGGAGGTAGGGAAATATTTTTAGAAATCTAAAAAATTTAACTTTAAAGATTTGCCATGCAAGATACCATACTTTTTGGAGAACGAGTTCTTGACAAGAAAAGAGAATATATATAGTGAATTATGGAAGAATTTAGGATCAATAAAAGTTGAATATTTGATTTTAGAAATTAAAATTTTAAGGAAAGATTGTAGCCGCGGAAAGCCTAATGATCATTGATCGTGGACGGCGGTTCGAGCTTTGATACCATTCCCCCCGCTGTGTAACGAGCTGTTTTAGTTTAGTTTTTATTAACGTCGCACTAGAAGCAACACGAGGGCTATTGGCGACGGACCTCGTAATTTTGAACCACGGTCAAGGGACGATACCTGAACCCCTCTCCTAACATCCACGCCAACGGGAGGATTTTGGGTCCCGAACAGATTTAACGTGCATCAGCCCCGGCTACACGGCAGGTCTTTGGCGGCTAAGGATCGAACCCGCGACTGAACGAAAACTGCCAGCCGCGAGTCCACGATCTTGACCACTAGGCTACCGCTGCCTGTAACTGGAGCTGATAAACGTTAAATCTGTCGGGATCCAAAGTTCTCCCAATGGCGTGGTGTGGAAGTTCGGAGAGGGAGGTGTCAGCTCGAATGTTGTCCTTGTCACTTGACCGAGGTTCAAAGTTGCGAGGTCTGTTGCCAATAGCCCTCGTGTTAGTTCTTGTGCGACGTTAATAAAACCAAACTTTGAGAAAGATTTTAATATCTAGGACAATCACCACAAGCTATCTTGAAGTACAATGAAGCATTGTTTTGGAGAGACATTTAATATGTTTTAAGTCCTACAAATTAAAAAAGTTGGATTCAAAACCATGTGTGTGTGTGCGAGAGAGAATTACTTAATGCATTCTCAGTCTTTTGAGGACTGGGATATGCTGATAACTGTGACCTAGAGCAGTTCTTGGTCTTTTTGCAGACGATTGAATTTTAGACAGAATATACCAGTTTTTTTTTTAGTTTTTTTTATTAACGTCGCACTAGAAGCAACACGAGGGCTATTGGCGACGGACCTCGTAATTTTGAACCACGGTCAAGTGACGAGGACGATACCTGAGCTGGCACCCCCCTCAGAATATACCAGATTGTTGTAGAGTAACTCATTGGGAATTAGAGGAACCCTATAGAAAAAATTTATATTGTTTTTTTTTTTATGAATTCAAGCCATTGGTTCATTTTTTAAATCCTTTTGTAGGACTTGGTTTCAGACAAACCAAGGAACATATATGACTTTCCTAGGGTCTCTATTGATTTACAGAGCAGAAAGCTTGTGCCTGATCATGAGCTTCCTTTGGAGAGAAATCAAGCAAGTAAGTGTTTTATTCATTCCAACAGCTTTTTGATGAACAGATAGGATGTGGTGGGCAATATATATAAAATGAATTAACAATATTAATTTTTGTAACTCATGGTGAAGGAAACTCAAATTCTCCGAATCAAGTCTATTTTACGTTCAATGAGAGAGGATAGTTACAACACGAAATTGGCAGAGTGTAACACGAGTCTTTTCATCTTCGTACTCAAATCAGAAAATTTCACTTTTGGAATTTAAATGCAAAGATTATTCAGAACATGTGGTATTAGATTTAGGGATCCTTGGGTATTTTACCTGAAGACAAAGTCTTACAAGGATGATCCATACTGCTTTGAGTGAGTGAATGCAAAGTTTAGTGGCGCAAGAGCCAGATATGGCTATGTTGCACCAAACAAGATTAAACTATGGTCTAGATGTGAAGTTGAAAAAAAAGGAAAAGTGGGTGACAAGGAGGGTCGAAAATAGAGAAGGATCGCTAGGGTCATACTGCTTTGAAGTGCGGGAATCGCTCGCTAAGATTTTGAAATTGTATGATGAATGGAAATGTATCAGGATATAAAGATGAACTTACTGTGATAGGTAAATGATAAATTGGAATATTATATTAAATGCAAGTTAAAGCATCACAGGTCTATATACATCTCCAAATATATATACATATGTGCGATGATTTCAGTTTATCACTTTCTATTTAATTTGGGCTCTTTAATGCCAATTCAAATCCACACATTAAAAACTCTACAGCTGCTTGTACCTCTCAAGTCACAGGAAGCAACTAATCCTCCTGAGCCTCTTCAGATAAATCAAGAACATTTTGCAATAAATTAAAGTAAGTTATATTTTATCCAATTAAATGTATTTGTACAAAATATAATTAAAAACTGTCCTACAAATATAATACAATACAGATATTAAATTAGAGATTCTAAGACACCAAGCAGTTGGTCTGGAACCATATGCATTTGAGCAAATATTTTAGGCTTGTTGCAGAAAGACTAGCTGCTACTGTTTTGCATGATCTGCATTCCCAGCTTGTGTCTAGTAAAGTATATCTGAGCTCTTCAATAAGTTTGCTGGTTAGGTATACATTGTGCATCGCTGACTCGCATGTGGGTCTACTTGCATTTTAAAGACAGCTAAACTTTCTAATTGTTTCTAAACTAAAACATAGAAAAAAATTGTAATAGCTGAATCAGTGTACTAAGATATTCCCATAAAAATGGGATAGGATACAAATGAACTAGTGGAATGTTCTTTGGTAATTTTATGCAATATTCTTTTGATAATTTTAAATACAGTAAAAATTGAATATTTATTCAAATTACCCAGTTCCAAGGGCCACAGATTGATAAGGCCTGGTCTTAAAATATTAAGCAGAAATTATAGAAACAACATTATGTGTTCATTATAATTTGCCTTCTCTAACAAGTTCATTTAGATTTTTCTTAAGAAAATATTTTAAGCCCTAGTGTTTAAATATTTTGGTTAAATAACATTTTGAAAATTATACAAATTTAATAATACAAATAACTTTAAAGATTAAAATCAACCAAATTTATTCATGTTGAATGACTGTACTAAATATAAAAAGACAAATTCTCATAAAGAAAGAAGTTTAATATGAAAAGTAAACAAAATAAAAATACACAAACTGGTTTTACTCTTCATCAATCTCAGTGTTCAACATTCGAACAAAAGGCATAAAACTTGGATTAAAATAAGCTTCAATTACACCATCTATCATTCGAGACACAAGGGAATCATTGAAACCAATCTGCGCAATACATGAGGAGATTGCACTCTCAAACATATTATTTTCCCTCTTGCCCTGAAAATAATCAAAAGGAACCTTCATCTCAAGTCTTTTGCAAGATTCGTCATGATAAAAGAAAGTAAATTTCTCATCTCCTTCCAGGTTACAATACAAACCAGCTACCGGCTGCTTAGCGTTACGTTTCACGATGGTACGAAAATTAAATACCAGATTCCTCTTTTCAGAAACATTGATGTAATTCAGAAACTTGCGACCAACATAGACTAAATTAGTCCAGCTGTTGACCTTCCCACTCCTGGTCTCCTTGACATGCCATTGAATATAATTGGCATCAAATGTGTAGTTGTATTCTTTCTTTGATTTAGCTGTGTTGCTAAGCAAAAACCACCCTGTGTTGGGGAACAAGCCATCTGACATGACAATAACTGGAATGTTGACATGATATCCTGGGTCAAGGACAATATAGCCCTCCCTCCCCTCAACCAAGACCTTGAGCACAACAAGGACATGTTCCTTCACACTCAGGCTTTGAGAGGGAGGGGAGCAGCTGATGTAAGTGTCAATCTCAGTTACCATCTCTTCACACGAGGCCAAGAACAGCGAGGACTTTAATCCCGGATAGCAATTCTCCATGACAGATTTCATGTTTTTGATTAGCGAGCAACCTAAGCCAACACAAGACAGGCTGTCTGGTAGGATCTCTGGTTCATAATGGCGATAGAATTCATCAAGGGGAAGTCCTTGTTTCAAGAAGGCATCATAGAATGCCAGGAAACTTCCCACTGTATTATAAGGGTGACTTTCCAACTCCGATGCCAAGATGTCACGCAGCTCTTCCAAGAAGAACTCAAAAGTGACCAAAGAAGAAAACTCCAGGTGTTCCGGTTCACTTCCCCATTTTGGCTCTGGTAATGGTAGGGTTGTGTCATACCCTTGATCTTCAGAATAGTCCGATTTTACCTAAAAACGAGACATTAAAATAAGACATACTATTTTCAATAAAATTTCCTTAAAAGAGTTCCAACTAAATTTAAAAATGGACTTGGCAATATTTTTCTATTGTTTAAGAAATTAACCTGGATCTTACTTTAATATATAAGCAAGTTCAGATGTAAATATATATATTTTTAAATAACAACATTTCTAAATACTTTTGTATCCAACTGTCCTGATTGATTTTTTTTTTTTGTATACAAATTTAAAATTTTTTATTTCTCTCATTGACAAATATTTCCAAACTTTTAAAAAAAAATTTCTAAAGTAATCATAAAGAAACAAGTAGATCAAATTAAAATGAATCTACAGTTTATAAAAATTGAAGCTGTTCATAATTACCAATAATAAGGAAGTATTAAGTCATTTTAAAGAATTTTTCTTCATTTCATAAACACAGATATATTATGCAATGGCTGAAAGCTAAAGTGCATATATTCCAATTTCACATCTACTTCATTATTAAAGTTATAAAAAAATAAGAAATTGATACATTTAAGATACAGTAGACTATGTTAAAAAAAAATAGTACAAAGGCAATTTAATTGAATATTTCTGATACATAGTACACATTTTACTCTTTAATAATACCAATAAATAAAATAAATTTTTAAAAAATTTGAAACCTAAATGAATAAGGCTAGATTAAATAAGTCAAGTTTTATCAAAACTTGATAAAAACTACTTAAATTATATATTATTTGTTTTGCACTTTAAATGAAAATTTGAAAAACTTTCATAAAGACCTACCTCTTCTTCATTTTGAAGGTTCAAGATATTGTCAGGTGGGATCAATTGCGTTCCAAGATCCCGACTTGAATACCTGGAAAATTGAAAATGGTTATGACATGCAATTTAGTTCCAGTTATCGCCTTATTTAACAATTCATGTTTCTAGTAAGCAATTCTTTATAATTAATTTAAGAAGAGATTTAAATGACAGAAAATTAATGAAATTGAATAAGGTAAATTTTCAAGCCATTTTATAAAAATATTTTATTTAAAAATTTCTATTAACAGAATGCTCTTAATCCGAGTATTCTAACTATAAATTTTTCAAAGAACAAATTCTGAACAATTTCAAAATTAACTATTAAATGATATAATTTTACTAAAAAATTTATCTAATCAAACTTAAATTTTATACTTTTAATTACAAAACCTCCATTTCAAAAAATTCTCCAAGTTTTATTAGAATATAAAACCTAGGTTTTTTTCTCCCAGACAGGCTCAGATTCCAATTAATCTGACTTGACAAGGTTTTATTGTACTATTTTAATAAGATATTTATATCTACATGGTTAAAAACTTAAAAATTCAGAGCTAATATATATATATATTAGCTCAAATGGTATAAATTACATACCTGTTTGGAGGGTCCCATTGCTTTGAATCCTCGAGTCAAGATGGCCATTCGGCTGCAAACTTCTCAGCTATACTAAATGTACAACCTTTCAAATGCTGTACGAACAACCCATGAGAACTTTCGTCCAATGTATCTAAAAACAAAAACATACCTTCAATTAAAAACAATTCAAAATAAATTTGATCAGAAAAAAATTTCTGAAATATTTAAACAGTACAAATAAAGAACGCTAAGCAACCAGTTATTTAAAAAAAAAAAAAAATTTCTTCTAAACAAATTCCATCTCCCAAGTTTTTGAAATTATGATCCTTCAAATAAACATCCATTTAGAAAAGCATTAAAAAAAAACTCGAGGTAACAACTGTATCTGCTTGTATGTATTATTCATATTTTTTAGGTAATCACTCCTTTTTCAGTTTTACAAAAATCATACTCGTTACATTGAAAATCCATCTGTTGAAAAGATTCAACTCTAAATTTACTTTTTAACTCTAATTATAATTAGGATATAAACATCAACATTATTTGTCAAACAACTTGGATCTGTCAATTCACGAAGAAATAACCTTAATTTTTAAAACATATATTCTATTTAATTTAATATCTAAATATACAACAGATTAAACAGTTCTTAATATAAAGAAGTTCAGCATTTTCTATCCTTGCACATAAATTCAATTAATCACATTTAACACTACAAAATTAAAAGTTTACAGCTATTTGAATATTTAATCTAAACAATTTGATTAGTCAAATTTCATAAAATAATCAGACATTTAACAAATTTCTACAAACTGTTGATGTTATAAAAATATTCAAATTAATTTTTATTTGACACCATTAAAAAACCTGCAATTTCTGTATTAAAAAGGGAGAGGGAAGACAAGTATCAGTTAATCATGCATGTTACAATAACAGTTAAAAATGATTTCATATTTTAATTCAAAACAGATTCATATTTAATTCAATATTACCCAAATATTAAAACTTCATATTAAAAAAAAATACATCACAACAGAATTAAAATAAGTAATTTTAATAACTTTCTGAATGCATTAACAGCAATGCAATATTCACTATTACACGTTATAACGATTTTCATTTAAAGTAATGTCCGAATACCCAACAGCATTTAAAAATGACATTGTACTGATCTAGAATTGATACCATGTTGCTAAGTCGAAAATATTAAAATCAGCGAGTTACGAAAATTCCAAGTGAAACATAGTTCAGTTTTTAAAATTATCGCGTATAGATTCTGAAACTTAAAGATAAAAATTCAATAACTGCGAAGATATTAAGAAAACGAGCATTCATTTTCATGAAAACTTGATCTCTTTTCTACGTAAACCGGCGAATTTTCTAGACTCGGGAAATGAAATAAAAGAGTACACCGACACCCTTAAAGTATTGATCGATAACTCTAGGAAAAAAACTTGAAAATCATAACTTTTGAGAATAAAGAGCAATTAGTTTGTAACTGGGATTCGGACGACCATTTTCCTACATAAGTAGTGTGAACTCAAATATATTATGGACAATAATGCAAAAAATAAATGATAAAATCAACGATTACAACCACGAGCGTCAGCTAGAATCATGTTCGTGGCAATGAAGAAAGACCACTAATCAACGCCTCAAACGTTCTACAGAATGAGATACGTTTGAAAAGAATGCATTATACGAGAACTGCTCTGCGCGATACTAAAAATTTAGAGGTATTGGATGCATATCATCCGCATTTAAAGGCTTATTTGTTGAAATTTTAAGCTTAAAATACAATGCTATAAAAATAGCTCAAAACAGTTAAAGAACCGATACATTGAAACAAATATATCACAAATATTTTCTTTAGTTTCTTCATTTTATCCAAATTTACGACAGGAAACTTTCTGCCATGTCAACTCTCTGTTAAGACACATGGACTATGATTCAATAAATTTTCAGCCTAACAGATAGATTTTTAATACTTTAGAACTTATATTTGAGATAAAATTATTTTAAAAATAAGCAAAACTTAAAATATTATACTAAAAACCGGATAAAATAACTTTACTTATACGCACCCATACAATGAAGCTTTCGCTCTAAACAACTCAAGAGAAGTGTCTGAAAATTAGCTAGAGAGCGACTGCGCTGAAGCTGGACTCTTTTTAACCCCAGCTTCTCTGCGGTTTCAATTTAACTGCACGATTCACTGTTGCGGCCCTTTTATAGAGGACGTTCTGAGAAGAATAAATTTGATTAAGAAGATAAAATTACTAGCTGTCAACAATAGCGTGTAGTCCAGCTGTATTTATCTTTTCGTGTGATTAGATAAATATGCGTCTGTGTTAAAGAAATGCAATCTCAAACCATAAATGTGTTGCAAGGTTGCGCAATAACTGTAGTAACTGGTCCGTTTATTCACGTGATGATCATGTGATCCATTTGCTTTCGTCATCAAAGATATTTGTGTATGTTAGGTTTTTCTTCCAACATATTGTCAAACTGCAGATATTGGAAGTTCATTGAATGGTTACACGGTGATTCTAAATTAGGTTTTAATTTTTTTTTTTTTTTTTGAATATTTATCAGAAAAAGTCTATCACAGAAGATTTTTTTTAATTCAAAAAATTGTTTTTTGTTCTAATTGAGGCATCCCTCTCCCGCTTTCCTTTCTTTGCTAATCTGTTCACGTTTTAAGGAATTACATTTTTTTGTATAAATTTTTTTTGTTACATGAGATGATAGTATCTCTGGTAAACAGACAAACTTAAAATTTGTGATGTTTTTAAATTATTTACATTAGGATGTAATAATTGGCAATTTCCTTAAAGTGTTGATTCCGTAGCACGAAAAAAATTAAATAAATTTGTGAATGCCATATTACAAAGTAACATGTCTTAACAGAACAAATTTTACAAAAATAAAATATATATATATATTTTCAAGTCATGTAGCTTTTTTTTCAGATATCATTCAATATTCTTATTAGATTCAAAAATTCTTTTAAAAAACATTAAGGAAAAAATGTTTTTTATGAAATTTGAATGCATTTTTCATGTAATTCTTTTTTAATTATTAATATATCAAAGGTCACTTATTTGTTTTTCTTTTATCAACGTCGCACTAAGAGCAACACGGGCTATTGGCGAAGGACCACGTAATTTTGAATCTCGGTAAAGTGACGAGGACGACACCTGAGTTCTGGCACCCCCACACCGAACTTCCACGCCATGCCAACGGGAGGACTTTGGGACCCGACAGATTTAATGTGTATCAGAATCGGCTACACGGCGGGTCTTTAGTGGCATCAGGCTCGAACCTACGACTCGACAAAAACCGCCGGTCACGAGTTCGATGCCTTATTCAATAGGCTACCGTGGCCACCAAAGGTCACTATAAGTTTGCTTATTTTTCAATTTATATTTATTTTTTGTAGTCATCGAGGAGAAAAGAAAAACAAAAATACATTTTCAAACTATGTATGTATATATAACACATGGAAATTTCGTTCGGTTACATTATTGCTGAGAAGGTCAAATAATTTTAATATTGATTTACTATTATTATATTTATTTTAAAATAATAATCATTTGAATAATTTATATGTTTGCTTTAATTTTAATATCAGAAAAAAACCTTGTCCACTTCATTATTTAATAAAATTGCTTGCATGACACTTGTGCTTAAAATTATTGATGAATATTTTTCTTTTAGCCTTTTAGGTGACTCTATCGTTCTGCAAAACTTTTCATAGAACAATTTGAAGAGGTTTCGAATTGGTTTTATTTTAAATCATTGTAGATTCCAACACCGATAATGCAGTTCCTTTTCCCTCCACATCAGAAATGCGGAACGTTGTGAAAAATATGCGCAGTTATTTAGATGCACATTTGATGGCGAAACGAATAGAACGATGACGAGTGTAATTGATACTGAAAAAAAAAAAAACTGCAAAAAACGTTGCTTTCTTTTTTTCAAAAGGAAAAAAAAAATTAAGTGTTTTTACTAAACATGTTAATTAGTGTAAAACATGTATCCTCAATGTAATATGTTGCATAATATATATATATATATATAATACCATATATATATATATATGTATG
>BMAW01013167.1:168335-225366 GCA_019974015.1 Nephila pilipes
TGGATCAATATCCCATTAACCCAGAGATGGCGCTCATCGTAAACAATCATAGGCCTTTCAATGTACTACTTGGCATATGTCAAAATTTTAGTCGATCGGACCAGAAGCTGAGTTATCGAGGTTGAGGAAGTCGTTTTGTAGTTTGTTTAAAATGAAAAACCGATTCGTGTTCTGATAAAACATTGTTTTAATGAGTAAAACACCGTGCAAGCAGAAACAATGGTTGAAAAATGTGCGGACTCTTGTCCATCAAAGCAACCGATTTGTCGGTGGTTTGCCGAGTTTAATAGTCGGTACCGACACCAAATGACGCCGGAACGCTCGGGAGACCCTGTGGAGCCGTTACCGGAAATATGAGTGGTGACAAAGTATAATGAAAGATCGTATGAGAGCTCCGTGAAGTTGCTGAGATGACTGATATCATATGGAGTGTATTTACTGAAAAAGGTTTTGAAGTGAAGTGAAAAGGTTTTCAAAGTGGGTGCCGCGTGTTTTCGATCTAAAAACAGCAGATCGATGATTCAGAGCTATTTATCGCTATTTATCATAAACAAAAGATTTCTTGCGAAAAATTGGAAAAGCGTTGGAACAGTTGTATCACCATAAAGGTAATTAACAAGGATTATTTGATGAATAAAAATTTTACAAAATGTTTTCATATTGTATCTCAGGAGTTATTGATTGATGTTCTCTTACATCGATCAATCAGAATTTTTATTCATCCATGCAACAACCTTTATTTAATCTGCCAGGTGCTCTAATCACTGCTCAACATCTTTTTCAAAAATTTTTCTTTCTTTTCTTTTTCATGCCAAAGCCTTTTGTTGCAGAGTAAAATAGCGATAGCCAATGTGTGAAAACCTGATATATATATATATATATATATAATTTTCTTTATTTTTCCATAGTTATTTTTTCTAATTTTTGCTCTTTAAGGATATCATATCATTTGAAATACTTGTAATCAACTTCAGCAATTCATATAGTTTTGGTGCTATTTGGTAGATCTTTTGCTTAATTATTTCGTTCTTAGTTCAGGAATTAATTCAGCCGTTTTTGCTCAAATTATTCACTTGCTGCTTTGCTCATATAAGTTTTCTTAATTATTTTATATTGTGTAGCTTCTTTGATCATATTGTATAATAATTTGGTTTCTCTATTCGTGCGTCTTATGTTATAAATCTTTTGGAATTTTCTAGAATTGCTGGTTCATTTTCTTTTTATATGATTTTTTAAACAGTTAGTTTTTTTTTTTTTTTTTTTCTTTTTCTCTATTCAATAGTATTTCTAGTTTTATTACCGTTTTTTTATAATATAATGTTCAGGGGGACAGTTTGGCCATGAATTCTGGAATGACCCTGTCGCAACTTTAACTATGTTACTTTCTATTCTTTTTTTTTTCTTCAATTTTTGGATTTTTCAATACCCTTTTCTCTTTTTCTGTTAATTTTTGTATTTGTTATACTCATTTTTTCGTTTTATTTACTTGCATTTGAAAATCTATTTATAATATATGTTTTCATTTTATAGTTAAATTTATATTTTTATTTATTTTCTTTGTTTTCAGTGTTTTATTTATATCTTTATATAGATTGGAGTATATGCTTTTTACTCAATAGTACAATACTCTGATTTCATCTTTAATATATTACTTAATAATTATTGAGATTTATTTTCTAATTTGCTTATAACTGTAATGTTCTGGTGTTTATTTACACATAAATTTCAAATTATATATATGTGGAGTGGTGTTGGCCGATGTTACTAATTATTCTAATTAGAATCAAATCTTGACATTCAACACACTTTAGTAAGACGTTTCACATTAGCAATTACACACATTGGACTAGACATTTCACGTTAACATTTGAAAGCATTTCATCAATCGTCTTCGGCATCTGCATCGTAGACAAAATCACGGATCATCCTGATTGTTCTGATGAATCTTGTCGTCTCTCCTTCAAAAACGTACTCTCTTCACTAGCAGAGGCAGCGCCTTATAATAGTCGGAGGATTATACCAAATTCGGATTATATCCACATTTTCGGACATCCTGGAAAAAGGTGACCTTACCGTCTTGACTCCAACAAAAAGAAAAATCGTCTTAACCTAGGAAACAGAGCTGAAAAAAGAAAATTCAAAAGCAGTAACAAAGCTGATAAATTAAGTCACATTTATCGTCCTTGGAATATCACCGTCTTCGGAAATCACTGTCGTCTCTGGAGTGCCATCGGCTTCACTTTTCTCTTCTTTTTTGATAATGTCCTCAAAACACTTTTTATTTAAATTTAAGATATGGTCCGAATTGAGTGCTTTTTATAGCAATTAAGTCACCTAATTTATAGCAATGAGGCGTTCCTTTTCGTAAGTTATACGACTTCTTATTTTGCTCTTGAACTTTGATTTTTTTTTTTTTTTTTTTATTTATTTATTTATTTATTTTTTTTGGCATCTTATCGTAAATCGTCGCGCTGCTTTTCAAAATTAGATTAAAATTTGGCTTCGATAATTTCTTTTAATTTTTCAGTATGCTTGGTATTCATTTTGGTACCGAATAACAGTTCAAAAAAGGTAGTATCGATACGGCGGTGGTTGGTTCGAATTAATAGTTTGTTGCAGTTCATTAATATATTTGTACCAATGCGAAGGATTTTCAAGCGAAAACTTTAAAAGAATGGAAATAATTACTTGATTTAACCGCTCAACTTGTCTATTGGCACGCGGAAGGCCTGTTGTAATTAAATGATGATTTATATTTTCTTTGGAACTCTTCAAATTCTTTTGATGTAAAGGCAGTGCTACGATCGGAAATTATTCTTATTGGACTTCCAAATGTACCTCAGCTTAGGATGTCGTCTTCGTGGGATATAATCAGGTGAATTTTGTGAAGCTGTCAATAATCGCCAAAATAAGATTATAATTTTTTGCAGTACTTTCTAAGGGTCCAAGGTGATCTATGTGATACGTATGTAAAGGTAAATCATCTTTATGAATTGGATGAAGAAATCCTTCCTGCTTTCCTTTTTTACGGTTTATTAGGATACAATGTACACAATTAGCTATTCTTCTTCCAATCTTTTGTTTTAATTTAGAAATAAAGTAATGATCTTTTAAGTGTTTCTCTGTATATTTAATTTCCATGTGTCCCTTTTTATGAGCATTTTTAATTATTTCAGTTTGCATACTTTCAAGTTCAACTTTTACTTCCTTACCGTCAATAAACTTATAGAGAATTCCGTTACGTTCAAAATAGTCTTCATAATTGGAAATTTCCAAAAGGTTTTTAATTGTTTTTATTTCGCTATTCTCGTTCTCAGCTAATGCAAGTTTAGGTAAACATTTTCCATAGAAATACAAAACGTATTAATAGGGGGTCTATTTAGAGCACCGACACGTAACATTTCTGAACCTCATTGGTATTCTATTACATAACTAACTTCTTCCAGTAATAACGTCCATCGAACTACTCATGTAGTCTCTTTTGTGCATCGTTTTTTGAAACTCTAAACAGTCAGTAACTATTTTGATAACTTATAGCAAATAGATTCTAAATTTTTTAATAGCTTCTATAACAGCAAAAAACTCAAGTTCGTAACTGGAGAATTTCTTTTCAGCATCTGTTTTCTTCCTACTCATGTTATAGTTAGATGAAAACTATTATCATTTAGAGATTTTTCGGCAACAAAATTGCACCATACCTATCCAGGCTAGCATCCGTAAACAATTGAGTTTCATAATTAGGGTTATATACTCCTAAAATAGGTTTCCGAGAGAACAACATTTTAAGCTTATTAATTGAACTTCTCTCTTCCTCATTGAATCTAAATTTACAGTCTTTTTTTCAAAAGATCACAAAGAGGTTTAGCAATAATAGAATAGTTAGAAATAAATTTTCTAAAGTATCTGGTTTTGCCTAAAAGTCTTTGTTGACATAAAGTCGATTAGATCGCAATTTAATTAGAAATACTCTCTTTTTTTTCACAATCATTTTTTATCCTGAGTTCTTCAGTATATCGTGAATTTTACATCCCACTTCTGATAAGTGGGTTGGCCAATATTACTAATTATTCTAATTAAAAAACAAATCTTGACATTTTTCACAATTAATTAAGACGTTTCACATTAACACATTGGACAAGACATTTCATGATAATATTTAAAAACATTTCAACAATCGTCTTCAGCATCTGCATTGTAGACAAAATCACAGATCGTCCTATTGTTCTGATGACTCTCGTCATCTCACCTTCGAAAGCGTGCTCCCTTCACTAGCAGGGGCAGCGCCTTCTTATAGTAGGTGGTTTATTCCAAATTCAGATTATATCCATATATATATATATATATATATATATACAGGAACAAGGAAGTTAATTTTCAAAGTTAAAATTATAAAACTGTAAAATAACAACTAAAAATATTAAGAATAAAGAAAATCCATATCTTTTGTGTTGTGTTTTATTCCACATGGTCTAGTCGAAGGCTTTAGATCTAGTCTATGGGATTAAAAATCTTGAAGAGATTATACATGAGATGAATTATATCTTCTCTGTCAAGCCCCGTACAGTTTAAAAGACGCGTGAGAGAGGCCTGGAAAGAATTTCATTTGGTGCTTGTCGGATAGGCTTTCTACCCTTTGTTAAGAATAAAACTCCTTGTGTACATCAGCAATTCCACAAATAATTGTAAGATTTATAAGAAATACATGTTAAATTAAGCACTGAATAATCCTAATAACTAAGCTGTGTCTTGAAAGCTTAAAAATAGAATACTCGTAGATTAGTTTTAGTTTTTATTAACTTCGCACTAGAAGCAACACGAGGGCTATTGGCAACGGACCTCGTAATTTTGAACCACGGTCAAGTGACGAGGACGGCACCTGAGCCGGCACCTCCCTCTCCTAACATCCACACCACGCCAACGGGAGGAACTCGTAGATTAGATAAACAATAAAGAAAAAAAGGAGTCTAAAAAGAAGATTAAGTATTTTAATAAGCAATATCTGGCTTTGGACAGATATTCGTAACTAAACACGTTTTATGAATCCAAACTATCCCTCGGAACAAATAATTTAATAACGAAAATTGGTAAGAACCATAATTCAAAAGAACACAAGGACATATAATTATAAAAAACTAATCCATAAAATGCATGTTAAAAATATAATTTAAATAAAATCGTAATTCTAATATAATTTGCTGAAAATAACCTGCTACGTAGTTTATATACACTAGTTCAATTATCGAGAAATATAAATGATTAAAATAACACTTCTAAATCAATTAATATCCTGCCAACTACATTTATCAACAATGCTTGACTTTATACAAAATAGCAATGTTCTTTAGCACGCCGGTGTCGTCCTCGTCACTTGACCTACGTTGAAAACTAAGTGGTCCGTCTCTAGTAACCCTCGTGTTTCTTCTAGTGCCACGTTAATAAAACCAGTCAGTCAATCTTTAGCAGGCTCATTCTCATGTAAAAGATTAAGAATTCTGATATTCATGATAATAATAATGACATAAGTAAAAATTAATACATTAATAGTGAACAATTTTTTTAAAAATAATCATAAAATTCGTTAAAGACTTAAATTTAAATTATTTTGTTATGTCTTAGTCCCACTTTAGAAACACAGAATCTTATAATTTATTTATTGATTACATTTATTTTTAAACTTGTTTATCAGTTTTGTGATCAATTTTTCAATATATGATTGAAAACTGCTTACTGTTTAACGCTTTTTTTTAAAAAAAATATGAAATGCCCTTATCATTAAGGAAACTCTCATTCTTTTTAAAAGCATTTGTATTTTCTTTAATGTAATTTAATGTGTTAGTAGCTTATTCAGTATTTTTTTTTATTTGCAAATTTTTTATTATCAGTAATGGTAATTAACCTTGACAACTGACCATATTTCCGTGGAAATGGCCCGACGTAAATTAATTTTTTATAACATTGATTCCATTCTTTAATCATAATCATTCTATAATTGTGTTGCAATGCATAATCTAACAAATTGCTTTATTTTCAGGCATCGAAAATTTTTGTCTGTTTTGAAAATTCGTCAGTTGTCCCTAACCAGTGGAAATAAAATCGATCACCAGTTTAAACTGACCATTATTTGTAGTAATATGTGTTTGCCGAAAAATATTATAGGTATTCTCAACCAGCGCTATTATAAGTGAGTAAAAAGTCTTATGTTCAAAGTTTGTTCTTTTACAAATGAAGTTGTTCTGCTATTTTAAAACTACAAGATTATCTTTTAATATTTAAAATAAAACCTTATAAAAAGTGAATGTATAGTATAAGAGTTGCAAGAATCGCTTAAAATGTTGCACTCAAATTTCAATTTTAGGATTATAAAATAATTTTTCTGAACAACCCCCAATTCTTTTGGGGGCAAATTTCTCCTAGTTTTCGATCTTTTTAACTTCTAATATTTAAAAGAAATATCTTTCCTCTCAGATTAACGTAAAAAAAAGTTCTAAACTGAAATTGTATGTATATCAAGGAAGCGATATGCTCTTGTCATTGATACCTATCTTGCAATGTTATATAGTGGAAAGGTGTAGATATTATTTTACCGCAAGTAATAAAGTTTAATTTTCAGCTTTTGATACTTACGAGGGTCGTTTGATAAGTTCTTGAAAAGTCTAATAGACGGCGTATCGAAAATGGTTTGTTTTTATTTAGTATCACGACTCAATAGACAGTAATCTCAGTTATTTCCATCGCATGGTTTCATTTTTACTTTCGATTTAAGAAATAAACTTGTGTATATTAGAAGAATGAAGAAAAGTGAGTTCACTTATATTTAAAAGGTTTATCACCCGAACAGATTAAAGCTGAGTTGGATCAAGTTCATGGCACATCTGCTCCTGTCATACAACCGCTTACAAATAGGATAAATATGTTTAAACGTCGCTGCATTTCCACAAAAGGTGAACTGGACGTCAGGTGGAAGTGACTACTCTCGGAATGATTAACAAAATCCACGACATGGTTTTGAGTGATCGACGAATCTAAGCGAGCGAAACAGTTGAGGCCACTGGCATATCGCAAGGTACAGTGCTTTCAAATTTGCACGAAAAATTAGGTATGAAAAAAAAAAACTTGGCAAGATGGGTGCCGCTCTCAATAGATAATTCAAACACAATCGTGTGGTTGGTTCTGAAACAATTTTGGCGTTTTTTCGTCGCAATCTTGACGAGTTTCTGCGTCCATACATAACTGTGGACGAAACACGAATACACTACTACACTCCAGAGACAAAGGAACAGTCAAAACAATGGGGGTTTGAATGCAAATGGGTTCCGAAGGAAAAAAAAAGACGATGAAATCGGTTGGCAAGGCAGGACCATGAGTTTTGGAGATGTACGGGGAATCATCTACAACGATTGTTTGAAAAAAAAGAAAAAAGAAAAACAATAACTGGAGAGTATTATGTATCATTACTACACCGGTTAATTATGTGGCCATTACGCAATACAAGGGCTATTGGCGATGGATCTCGTCATTCTGAACTTCAGTCAAGTGACGAGGATGACACCTGAGCTGATACCTTCCACTTTTAACTTCCACACCACGCCAATGGGAGGACTTTGTGAGCATTGACAGATTTAACGTGCATCAGCCCCGGCTTCAATGCGGTGGTATCAAGACTCGAATCCGCGACTCGACGAAAACCTCAGGCCGCGAGTCTGGACCTTGACCACTAGGTTACCGCGGCTACAAGAACTCCAGGAAAAACATCCTCATTTGTAAAAGATAAACAACTCACAATGCACACCTGTGAAATTTCGATGGCCAAAATCACGGAATTAAGGTTCGAATAATTATAAGGCTCGAATTATTATCACCGGATTTGTCATCAAGTGACATTTTTTTTTATTTCCAAACTTTAAAAAAAACTGTTCTGCGGACAACGGTTCTCGTCGAACAAAGAGGTCGTCGCCCAAACAGATGCCTATTTTGAGGACATTACGAAATTTTACTTTTTGGATGGTTTAAAAAATTGGAGAAACGCTTGGGAAAATGTATAGAGCTAAAAGGAGATTCTGTCGATAAATAAAAAAAAAATCTACCTAAAATAATTTGTTTTTCTATATTTTTCTAAGGACTTATTAAACGCGATACTCTTATCTAAAAAAATTATTCATTTCAGTAATGTCAGAACATTTTTGTCTCTTAAAGAATTAGATGTATAAAATAATGAATTCTGTGCGTTTAAAAAGTGAATTTCTGTAGAAAAGCCTTTAACAGAATTACTTGGAATAACTGAAACGGACGAAATGTGAAACAACACGAAACTTCAATTTTATCGTACAAAATGTGCGCAATTCAAAACATGACCATTTAAAGAATATTGACGCAGGAAAACGCGTTAGCAAATTTCCTGCAGATGTTTTCTTGAAAAGTTGTTTTTCTTGCGAAACGACAAAAATAGAATATCTTCCATACACGGTTATTTCCACACGATCCAATCAAAGCAAAGAGGCTAGAATTTAATCTTTGGATAGACATGAAGGACCTCTAACATCAAAGAAAAATTACCACACAGTTCATTCATCTAAAGAGAACATGAGATCACACAAAATGTTTCCTTATCAAAACAGTTTCAATAATACTGATTTAAGATGGCAATTTTCTTTACCGTTTTAATGTAAAAAAAATTCGATAATATTCGATATTTTCCTCGTTCTCTTGTGATTTCATTAATTGCAATGATCGCGATTGACAAACTGTTTAAAAAGTCATTTTGATTTTACCAAAATGATATTTTATACAGTTTGTATTATAATTTATATAAAGCTCTTAACTGTTGAATGAAATGGAACTCATCTAAATCAAAACGACATCAGCTGATATTGTTTGGTTCTCAGTGTACAATTCCTTTTTGAGTGAAATCCTTCCCAGATGCAAAAATTTTCATTATCAGGTACAGTCATTTTCTTTTTCGAAGGCGAACTTTTATTTCGAAAACTTCATCTGTCGCAATATTTCTTATTCTTAATGGAATGTGATGTAATTGTTTACTCACGTCGAACTGAGAAACAGCACGAGGGTTATCAGGGACAGATCTCGCCATTGTGAACCTCGGTCAAGAGACGAGGGCGACACCTGGCCTGGCCCATCCCTCTCCGAACTTCCTCAACACGTTAACTGGAGGACTTAGAATCTCAATAGGTTTAACGTGTATCATCCCCGGCTACACGGTGTGTCTTTAATGGCAGAAAGGTCGAACACAAGAATCGACGAAAACAAAGCCAGTGGCAAGTCCATGATCACTAGGCTACCGCTGCCATTTTTAGTGGAAACTGCAATATTTAAAATGTAGTTCACCAATCGAATTCATATTCAAACTCTTTGTTTGTATTCAAATTCTTGTCTTACACAAGTAGCTAATTTGTACTTTTGTGTGAAAAAAAAGTTCTTTATTGACTCACTGGTTTCATTGAGTTTTAAAAATTGTTTCCCTACACATACATGTATACTTAAACAACAAATTTAGAATTACCCTCTCTAATTTATTGTTCCCAAAACAAAGTTACAATATGAGCTTTTTTTACACAAATATTAATCACTCATTGAAAATAGTATGAGTATATAATTTCTGTTTTGGTTAATGTTTGGCTTACTTTGACACGCTTGATTCGATCTGCCAGAAGTAATTCATGTTAATACAGGTTCCTAAACACCTCAGTTAAGATTGGCAGAGCACTTTCCTCGATGCTAAATGTATAAGGAACGCTTGGCGTCAAATGTTTTCGACTCCGTGGAGGGGAAGAGAGTTGATTTTAGAGTGCCGGCGGCGTTTCGTGCCAAGTCGATTGAGTCTGAAAAAAAGTGAACCGGTCGTTTTTTTCTGCGCCTTTATTACTTTGATCAAAAGAGACGTCCCATTCTCTTAAGCAATAAAAAGCGTTTTAACTTCCTGCATTTTGTGGTCGAAAAGAGCCGCCGCAGATGTTATGACTGCCAAATGTTTCAAACAGTATCAAATCAGGACATTAGCTCAAATGTATTGTTCATTGTCACTTCGCGATTGATTTATTGTTGGGCTTCATAAGATATAAAGTAACAAAGGATATTACCTGCTTTAAAATATTCTTTTAATTCAATCGATATCAAAATATTTCATCTTCTGCAAGAACACCCTTTTTTAATTCACTATTGCATTGTCCAATGCAATTTGAAAATAATGTTACGTCGTTGGGTATATTCCAGAGATGATTTCTATGGGAGGCGTATATACTACAAGTATAAAAAAAATTTGTTCTAAATAGTTGATACGGTTACAAGTAATACACATTTTGCATTATTATTAAAATTTGTGTAAGAGCCCTGGAGATGTGACTATTTTGTTGAAGATTTGATTGCTTAGTAATTCCTCTTTTCTACTTTTTGTTCAATTGGATATTATATCTGTGGTTGGGATATTTTCTAAGATTCTGAAATATTTATTTGAATAAAAATTTTCATTGGTTCTTTTTATTCTGTTTCTGGAAATATTTCAACTGATTTCTTCTCGGGCAAAGCAGTCGATGTATATATTGAGCTCCGTTACAGATTTAGCGACACGCACACATTGCCTGTTCATTTCAAAACATTTCGAGTGTCCCGGAAACCAAAGCAATATCGTCTGGTAATGAAAGTGTCGTTGAATACTTATCTTACTGGCTAATATTTGAATGACTTTTGGTGAGTGAATATAGTAAATTATAAGTGCAGATAGCATAGAGCAGCTACAAAATTAACAGATTTTTGTGTCATTGAGTAGATTATCTAAAACTTGTCATTGTATCACTTCGTGCCATCTGTTACATCTCAATTATATGTTCCACTCGAATATTCTGTCCCGGAGGTTCTGATCTGCGAAACACAAAGTGCTTCGAGGAAAATTGCTTGATTGATCGTTTACCAACGTCACACTTAAAATCAGCTTCATTCCTCGCCATTTTGAGCCAAGGTTAATTGACGAGGACCACACCCGAGTTGGAAACCAAAATTTCACTCCACGACAATGTGAATTTGAGCATCAACAGATATAACATGCAACAGCCGAGGTGCATGGCGGGTTATTAGTGGCATCAGGATTCGAGTCCACAACACTATCGAAATAATGCCGGCCATGATTTCACGACCATTACCATTCGCTCTCTTGTAGTATGTAACATTGCATAAGAAAGTTTATTTCGCGAAAAGAACGTTAATACACATAGCCATAATGTGTTGGAAAAAAGATCATATATAATAAAAACAAAACTTGTGGTATTTAATGTAAAAATAATCTCCTTTGTTATTCTATAAGAATTAAAAGAGTTATAAAAAAACATTCGTATACACTTCACGAATCACAACAAAAATATTCTTACAACATTTAAGGCCTAATAAGTAAATAAATGGAGTCTAGGATTAAATTGAAGAAAATGGTTTGCAATCCTTGTCTTACTCATTCTTAAGTTAAAGCTATTTAAAGGTTAATATGAGCCACAAAAAAGTCATTTTCACTTGAATTGTGGTACACACATATATCTTTCGATTTTTCCAGATTTAATAATGCTTATGATTAACAAAAATCAGATCCATCGAAGACACACAATTTTAAAAAAAGATGCCGGTTTTCTGCGATCAGTTTTAGTTTTTTAGTATTCAATTTATAAAACAGCTCGGACCCTTGGTCGAACCATTACGTAGCTGGCATCGTCGAGTTATTAGAAAGATGCAGAAAAAAAGGTATCATGGTACTTTTCAAATAAGAGCTCTGCGACGGCTCTCTTCAACAGTAATGGCAAAAATTAAAACGCCTTAATAACTAGACCGACTGGAACGTGTCTTTTTGGTCTCTTTATTTTTGATAAAGGCGCAGCAAAAAGGGACCGGTTAACTTCTTCATTAGAAGCAATGGTCCAGGGTTCGAAACGTCGCTTGGAACCACAAGGCCAAATCTATCCCTCTCCACGAAATTGAAAAACTTCTGAAGCCGAAAGGGGTCACTTCACGCAAATTGGTCAAAAAATTGTTTTTTCAATTTTTTTAAAAGAGAAACTATAAATCGTTCTGCGTCTAATGCAGTTTAAATTTTTCTTCTTGCTAAATTAGAAATATTTTAAATGCTTTTTTAAATGTTGTTTGCATCTGTCAAAATCCAAAACAGCTGATTGCCACTCCCCCTTGAAACCAAAACATGATACACATGCTGCTTTCCAGCCTTATCAAATGATTTTAAATTCATGAAACAATTTATTTCGATCAGTAACTTGTTGAGGTAAGAATTGAACTGAATAATAATAGCAGTTTGTTTACATATCGTATGCAACGTGCTATTTTGGCCTCGTCAAATACAGACAACTCTTTCTGTTAGAGTACTATTTCTTCAATTATATTTTTCATTATGCTTCGGTTTAATGCCCGAACATTTAAGAAAAGAAGTTTGGACGAGGAAATTGTTTATAAAATAAAACTTCTGAAGAAAAAAAAACTTCGAATACGATGAAATCATAATCGAAATCAAAGTTAGGTAAGTATGCTGGTGAGTAAGAAGCATTTTTGATACGTTTAATGAAACTATCCATATCAATTTTGGTCTTTAAATACAAGGTTTCGCTATAGAATTATTAATATGTTGTGACAGTTGTGGTTTCAAACAGCCAGTCCTTAATACTACAATCACTCAGACTTTAACTGATGAAAGAGACACTAATATGTAGGAAGTTAATACGAGACTTTCAAATGCTATGAGATCAATTGGCAAACGGTAGACTGCTGTGAATGTGTTTTGCGGATTTACCTTCCCCAACTTAGCGCTTTTATGAGTTAACCCACGCATTAAATGATGCTACAGAGGAAGTCGCAAAATATTCTATGGCAATAGCTGCTAAAGAAATATCTAATAATTGTGGAAGTCCAAATGTACCCGTGGCTATTGATGACACCTGGTAAAAGAGGGGGCATGTTTCGCTAAATGGTGTCGTGACAGCAGTTAGTGTTGTTGAAACTGGAAAGGTTATTGATGCCAAAGTATTTTCTAGATGTTCATGTAATTTGAGGAATGGAAATGCACACAGGGAAAAGTGTCCCGCAAATTACTTAGGAAATAATGGAGAAATGGAAGCTGAAGGCGCTCTTCGGATCTTCAATCGCTCAGAGTCATTGCACAATCTACGATATACTCAGTACCTGGGAGATAGTGACTCTAAGGCATACAAAGCAGTTGTAGATTCCAAGTCTTACAAAAATGTTAATATTGGAAAAAAGGAATGCGTTGGTCCCAATGAGAAGAGGATGGGGACACGACTGCGAGCGCTGAAACTTAAATTGGCACAAAGCTTGAAGACAGGAAGTCTGTAGGTGGCTGTAGTAAATTGACAGACGTAGAAATAGACAAACTGCAAATATACTAAGATTTGGCCATTAGAAACAACTCAGGAAACTTGTCATCTATGAAAAAAGCTGTATGGACAATTTTGTTTCATAAACTTTCAACAGATTCTGATCCACAACGCGGTTTTTGCTCTACAGGTAACGACTCATGGTGTGGATATAATAGGGCCATAATTAAAGGAGAACAATCTAAACATAATTTACCTGTTGCTGTTATGAATTGTATTAAAAAATATTTAGAGATCTGTCAAGTCCTGAACTACCCTCTAGATGCCTACTGGCAAAACTCAAAATTGTAATGAAAGTTTAAATAGCAACATCGGGCCCATAATCCCTAAAAATGTATATGTACAATTAGGAACTTTACAAACTGGAGTTGTATGAAGCAATATCTCTATTTAATCAAGGATTCATGACAAAATTAAAAATTTTAAATTTATTAAATGTTCAACCTGGATTTTATACATGTCGAGCATTACAAAGAAGCAGATCGTATTCGCCTAAGAAAAGCAGAAAAGGCAGTTTTACAAAGAACCAAAAACGCTAGAATAAAAAAAAAAAAAGACTATTAAAATGATTTATAGCAGATGACCCAAGCAATATAGGCTATGGTGCTGGTATGGATTAGTAAACGGTGAGTTTATACTTTAAATTGCATTTTCTCAGAAAAGTAAATTTCAACACAAAAGGAACATTTTTAAAAAACCTACTATTCTTATAGCTTTGAAACTTGATGCATGTATTACTAGTACATAAAAGAATACGCTAATGAGAGATTTTGTCAAAAGAGTTATTCAAAAAAATTCTAGAGGTTGAAATGTACACAAATTTTCTTTGTTTTTCAACTCTTCACATATTACTCCACATAACAATTTTTTTTAAAAAAAAAACTAATTGAAATTTCAAAAAAAGATCTCATTAAAATAATAACTATACAATAAATGAATACAAGAAAATGGTTATTCTACAACCAGTCAATTTTTTAAAAATGTTCCATAAACTTGGTCATTTTTAACGTTACGGAGATAGGAAAAAGGCTTCAAGAAGTGACCCTTCGAAGTGGAATCTCAGGACTTGAAAACTAGATGGCATCACAGTTTAGAGCTACTGGTTACATATGCCCCCGAAGCTAAAACACTTGCCCCTGTGTGTCTAACCAAGACAATCGCATATAAATCCCATTTAGTGATTTATAGGCTACGGCGCACGCGTCAACGACACCCGCCACTTAAATAGAGATAGCCAATGACGCCAAATGGAATCTGTCCAATACAACTGCGAGGGGGGATGCATATGAATTGTTGGAAAAGCGATCTTTTCTACAAATATCATTTACAATGTTTTTTTTTTTTTTTTTGTCTCAAGACGATGATACTGGAGGGGGGGATATGCGGCGGCTCTCTTCAACAGCAACGCCAGAAGTTAAAACGCCTCAAAAACTAGCTCGATTGGGATGTCTGTTTTTGGTCTGGTTGATAAAGTGCAGCAAAAAGTGAATCAACTTTTTCTTCGGACCTAATGGTCCAGGGTTTAAGACGCCACAGCACTCCAAGGACAATTCTCTCCCCCTCCATGAGGTCGAACACAATCAACGCCGGTGTACCTTTTACTTGTTTGTATCGGTATTCTTTTTTTGTATCGGTATTCTTTAAACAACGCCTTTGTGCTTGTTCCTTAGCTGATACAAAAAACTGCTGCATGTTATTGGACCCATTTATATCGTGTCCCATAGTTACTGAACTATAATTCACAGAATTTATATAAATTGTGCGATAATCCAACATTGATATCAATTTTCTGCGTTACGTTTACATTGTTTTAAAATTATTTTTCATTATTTCGGAAATTACTTACACAAGAAAAAAAATTGTTATAAAACTCTTAAAATTTGACTTTTAAAAAATGGTTGAACGCACAGGTCTTCTGCTTGACTGTAAGATATTGAAAATAATCTCTTACAAAAAATCAAAACTGAAACATTTCACTATCAGAGTAATGTTGACTCATACACTATCCAAACATTCAGATTCAAAAAAGATAAATAAAATAAAGTGTATTAAAAATTTCGACCTTCTTTTAACCCTCAACTTTCAAAGGATGCCTCTCGTCAAACTTTTGTATTTTTTTTTTATCTTCTCTCTCTTATTACGAAAATCACCGTCTGTACTTTACGATCGGAGACTTGCCGCCTTTCATCGCCTCCCTGGTTGCCTCAAACATTCAGAGCACAGAATTCTCTTCCCGTTATTTTTGATTTCTTTGTACTTATTGATTCAACAGTAATATTTTTTTAAATTTTTCGGTTCCACATTTGCAAGCAAGATTAAAAATATTCGAAACGGAAATATCTGATAGAAGAATTAGTTTCTAATAGAAAAAGAACATTAGTCTTCAAGAAAAAATCGAACTCAAATTTCAAATTCATATCTTACGGCTCCCGTCTACCCGCCATTTTGATTTCGCGGACGTAATGTTAATCATATGGAATTTCGACTTTAATTCTCACATCTTTACTATTTGAATGCAATAAAATGCATCTGAAGTAGCAGAAAATGGCGAATGCTTCTGTGAAATTACTTCTTTCCACCGATTTTTAAGAATATTTTACCTCTATTTTAATTATTCGTTTGCGAGGTTTTTACAGTTAAAGCTTCAAAAGTTGGAATTCGTGGAGTTGGTCCAACCGTTAAGCATAAACGTGACTTTAAGACGGTTTGTTATTTCGACACATTTTATAATGCAAAACATAATGACCATTATAGGAACAGACACGCAGAATGCCAGAAATAAAAATATTGCGAAACACGAAGTCTAGAAGGCATTAAGTTTCCCAGTCTGGTAAACAAGAGAAAACGTGACACATCAAATTCGTTTCAAGAAAATGAAAACATCCCACAATATGAGACTCGTGGATTGATAAATATATATGAAAGAGCAGCAGAAAAATTGACTCAATTTAAAGGCATTTTCAAAATACATTCTGCTCAATTAAGCCTACGTAATAGTTGTTTGCTAAGCCTTATTTTCTGAATCAATTGAGAATTTCCAATTCTTCAGAATATACAGATCAAGAATGTTGAATTCTAAAATCTTTTTGTTAGCTTTATAGGTATGGTAATACTATTAACTGTAAAACAGCTGCTTTGAATGAGGAATTTAAAATTTCTAAAATAAATCGATTATTTCTACAAATATCACTTTATTATTCTTTCCATTGCCATCTTGTGACAATCGAAATGTAATAGCTTCTTAAGTACTAAAAACAACGAAAATATTAGACAACAAAAAGAGTGGGAGCAAATAATTAAGAAATAAAAATTGAATAATTAAATTTATTAAAATTGAAGCAAATGATTAGATATTAAAGCAGATAATGATATTCCATTCAGACATTAAAATGAAAGGAAAGGTTAAATCATTAAAATCAATGCATCTCAAGCTGATTGTAATTATGAAATAAAAACGAGATATTTGTATATTAACTATTCTCTAAAAGGAGTATGACTTCAGAATAGAAAAAAATTTCAAGTAAGCAGTTTAAAATTAGATAAATATTTTTACAAGTGGTTAGTGGATTAAGGATGACTCAACAATGGGGGCTTTTTGTTGATGAATGTTCCATATAATAAATAAATGTTTTAACCTTTTAAAAGATTACAAGGATAGTAAATTTCAAGATAACTAAAGAAAACATGGTATGTTTTTCTGGAGATTAACTTGATAAATGTGAAATGACTTTCTCTATAATGAATGATCTCCGAGGCATACCACCAAATTAGCGATATTTATAATATTACGCTATTTAATAGCGTAATATTATAAATATCTCTAAATAATAATAAATAGAAATAAATAGAAAGTACACGTCTTAACTTGGTTCATTGACTTGGTATGCCTCTTTAATATTACAATAATAAAAAAATTGGAGTTCCTTCATTCCAATATAGATGCTTAAATCATTCATTCTGTTCACTATAGAGAATCTGTCTCTGTGATAAATTCTTATATAAAATAAATAGAAAGTACCCGTCTTATATCTCTTTTTCAATCTTTGAATTTTTTTACAGGTTTCTCGTCTTTTATATAAAATAACAAATTTATTTTACTCACTTTATTTATAGGACGTTATTTTATGCAACTGGTTCTTCAGAAAATTCGAAGAAAATAGGGCCCCCCCCCCCTTTATCCCATTCATTCCGTCCTGTCCATGTGATGAGTATTCCATATAATAAGTAAATGCAATCAAAGGCTTTGCAGAAACCTATATTTTGAACGTAATGGTCGCGAAAATGACGAAATAATAAGAAGAATCACGTAAAGGAATTTTTAATGTAAATTACATAGTGAAATGGAATGCGACAAAAGCTTGAAATAAAAAGATACTCTACCATAACCGGTAATTTCAGCTAAGTGTGAATACTGACTGCCATGACATCGGTATTCTCATTTGATACTGAAAATATTCCTGACCAATACGATGTGGCGCCATTTAATGAAATGATACGAAATCGTGTCGAGGCGACGATTGATCACTCTTGCTTTTTTGCCTGCACTCGGACCGTAAAACAATCAATCGAATTTCTCACAGGGACCGGTTCTCTGTAGTGAACAGAATGAATGATTTATACATCTATATTGGAATGAAGGAACTCCAATTTTTTTATTATAATATTAAAGTGGCATACCAAGTCAATGGACCTTAATATTACTTTTAAAAAAAAAGAAAAATAACATTTTATCATAGCAAGCCTACACACAAGCGCAAATCTCTCGGGGGTGTAAAATAATTATTCAACGAACAATCAATTCTGGAATTGAATTTTTCAGAAGTGTTAATGCATTCAGAAAATATTTAACTTTAAGATGACAGAGGAAATATATAATTACTCATAAGATTGCTATATTCCCCCTAGAAGAGATTTTAAAGCTTTTTTAATCGAATGTCTGAATCGGCATACTTAAAATTCTAGGTCAACGAGAAACTTTTCGCTTTGGTGCTTGGTTGAATTAAATCCTATAGAAAGTATGAAAATCATATCTACCTTTATTTACAAACCGTTTCTATTGTGATTCACACTGATAAGCAACGCAAGGGTCATTGGCGAAGGATCTTGTCATTTGGATCCTCGGTCAAGTGACGAGGATGACACCTGATCTGGGACCTATCTCTTCAAACTTCCACACTATACCAACGGGAGGACTTAGGACCTCAATAGATTCAACCAATCGACGAATCGCTAGCCACATGTCCGAGACCATGGCCACTAGACTGCAGCGGCAACATCAGTTTCCATTAACTCGCATTCTTGTAACAGTAATTAAATAACTTATTATCCATGTATATATATATATATATATATATATATATATACGGCTGGTCATCAAAATTGCAACGCCATTAAGGAAATCAAATACAAAAAAGATATTTATCGTACGTAAATAATATAGCATGGACACAAAATGATTAAATTTTCAAGCAGTTTGGGGGATTACAGGGGTGCGAAATAAGTAGAAATAGCTGCCCCCCCTGTCAGCTAAAGCAGCCCTGCAGGTCGCCTATGTCGATACCTAAAGATGTAGGCCCATTATACCGATATCGAATCCTAACAGGAGACGAGCTGTTTCCTCGAAGTCTCCAGATACGTATACGGCTATCAGAACAAGGACTCGTCTGAAAAGACGACATTGTGCCACTCCTGTATCCAGTTTTGTCGTTCGGAGCACAAGTGCCGTCGTCTCTCTCTATGCTGCACTGTCAAGGGAAGCCGAAGTAATGGTCGTCGTGCTGACAGTCCACGCTGTTGCAAATATCGTCGCACCGTACGAGTGGATATCGGGTGTATATATATAACAATTAGATTATTAATTAAAACACATAATAAATAAGAGAACAAATAAAATCCAAAAAATCAACAAGAAAAGAAAACATTTATGGAAATAAGTAAAACAAAAGAATAAAATTTGATAGAAAATTTGAAACAAAATGAATAAATTGAATTCTCAACAAAACAAAACATGCACATTCACATTGGAGACTGAATTATGGGGTTAAACATGTTTTATGGCAATAACCCTCCCCCAGTGCATCTTATGCAAAAATTGGATCACTCCAAAATAAAAATTATCTCAAAGAAAGGATTTTATATATATATATATATATATATATATATGATTCGAAGGATTTCTGTACATATTTTACTTCATGTGAACAAACAGAGCAAAACTTTATCAACTCTGTAACATAATGTTGCTTACATCTTAAGGATTGTTCTGCCTTTGGAATAACCAGGCCTTACATAACATTAATGTAGTAGCGTTCTTCAAGTTTTTCTGATATTTTCTCAAAAACGTAAATCCTACATAGTGCCCACTTACACTTCCCAAGAGATTTACTGTGCATCAGCTCCTCTACCCAGTGGACCTTTCGTAGTATCAGGACTCGACGCCACGATTCGACTGAAACAAAGACGGCCATGAGCTCGCCAGAATAAACATTTGGCTATTACATCCGCACAATCGAGTTGTAATCTAATTCTTTAATTTTACTTATCGAATCCAATGGGAATAATTCGAGATAAAAACCAACGATTTTAAAAACAACGTTTTTATATGGGGACAAAGTTTATTAAAGAAAATTATTGAAATATTAGTTAAAACTGGTCACAAATATCTAAATATTGCGTTGTTAAGCAAGTAAGAACGACCCAAAATTTCAGAGCTCTAACTTGATGGGAAGTTGGTTAAATTAACAATAGAAAATTAGATGACATGATACACACACAGACAGACACACACTATGTGAAATACATAAAAACGTTAAAACTAACTAAAATTAATTAATTCATCCGGTAAATTAAATAGTTGGAATGCAGTTTAAACCAACCAGCTTTGGCGAGTAGAATTATTTGGCGGTATTTGGCCAAATGTGGCTACCCTGGTCCGTTTTACGGACTTAACGTTCAGCCCCAAAAAATCGCCGTTTGGCCAATTTTTAAAATCGCGCCAAGTGGTTGGGCTAAACTGCATTATTAAAAAATATTAGCTAAAACTTGTCGCAAATATCTAAATATTGCATTGTTAAGCAAGTAATAACGATTCCCAAAGTTTCAGAGCTCTAGCTTTATGGGAAATTTGTTAAATTAACGATCGAAAATTTGATGACACACACACCAAGTGAAATACAGAATAACGTTTTAAAAAAGGTCATTTTTTTATTTGACCCAATGTATGCGCAAAGGATTTATTTTTGTTTCTTCGTGTTTTTTGTCCACGAGGTGGAGGTGGAGGAGGTAAGAGAATTATAGGAACACCCGATTCTAAGAGATTTCAGACTGAGAAGCTGAAGGACTTTGAGGCCCGACAAAATTCAAAATGTAGTAGCAATCATTATTACTCCTGGCAGTTGAGACTGAAATTGAGATTCGAACCCATGATTCACCTTGTGCGACTTTGCAATTACACCGAAGACACAAAAATACCAATCGGGGGGGGGGAATTGTATACGAAGCGACTTATCATCAGTGTCTGTAAAACAGGTTACCTAGCAAGATAGTACGTTTTACAGGAAAACAACTACTGGCAAAAGCTGCTCAAATATACAAATAGGCAAGCTAGGGGTGAAGAAACCTGACAGGTGAAATTAATTTTGATTGAATTTTTTGTCACTTTCATTGGAAACATTTTTTTTTATTTACAATGAATTAAAATATCTATCGGTAGCAACAAGAAAAACAAGCGATTTTTTTTTCAGAATAGGGAGAAGGCTCATCAGCAAAAATCTAAAATAGCTAAATATTTTAACGCAGGACTATTTAGCTAGTCTTCAAAAATAAAATGCGCAATTTTCGTTTCTAAAGTAAGTTTGACACTTGAATCTGAATTGTGGTAGCTTTGAGGAATGGAGTCTCTCTTGATTTAGATCACATTAATGACCAGAGTGCGGAAAATCGCAAGATTGCTGCATTTTTAATTTAAATGGGTCCCATATCAGGTGTTATATGAACCTTCATTTAAAATAGGAAAATTCATCAATTCAACGTTCCCTTGTTACACATCCAAGGTAGCCTAGTGGAGTTAGTTGCGAATTCGCGGGTGGCGTTGTTTCCGTCATTTCGTGGAATCGAGTCCTAATACGACTAAAGATTCGCCGTGTTGCGGGGATGATGCATGTTAAATCAGTTGAAGCTTCAAGTCTATCCGTTAGTGTGGTGTGGAAGTTTGGAGGGGTCGTCTGGTCATTTGATCGAGGCTCAAAATTACAAGGTTCTTCGCCAATGGACCTCGCTCTTGCTTCTAAGTTAGGGGTAAATAAATGATCAATCATTAACCCGTCAATCAATTCACTTATTAAATCAGAACCTTCACAACACCGTTGGATGATGACAGGACTCCGGTGTTGTGATGTTTGAACAGAAAATTAGAATGCATTCGGTTTTAATTAATCGAATTATACACAGATGAGAAGGAAAGGGAAAAGTTCAGATTAGTTTTTTTTCTAAATTCCTGCAAAACCTATTAAAATAATCAAATAAGCTATAAAAAAGGTTATTCAAAATGCTAAGGCAAAATGCATCGCTTACTTAATGTAACTATAACTGTCCTCGCATTTTTTTTCTTATTAATAAATCGCTTAGAACTTCAATCTTCTAACTTCTCCATGAAAATTGCGATGAAAGTCTCCCTCATTAAAAAAAGAATATTTTCAGAAATCAAAATTCGAATTCACGAGCTACGGGTTACTGATTGGTTGATTCATCATAATTAAAGTCCAAATCAAAGTTACGAGGTCCTTCGCCAATGGACCTCGTTCATTATGTTCCTTAGTTCAGTTCATTAACTCGTTCAGTTTTTCATTAGTTCTCGTTAGAAGCAATTCGAGGTCTATTGGCATTTTTCTTAATTGAAAGCAGCAAGTTCCCAGTGAAAATATATATTTAGATAGCTTTTGTATTGATTTTTTGTATCAATGGAAGTGTTTTTAAATGAATATTTGAAACGATAAATTGGACTGATAGTTACAAATAATGAAGGAATTAATAATTATAAATGAATATAATAAAGAGAGTAACCTATCTTTAAAACCTGTTAACCATATTTATCTAAAGAAGAACGATAAAAAAAAATGAAACTGTGAATTAGCTTTCCCTGTTATCACATACATGCTTTTCTTTCCTATTACTTTTAATTCGTATGTAACAACTAAAACACTATTTCTGTTAAAAAAATGTTTGCAACGCTTTTTGATGATAAAATAAATGTTTTTTTTATCGCATTCTTGAAATCTGTCGACATTGAAGAGCGCTTGTCTACTCTGAGAAAATTTCACAACCTCTTCAAGAAATGTTACTCTTTGTTTACATTGTGAAACTTATTTGTAAACATATTTCATCTTTTCTATATATCAGTAAAACAATTTCTTTATAAAAATCGTATTATATTATTCATTTATTCTAATATTTAAATAACAGCTTTATCCATTTCACGGAAAGATAAAATTAAATAATTTCGCTTATTTCGACGAAGATTTCTTCTAAGAACAAATAGCAGCAGCGATGTTGAATTATCTATTTCACTGTGATGTTGCTTTTTATGAGCAGTTCAAATGAAATATTACTTTATATCGTAAAAAGAAAGAAATAAAAAATCTCAAGTAACAATCTGAGTGCTTTCCATTTCATCGAAACATTTTACTGTCATCGAACAAGTCTTGTACACATAAGGCAGGTGTTTTTTTTTTTTTTAACTTCATCTTATGCTCAGTTCGTGTGGGCTTATAATACGACTCATAAACTATAAATATATAGTGCAATTTTTCACTATATATATTATATTTTTCTATGAATATGCAATTTTTCACACTTAAAAATATAGATCAACTAAAGAAACAAATTTTAAAATGTGGAACAATGTACAAGGGAAAAAAAATAAACATAAGCAAAAATCAGACATGTATTAAAAGATTTTGTTCTATTTACGGTAATGAAGACAAAATATTATATTTAATATTGGAGTGTTTCTATATATAGAAGAAATGTTTCGAATTTTACATTTTTTGTTTCACACTTGGAAAATAGAAGTATAATAAAAAGATTTTTAATATTTTAAAATTAATAACAATTCAGATGACAACGTTTTTTACTTCATATGGCATGGTAATGCTAAATAATTTTTCTCAGCTTACCACTACTTCGATGAAAACGAAATTGGAATTGGTATTTTCTTTATTTCTTAATGATAACCGATTTTAGCTACAGCAGCAACAACAACAACAACAAAACCCTGCTATTTTCTGTTATGGATTTAAAATAGCTTTAAAATTTTTTTTTGTAACAGCAATAAGTGAGTGCTTACTATTCCGTTTTAAATAATACTGTTCGTGAAATTCCGCTTGTGAAATAATGCATTTTTTCACTTGACATATGTTTCTCTCTCTCTCTCTCTCTTATTTTGTTTTAAGCCGGTTATTTCAAAGTAAAAGATATTTTTATAGCAATTCATTCGAAAAAAACTTTTTTTCTGAATTATAGTAACTATACGTATAGTATCACAACGAAAAATTAACAATAAATGTTAGCGTAAATTTTTCAGTCATGAAATCGAAAAAGAATATACTTCAGTTCTATAGTTTAGAATATTATCCACTTTTTTTTTATTATGTTCTTATGAGTTGCTGTGGTGTTAAAATATATAACTGTGTTGATTTAAAGATTATGAAACACAAATTTAAGCAAGATCGGTAGAAGCAGGTAAAAAAATGAACACTGTTGAGTCGCAGGTATTTGGAAACACTGGTTCTAAAGAGGATTAATAATCCCGAATTATTGTTTAAGAAATACTTCAGATGAACGGAATGTAAAAGATGTATGAAAATAAGATTCTTCATTTGCTAGTTTGTTCTTTTCTATTTATTCTAATCCTCATGAAAATTATATTATGTGCTTATAAATATATGTGTGTGTCATAATTAGCTTTATTTTGATAATTTTTACTCAAAAGTTGGTACAAACCATTTTTATCCATTAGTATGAATTAGAAAAATAATTTTGTCATTTTCTCTTTCAATGCAGGATTTCTTAGAAAATCAGTTCTTAACCCCAATTTACACCTCCTTCTTCTTTCAATACGTCACGTGACACATATTTAAATGGATATTCACGTGAAAGCTGCCTCCCCCCACGCGCATTCCACAAAAATAAATTTTCTTTGTTTCGAGAGCGAAAATTGTAAAAAGATCAAATGTCAAACAAGATGAATTCGCTTTCAAAAGATAAAGGTTGAAATGACGCAATGTTCGTCTGAATAGTCAATGTGGTCTGTTTATTGTATCCAAGGCCTGCTTCTTTCAAAGGCGACGTCATCGCAGGCTCCACAAACGTTGAGTAGGATGAAATTTTCCAAAATTGTACCTCTGCATCGCGTTGGTATTGTGTGACGTCATTTACTCGGAATTGCGGAATATGTTAGTGGCGTCGAACGAAAATGAGGTTGCGTTTCCTTAGTTTTCTCTCGCTCGAATAAAAGCAAGTTTAACTTAAGAGTTTTTTTTCTAGCCAAGGCGATATAAAGGGTTCATATACAGTTACATTGGCTTCCGTTCTTCTGTAGCAAATTAGTAAGCGCACTTTTTGTCGCATATATTTACGACCCGAAAATAATTAACTCATCGAAAAGCGAACGTATTCTCTCTTATTTTTTTTTCACTTCTTCCAAAAAAAAAACCCCTTTGAAATTTCGAATTAAAACACTTAAAATTTTTCGTATTGTTCAAAAAGTTAAGAAAATAAACTATTTATTTTTCTGATTAAATTAACTAATTAAACTCACTTTTTTGAAAGAAAACATTTAGGATTTTTTTTTATTTATGTTTCCCAGTCAAAGATATAATGACTGGGAAACGTAATTAGAAATAATAATAGTTTTGATATTACAGTTAATAATATTAGTTTATATATAAATCATTCTATACATGTGATAAGTACACTTGAATAGAACCTTGACATACCTGAAATAGGCCTTTTAAAATTGCTTATTAATGGACTCAAAAAAATCATATTTTTGGAAATAACTCATTTTTTTTCTTAAGGAGCCTTCTTTTCTATAGTTAAGTTTATTTTTTAACCCGCATCTTTAATTTCTTGACAAAAAATTAATTTTTTCTTAATATCAAACATTTAAAAAATATTCGTTTGAATATTCAAGTTGTGACGGTTGTTCGTCAGAATTTGACTCTTATACCAGATCTCAATCTGATACATTATTTAAAAACTACTAAACTCCAATTGAAAACACGCAAGAACACATCAGATTATTTATTATCACTGCAGAATATATTTATATATATACAACGTCACTCTCTCTAGAATCCCCCAACCTAATTCTCACAATCTAATATATAACTAAAATAAGAAATCCATTTTACCAGTCCACTCGCTCTTAAAATCAAAACTTTCAATGCCTGAAACGATGTAGATTAATGCTGTTAAAGGAGCTGTATCTTCAATTCACAAAACTAATGTAGAATTTCAATTTTAATAAATGCTCTAACCGCAAGTTCTTAGCTTCTATCTCCTTTCATTTTTCAACAATTGCATATCATTTATATATCATTATATCATAATCATTTTTTTTCCTTTTCTAATTTCATCTAATTTATTTAATCACGTTTCGTCTAGGCTAGAAATTATAATTTGATGCATTTCCACTCGATTTAAGTCCTGAGGCTAGAGAAGAGAAAATTATGAATAGCCCAACGTCACAAAGTTTATTATAAAATTAATATCCTTGATTTTTTTTTAATGTCAAATTACGGTATAGGGCAATTTAATTTTCTTTGTCTTCCCATTCTTTGGACTATTCAAGAGGCATTTCCCCCTTTAGATCGGTAAGGTATCTCTGCCATGTCGAAAATTTGATTTGCGCTGAAAAATGCATAAATCAATATAAACATTTCGCAGATTCAAAAGGTCATCTTTTGAGCCGAAGGTTTCTTTCCATTGCGATAGCTCATTGATCATAGACACCAGCCTCGTGGTCTGCCATGTTCAAATCTTGATTCCTGAACAATGGGGGCTGCTGCACATTCAATCTGAGACGGGTGTTCAAATACATTTCTAAGGGAAATTTGAGTAGTTTTACAGAAGCACTTTTCAGAAAAAGTTGAAATTGAACAACCCAATATTCCTACGAGCGCGGTTCATACAGTACTAGGTTTTGACGACATCATTAAGGTAAATTGTTGTTACCATTGTGTGTTGCCAACTGTTAAACTGTGCCAAAACAATTTTGGCATTGTTTCATTAGTTTATTTTGATTTCGCAGCTATTTGCTGTCAAATGAAAATGTAATTGGTACTACGTCGAGATGTCATCATCAATGAGTTCTGGATTCCTCCTTATTCGCCGGAAACCAAGCAACAATCGAAAAAATGATTAATTCTGGTGAATGTGCGCCTTCTTCTTTGGGAAAGGAAAAAGATCAGATCATTGGAACAATACAGTGAGTTACCCCGCTCCTTGCACGGGTACTTTTTTGAGCTACCCTTGAGAGTCACAAGGATCAAAGTCCTCATGCGGTGAAGCATGATTAGATAGAGAAGGTAGAAGCTCAAAGGACACTTAACAATAGTTCAAAATTGTAAGATCTGTCCCCAACATAGTTCGTGTTACTCTAGTGCAGCCATTTCTAACCTTTCTGCGCATTTGCGTAACCAGAAATTAATTTTGGAAGTGCATGTCGACACTGCCATGAAAGAAGCAATTTCTTTAGAATTACCACTTGGTGAAAACTAAAGAATTCGTTACATGTATTTTACTTCTCCTATTTAAAACTGTTCAAAGATTGATATAATTTTCATCATTTAAGGAAAATAACAAAGATACCGTTAGTACAGAAATTTCAACAAATCAGTATCAGTGGGATACAGCATGATCTTAAAAAGGATGAAAAAAACAATTAATGACTGAAAAAACAGTCATAATTTTAAAAAAATGATGTGAGAAGCTCCATAGACATTCTCCTTATTCACCCTTCTCTCTTCATCTTTAAAAACTGATCCTGAAGAACAATTCGAAGACAGAAAAGATTTTTTTTCTTTTCTCAGGAGCCTGGCTTAGGGGGAATAATTTTTTTTCTTCCTGATGAAGCGATATCAGAAGGGGAAAAAAGGCCCATTCTTTTTTAAAGTTTAGAACATTTATATAATAGCATAATGAAAGAATTATACTGAAATATTTCAATTTCAATAAATAATCTTGGGGAGGGGGTGTATAAGTCCCTTTTCAACCAACTAAAAAAAGCCGTATGTTGAATTGAATTCAATGAAATATTTTTTCACTATATAGTTAAAAAAAACCTACATAGTGGACAAGAAAAAAAAAATCTTGTTTTTGAAGTAAGCAAGCAAACGAAGTCAAAGATTACATGAAAGAAAAATTAATGTCACTGCATTGTATTACAAACTCTTAATAAATTCGGTTCACAAGAGGATAAATACAACTTCAAATCAGAACTGCGTTTAATTTGCATCTATATGTATTTTGTAGGTAATGTATGCCCTTTCAACAAACTCCCTGCTAGCAAATGGAAACAAGTACGTTATAGCGTTATTAGGAAGTTCACTGTATTCGTTACCATGGTGAGCCCCCCCCAAACTGCCTAAGTTCACCATTCCGCTATTGAGCATATTTTTCAGAATGGTGCGACGGCCCTCTTCAAAAGCTTCGACAGAAATGAAAACGTCCTAATAACTAGCCCGACTGGAACGTCTCTTTTGGTCTAGTAGATTAGGGTGCAACAGAAAATGACCGCCGGCTTTTCTTCGGACCTATTGGTCGAGAGTTCGAAACGTCGTCGGCACTCCAAGAGTATATCACTCTCTCCCCCGCTACGAGGGCGAAAACACCTAACGCTGAAGCGGTGACCTGGGACTGGAACACAAGATGATAGCGCAGCCTAAAACTACTGGTTGCATATGCCCACGACGCAAAAACACTTGCCTCTGTGAGTCTAATTAATACAGCCTATATAGATCTCAAGGAGTGATATTCCGGCTACTGTGCAGTTGTCGACGAGACCCGCCGCTCAACTAGAGACGCTCAACGATGACGTCAAATGCAATCGGTCAAAAAACTTAATTCAGTTCAACAGGGAAGGTGGTGTATATTAATTGCTGAAATGGCTAGAAAAGCGACTTTCTCAATAAATATTAATTAGAAAATTTCTCTTCGTATCATCACGATGATACTGGAGCGGAAGCACGCGGCGACTTTCTTCAATACCACCACCATAAGTTAAAACGCCTTAACAACTAGTCAGACTGGAATGTCTCTTTTGTTCTGATTGATAAAGGGTGCAGAAAAGCGATCGGTAAACTTTTCTTCGGACCTAGTGGTCAAGAGTTCGAAAAGTCTGCAACCCATCAAGATCAACAGTTCGTCCCCTCCCCGAGATTGAAAACATGTAATGCTCAAACGGTATCTCATGCGAGCTTCAACAATTTCTCTTTTACAAGAAACGTCAACTGATAATCTCAATAAAATTTTCTACCTGCTTTTTAAAATACTTTTAATATTTTAAAATTATTTTGCTCATTTTTTCATCCATGTGGCTGCCATAACCCTTTTCTTTTTGCGTACCACGTAAAGGTCTCACACGTATCCCTTGAGGTACACGTAGTGCATAACTATAGTACATCGTTAATAAATATTTTAATATTAATCACGAAATCATTTCGATTTACTAAAAACTCTATTTAAGGGAACATTTTAGAAACAATTCAAGAAACACGAAAATGCCTTACAACGCTGGAGAGGTTCGAAATGACGAGGTCCGTCGTCAATAGCCCTTGTGTTACATCTCGGCAAGACGTTAATAAAAACAATCAATTAATACAGCTTTGGAAACCATGTTGCTATAGGGAAATGAAATAATATTTCTTAAGACTCTCACATTTTATTGCGTTTCTCTTGGAAAGATTTTCATTATTCTAATAAAAAATACATTTTCCCTAAATATAAATCTATTATCAATAAATATTAAATGAAAAACTTTTTTCAATCATGTTTTTATTTAAAAATAATATTCTTTTCAGATACATATTTTATAAAAGTTTGAGGCGCTTTACCGAGATATATTTTGGTAATTATCGACGCATTAAGTACTACAGCTACTTACTTTTATATGAGAGCAAAACAAAAAGTATGAGCGCCTCCATCTTTTTAAAATTATATATTATTTTACATTAAAAATTATTTTTATATCTTTTAATCCATTTTTAAATCAAACCTTGATTCTTAAATATAAAAAGGCAGTTACATGAACTATCCGTGGGTGTAAAATTTCAGCTCAATGGATGTTAAGTGCGAGACCCGGTTTCCTCAAGCCCGTCACTGCTTGATCATACCACAGTATTGTATTGCCATCACAGTTATACGAGAATGCGAATTTCATCTTGAATGATAAGAAGTGGATTAAATTATACATATGAAGATAGCAAATGAAAAAAAAAGTTTGAAAAAAGTTACTGACAAGTGTCACGCAAAACTAAAAAGGAGTTAAAAATAAATTAATAACAGTGTCGAGAAATTTAATCTGAAAGTATCTATACCAATTAATGTGAACACCATAATCAGTTTGGGCGTCTTGGGTTCGAATCTGAAATCTACCCTCGCATAAATAAAAGAACTTTCGATTGAACCAAGCCAGGAAGCTTCCGCAGTAACGATAGTGAGATATAAGCACTTTTTCTTATTCCTTGAGAATGATTTTAAACAGGAAGTTTGTTGTCAATGCGCAGTAAGATATTCACTAAACGTAATCGAATCGCGGCTCAATTAAAAATTCAGTTTTGAAATTTCATGTTTCGTTGCTTATATTTTTTAAATTACGAAATGTTTTGAAAATCAATAATTACTAAGCATGTTTTTCAGAATTTAAATTTAGTTTTTATACCGTAGAGGTCAAGAAATATGTTGAATAATCTAACGAATATGTGGTGAACAACTTTATATAAAGAAAAAGGAGAGGAAAAGGCTTATTTTCTATATTCTTTGCACTGGACTTACTAATAAATTCGGACTGACCTTAAAAGGATTTGGCTAAGCAATAATATATATAAATAAGAAACATAAATGTATAAATAAGAAATGTTAAGAAAGAAATACAAAAATCACACGCATACGTCCAAAAAGTGTGGTTGTAACCTTTAAGTTCTTTATTAATCAATTTACCATTAATTCCTGCCATAAACTTTATTAGCTTTTTCTGCTTTTTTATTCTAATTCGTCTAGACTTTTCATTTCTGTGAAAGCAGGGTCATACAAAAAAAAAAAATAAATAAATAAATAAAAAGCAGAAAGAAGCGTAATACTGCACAGAGCATTTCAGTTGCTTTTTCTAATAATATTTCGATTAGATGCGCGTTCTGGATCACATAAATTGATTGATTTTTCATAAAACTAGATAAAAACTGGTTTTTGAATGGAACAAATTAGTAATAATTTATTAATAAACTTAAGGCATGCTCAAACCTATCTTTTAAATCAAGAAATAAGTTTTCAACGCTATGCATTATAGCATTCCATTTTTGAAGATCTTTAAAAAAAATTTATAGTAGTTATTTTAAATAAAATTTTTAAATTACTTATTGAAGCAAACAATATATATATATATATATATATATATATAAGTTTACCAGATTTGTCAATCCCTTCAAAGCTTTTAATAATTTTTTAATAGATGTTTTCTATGAAAAACATCTTTGCTAATTTAAAATTTCTACAAAAGTAAACTTCAATTTATTTATATATTAATTTTCAAATTTTATTATATATTATATTAAATTTCTACTATTTGAAAAAGTCTAAGATTTTTATCAAGTGAAGTATTAAAATAAATATAAGTACCCATTTTCTATATTCATAATCAAATTTAAGGTATCGCAAAGAATTTTATACAATATATATATGTAATATTATAAATTTTAAAAAGTCTCAGAATAAATTTTTTTTTTGGATACATAAAATCAATGATTAGTTTTTTTCCAATAAAATAAATGTATTCAAAATTGGAATCATACATAGAGTATAAAATAAAGGACTCAGAATTCTTAACGATATCAACGTAAAGAGCACTACCCATTAATTTTAAAAAAGTACAACATTAAGTATGAATTAGTTTTGCGGTTTACTTCCAAATATATATATAAAGAAGAAAGTGTTCGAGTTCATTTGTGTCACTGTTCAAGGTTGTTGTCAGCAGTAATGAGCTTAATTTTCTGAATTATATTACGATTATGGAATTTTTTTTGAGAGTTCTTATTGGATCGAAGGAAAACTTATACAATCAGTAGTTTGTACCTGTGCATTGATGAATCACTTTAAAATATATGTAATCAACGAAAATAATAATAAAAAAAAAATGATTGACCATAAAGTTAAAATTACTCAGAATTCCACTACTATTGTGAAATCGCCATTTTCGCCTCGAGACTTGTATGCTTTGCTGTTTGGAATGGTTTAGGTACAAGCAATACAGAGAGAATACAGTATTTGATATTTCAGTGGATTGCCAATACTTTATATTTTTTTGATTGCTCCTTCCATTCCATTCAAACTGTTAAAATAGCGCAAAAATCACCTATATTATATTTAACGTGTATTATGGTAACCCTTTTCATCTGAAAATTTTTTGTCACTGAATAAAAATTTGATATTAAATTTAAATTTTCCAAGTATGCTTCTACGGTTTTTCTTTTAATAACAAATTTATTTTTTAAAAAAATCGCTTAATTCAATAATCAAAGGTTATTTTTCTCCTTTTAACTATTGTTTTATCTCTAGTTTGCTTCAAATCACTGTTCCGTAATAAAAACGTAGTGGAACAGTCGCTGCTCTTGGAACCAGGCTATGATTCACAAGCGCCCACGTTTTGTTTTCCATTGTCGCTTCCTGTATCGGCGTATGTCATCCGCTGTCTCCGGAGAAAACCGGTTTCATCCGGTTTCAACTCGTTCCACGATGACATAACGTGAGTCCGTTTCTCAATCAAAGCCGATTTCCTGCCATGACCTTTCACGGGAACAAAAAGGAATTGGAAAAATAAAAAAAACTTTGTTACGGTTCGGGAACCCTATTACATGAGACTGAGTGGTTGACTTTGAAAAATCGATTTTCATTAAAATTTGAAGATCAACGAAAGTAATACAAAAAAAAAAAAAAAAAAAAAAAATTGTAGGTTGAGCAGCGTCAATTTTCTTGATGAAAGACAATTATCGCCCCTTTTTTCTTTTAACAATCTGTGAATCATATATATTTTTCCTGATTTACTATAATACTAAGTTTCTTGATCTTTTTCACTTTTACCCAAACTAATATTTTCATGTAACTTGAGCACAAACACTATTAAGTGAAGAAGATAAATTTCGAATACGAGTACGAAAGTTATAATGTAATTGATCACTAGAAAAATTTATTCGAAAACAACAGTTAGTGGTACGTGTACGAATATAATTGTATCACCTGCTTAAAAACATAACCATACATTTGTTCTGTTGAGCTGGGTGTTCTTGATTATATTCACATACAGAACTAAATTGTGCACAAATATCTGATACCTTAGGATGTCTTAAGGAATTGAAGGATTGAAGTGCCAGCTGAGGTATCGCCCTCGTTACTTGACCCAGCCTCAAAATAACGAGGACCGTTGCAGTAGCCCTCGCGTTGTTTCTCAGACAGACGTAAAAAACAATCGTACATCTTTCGCGCTTTTAATTTAGGAGAAAGGATGCTCAAATGCAAGTAATAGCTCATTGGTGAATGTCGTGATTCGTTATTATAAATTATGTACGAAGTGTGGTTTAAATAACGACATTGACACTGTAAAACATTTTATTTTGGTTGCAAACATATTTACTAATTATCACCTTCAATATATACCCCTCATCTATCTCTACAATATTCCATGAGAATTTCCCATTGTTCGAAACAGTGCGGTAAGTCTACTTCTGTCAGATCCTTCGGGACGCGGGACGCTTTCTCTTACATAGTTTCACTGACTCAAATCTTGTTCCTTTAAATGCAGATTTCACCTTAGAAAACAGATAGAAGTGGCATGGCGCATGATCCGGTGAATAAAGCGGATAGTTTAACACTGGAATGCTGTATTTGGCTGGAAACCTCTTGACAGACAATGCTGAACTACTTGTCCTTCCATAATTCGGTCGTTTCCCCCCTATTCTTTCATGGAGCTCAGGAAGAACGTGAAGTTAGTAATGTTGATTCATAATTTGACCTTCAGGAGCCAAGGAAGATCCACAATCCCAGAAATATTGAAAAAAAAAAAAACCGATCATAATTGCTCTGAATTTTGATTTGCTCTTTCGTGCTTTTTTTGGCACTCGGTGAAGATGGGTTCTTCCAGTGCATGGATTGCCACTGCGTTTCAGGACCTGAAGTAAAAAAACCCACGATTCGCCACACTTTATTATTCTTTCCAATATGTTTGTGTCAGTTTCAATGGCATTCAAAGTGTGATTTTTGCGGGGGTTTTGTTGTTCACCATTTGTCCACTAATTTTAGGCATAATTTTGTCACATACTTTGTTTGTTAAAATTGTTATGTAAAATTTGCCGAGCGGATTCTTTGTCGATTCTTACACTCTCAGCAATCGCACGAATATTTAACCGACGGTCAGATCAAACCAGATTACCGATTTTTTCGGTATTATCAACCGTTTTCGATGAAGTGCGACCCCAGTCGTGAATTATCTTCAGCGTCTTCTCGGCCATCTTGAAAACGCTTAAACCACTCAAAAACAAGTGCTCGTGTTAAACATTCATTGCCACATACACTTCTTTCAATAAATTATACGTTTCAGGAACGGTTTTAAGTTTCATGTGAAATTTCACAACAATTCGTTGCTCACTTATTTTTTCGAAGAAACAAAAAAATAACTCTAATGCGAAAGAAGGCTACAGCTGTACGGAATTGTTTACAGAAACGAGAGATACTACATTCGAAAGAGAAGGCTTCAATCCAAACAGCTGTTGGTTGTTGGCGTTCGCCGCATGTGATACTTTTTTTGTAATATCATCAGTCTCGTTATTTGATATCCCAACCTTGTATAAAATGTATGCATTAATGAAAATGTAATTTCACAAACTTATAGATTAATTTCTATCAGTATAAGAATTGAATAATGATCGAAATGTATGGTGTCGTCTTTTTTAAACTATTTATTGGGAATATGGCTTTATTTATGCCAAATATTATTGATTAAAATGTATTTATATATAATACATTAAATCCTCTTTTAAGTTTGAAAGACACTGAAGTAACTTCGTATGGATTTCCCAATTTTGAAATGAACAAATAATCTCTTATTTATAGGAATAGAGACGAACCTGACATTTTTCTTGTATAACATGTTCCTTTTAAAATTTTTACTTTATTTTTTTTATTTTTATTTTTTGTAATTTAATGTCTTATGTATAAAACGTTTTGCTACAAGAAATTTGTCTGAAATCTTTGGGTAAACTGAAAGAAAAACTTGTATAATAATAATTTTTTTTTCGAACAGTGTATTAGTTACTGCCGCTGCCGAGATCGTGGCCGTTGATGTTTTAGTCGAGTCCTATTTCAGCTAAGACCCTTTGTGTAAAAAGGCCGACACATGTTACATCTGTCGGGACTCTAAGTCATCAAGATGGCTTGGTGGGAAATTGTAGAGAAGGGTGCCAGTACTGATGCCAAACTCATCTCTTGACTATGGCTCAAAATGAGGAGCGTACTAACATTTTTTAAAACATTTTTTTAAAAAATTTCCATAAATAGGATTAAATTATGAAGATATTAAAAAAAACCCAGTTAGATAGATTATTATTTTTTTATCCCAAATACGATTTCTTTTTCTCTTCGTGGCAAACTTAAATGAGAAAATGTGTGATGTCATTTCTTCATTATTTAATTCTACTGTTATTATTCCATCTAATTCAACAGTCAATAAATACCAGACTCTAATTGAAGATGCGTCAGAACAAGATAAAACACTTTATCACTGAAGGATACAAAGATCACTCTCTCTCGAATCCTATTTAACTCATCAATTCTAAATTAAAGTTAACTAATAAAGTCTTAGCTAACCAATTCCCTCGTTCTGATTCAATCACTTCACACAAACAAAGGATTCTTATCTTACTACTTCAAAGTTCGTTTCATTCATAAAAATTAACTGCAATGTTTTATACAACTTCCAATTAAAAATCAGCCTGATGTTATCTTCTGTCACCCTTTATTTTCCTTTTAATTCCATTTGATTTACATATCTCAATCCCTTATTCATTTCACTTCGCTTTTTTCTTCATCTAATTTATCTATCGTGTCTCATTTTGGTCGGAAGAAATTAGTATTTTTATCCAATTCAACTTATTATAAATTCCCTGATGTTAGTGAAGAGAAAATCGCGAATAGCCCAACGTCAGAAATGTGCCATTAATTTTGCTATTGATATGAATGTTCCTTACATAGCCTTTATTTTATTTCTTAAATAATTCATCACAAAATATTTTCACGATATTAAAGATATGGGGAAAAAAACAACATGCTTGCCCAGATTTTCAGAAAACATTTTTTAAAATTTAACTGTTATTTATATTTCGAATCATTCATTCATAATGTACGTACACGTTTCTTATATATTGGAAATGTGCAATCAAAACATCCCACATAACTAAATAAATCTTACTCCTCAGGATATGTCACAAAATGGTTAAAGTAATTTAAGAGAGCGCTTGCCATCGTCTGAGTGCGATATTTATAAAATGCGGCCGTCAGACATTTTGGAATGGTATATTTAGCCTTTCTCTCGACAGATGGTTGGAAAAGAATAGAAAGGGTATCGGAAGCGAGAAAACACGTTTCTCTCCCTTTCCAGTCTGGAGTACCGAATACCCCCACCCCCCAACACCGAGAGAGTCATTGATAAATTCCCTCCATTCTGATGAATACAACCGCGGAAGAATTTAAACTAGAGACAAGAAGTCTGCGGTATGCTACGTCAACTTTCCAGCAAACAGAAATTTTCCAGAAGAATATCCCCCTTCTATTTTTATCGTAAATTACGTCCTTCAGTCAAGTAAAAGGATGAGCTGCAAGTACAACTACTCCTTATTCACGGCAACGCATTAAAAATACATATAAAAGTATAAGTAAAAAAAAAAACATTTTAAATCAGGCTTTTAGTTAAAGATGACCAAAAGGTGCAATATTATTTTTTAAATGTAAAATAATATATAACTTATAATAGCTCGAGGAGCTTTCCTAAGATAACTAGGTAATGATCGATACTTTACCGTAGCTACTTATGTATGAGACCAAAAGAAGTAATAACGCCTCAAGCTTTTATAAATTGGAGATAATTACATTTAAAAAGTTTTTATACTGTTTAATTCATCGTTAAATAAAAGTTTGATTTAAAGATGTGTGTTTTTTTATTTATATTTATTTAATCCTTTTTAGTCTGAGAATTTTAAGCTAAAAAGCAATTATTTGAGCTTTATGTGTATGCAAAATTTCAACTAGTTGAATGTAAGTTGTTATGTGTAAAGCCTTCTTAAGTCCGCCACTGTTTGAGCATATCATAGTATTGTATAGCCATACGTGAGTGCAACATTTCAGTTCTATCGAATGATAGGAGGTGGGTTAAAATTCGAGTACATATTTTGAATTGGAAAGACATATTTTGTACATACATATGAACACAACAAGTTAAATAAATAAATAAAAAAAGTTCCATGCAAACTTTTGAAAATAACAGACTTTACCCCCTAAGGTGCGCGTTTCTTATAATTATTATTAAATTACTCAATTAAGTATAAGAATTAAAATTAACGATGAAATATCGAGAAATGGACAATAGCAAACTTTTCCGATATTAATATTAAAGGAAACGACAAAGTATCAAATCGAATATATTTAAGCTAAATGTAATCAAAATTAAAGGAAACGATAAATTATCAAATTGAATATATTTAAGCCATATGTAGTTTAAATTAAAGCAAACGATAAATTATTAAATTGAATATTATATCAGCCACATTAATTCAAATTAAAGCAAACGATAAAATATTAGATTGAATATATTTAAGCTAAATATAATTAAAATGGAAGGAAATGTTTAAAAAAAATTGAAAAGTGATCTGGTACGCCAAAAGTGATCCATCTAAAACAATATTCCCTTGGGGTGGCTTATAAAAACTTGTAAAAAAAGTTTGAGCATTTGGAGTTTCTAAAAGAACTCGGGCTATTATTATTATTGAATGGTTTTATACGAAGCGTGGAGCAACAAATACTGTAGATCCCTTTAAAATACATAGCCGCGCTAGCTTTGTAGTCATGGTAGTGGATTCGCGGACAGCTGTTTTTGTCGAGTCGTATGTTCGAGCCTTGTAAAGACCCGCCATGTAGCAGGGGCTGATGCACGTTAAATCTGCCATGGCTCAAACTCATCCCGTTGTCGAAGTGTGAAAGTTAGGAGAAGGATGTGCCAGCTTAGGTATCATTCTCTTCACTTGACTGATGTTCAAAATTATGAGGTTCGCTGCCAATACCCCTAGTGTTGCTCCTTGTGTGACGTTAATAAAACCAAACCCTTTAAAATATTCCTTTACTTCCATAAATATCGAAAAATTTCAACTTCTTCAAGAAAACTCTAAGCAGTTATTTATTAGACAATACTTTGATCAAAAGTTCTCTGAAAGTGATGTCGCTCTGGGGTCTAACTTGAGTATTTCCAGATGTTTGCTTGTTTTTAATTAACGTCGCACCAGAAGCAACACAGGCTATTGGCGACGAACCTCGTAATTTTGAACCTCGGTCAAGTAATTGGGACGATACTTGAGCTGGCACACTAACTTCCACACCACGCCAACTGGAGGACTTTGGCCCCCGACAGATTTAACGTACATCAGCCCCGACTACACGGCGGGTCTTTAGAGCCAGTTTCCAGACGTGATGTCGATGAGACGTATTTTCCGCAAAATTTGGTTTAGTTCACTTCAGTGCTAACATTGAAGTGTATTTGGAGCCCAGTTCATTGCTTTATGCACCGAGTAATGTACGTAATCTTGTAATGTCAGTTTGAACTTATACTTTTACAAAATAATAAGAATATGTTACATATCATTGTTACGGTTATAGATATTATACACATTGCGTTATTCCGTAAATTAAATTTATGCAACCCCTCTGGAGTTATGGCCATTTTTCTGATGATCCGAATGTGTAGTCTACCCTTCTTTTTTATTTCTTTTCCTTTTTGTCCAATTGAATATAATACCTATGCTTTGGGGTGCACACCAAAAGTTTTCTAAATATTTTTGAAACAAAAATTGTCATTAGTTTTTCCATTCCGTTTTGGAGAAGTATTGATGTGTGTCCTCTGCAGCAACATAAATTAGCTTTCTCTTGTGCTGGATACTTCTCATGCAGCCGGTAATACTTCCATAGAGAAGCAATAAAAAAAAGAAGAATGGAGAATTTTCGAGAACTACACGGACGATTCTAGCTGAAGAGTTTCATTCAAAAACCTTTCCGGGAAAAGTATATTTACGAATGGCGATTCGTTTTTATCATTATATCATTTTCAAATCAAAAGTTCGTTATTAAGAGGAACACATTCTACGTTCTTTTTGTACCATCAATCAAAAATACAGTATTTCAAAGTATTTTTCTCCATACATTTACGAAGATTGTTCGAAAAGTTTTCATATTTGAAGACAGATGCTCCTAAGGAAAGTTGGTGTTTACCCTTACTTATTACCATCTGTTCGATAGCCTCAACACCAAATCTGATCCTGATTTGTTGATTAGTTTGATTTTTCTGCTTCGAATTGATGACGTTGCTGTTGACAATGAGACCTGAGTTTAATATTATACTCTGGAAATCAAGCAACAATCAAATCGATGAGTTGCTCTTGGAGAACCTGCTCTAAAAGAATAATAGCTTTGTTGCTCCACTTCCCTTAATTCACATTACATCAACCATCTCCCCCAAAGAAGGCGAACACGGCCAAAAAAGTTATGCTGCAGAATTTTTGTAATACGAAGGGTATCTTACTCACGAACTTGTTATAAAAAGTAAAAACAATCAATGGACAGTTCTGAAGCTAATTATCCCATTCCAATTTCTGACAAAATGGTTTCAGTAGCCGAATGGTCATGGTCGCGAACTCGCAGTGGAGCTCTTGAGTTCGAGTCCTGTTTCCACTTAGGAGCCACAGTGTAGCGAAGCTATGCACGTTAAATATATCGAGACACCAAGTTCTTACCCTGATGTGAAAGCTTGGTGAGAGTCACTTCCTCAGATGCAGTCCTCGTCACTTAACCGCGGATCAAAACAACGAAGTTCGCAGCCGGTAGCCATCCTGTTACTTCGAAGTCCGACGTTAATGCACAATCAACTTCTCAAATGAGTTGGATTTCATTCGATTTATGTTGAATAAGAGTTATACATTGAGTGTCTGTTGACGGACCTCGATTTTCGAAGTACATGTGACTAACTTCCCAATATTATGATACTTTTTAATTGTTTGTTTGTTAATGCGGTGCTTAGAAGCAACACGAGGACTATTAGAGATGGACCTCGCTATTTTGATCCTCGATCAAGTGCAGAGGACGACATCCGAGTTGGAGCCCCTCTCCCTAAGTTTCCCTACCATGTCAATGGGAGGACTTGGAGCCTGCACAGATTTAAGATGCATCAGTTTCGATACACGGTGGGTCTTCAGTGGAATCAAAACTCGAACCTACGACTTGACGGAAGAAGCGCCGGCCGTGAGTTCACAAATAGGACCACTCTCCAAGGTCACCAAAATTAGAGATACGTAAAACTTTTTAGACTCTGTGGGATGAAACAGCCCCTATATAATTCTATTTCATTGTCTTTGGTAAAATAGAGAATCCATTTGAATTGTTTTGGATTTGACGTTTTGTTACGAATTGAGATTATCATTGAGTTCAAAATATGCTATTAAATTATGTATCTCAAAATTCTGAAATATTCTCGAATGATGTAAATATACTAGCGTTGGGGACGTGGTCGTTTTATGGTTATGGTTACGAGTTTAGTTGACTTGTACTGTTTAAATCGAATTCCACCTTTATCAATTTTTGGAATGACCGAGTCATGTCAAACTGAACCCGGTCCCAATGTTGTCTGGTGGCATGGAACTTAGGAGAGTGAGGTACCATTCGTGTGCCGTCCTCGTCTATTTACAAAATACGAGTATGCCATCTTTATTTCTGATTACCTACACCCCAGGGTCCCAAAAAGTCTCCCAAAGTCCATCACTGATTGAGAATGCCATAGTATTGAATCGTCATCGGAATTATACCTGTATGGACAATTTCAGCACGATCGAATTATTGGAATTGGGTTAAATTTAGAGTACGAATTTTGAGCTATAAAAACCTTTTTTTACATACATATATACATATGAACATTGAAATTTTAATAAAAACTTTTAAAAGTATAGAATATTTACATTCTACGTCCCGTCAATGTCTATTATTTGTAAATTCATGCTTTATATCATGCTTTTTTACTACTCAATTCTTCTTTCTGTGCGTGTAAAGATCCCGTGACTTTTCCTCTCTTTTGTTTTAAAATCGATTCATGATATAACTATGCAGAAAGATACGAGTCACCATAATGAGCTTTGTACTGAGTAATTTAGTTCTGTTTCTACGTTTTCATTTCAGCAACTCATGACGTGGCGAGGTGGTTTTTATATCGCTCATAGACGTTTATTTCTTCATTCACGAAAGAACTATTATTTTTTTGTATTTCCACCACATTCTTTGAATTAGTATTTTGTGGCACACTCATAAATACCACTTTTAATTACTTCTACATAACAGGAGGAACTTACGTTTTTGATAGAAAAGTCTGATGAAGCCGGTTTCTAGGTTTATCTGAAACTTAACATATAAAATGAAGATTTCACAACGGAACTGAAAGAAATTAAAAGAAACCTAAACAAATGTCAATTAATGTTAATATCACTCATCTCTTTCAGTTAAGCGTGTAAAAGAAGTTTGATGAATATAACAAAAAAAAGGAGATTTGAGACCTACGGCCCAAAAATGGTGACCCCCTCTATTGGCTTTACAAATTTCTTTCATTTCTCTTTATTTCTTGGATAAAGATAATACATTATTACCAGTAACGCAGTGGATTGGGTCTCGAACTTTTTGACGTTTAAGTAGAATCGTAAGTTCGAGCCCAGATTTCATCAAAGGTCCATCGTGCAGAAGATTAACGCGTTTCTGCTGAAAATTCACTTCATTTGGGCTTAAAGATTCCCACGTAGTATAGTATAGAATTCAGGGTTGTTTTTACTGATGTGAGAAGGCCATATTTCGCCCAGTTGCGCCAAAACGCTTGTCATGCAAATAATTATTAAGCGTACATATGTGATCTTGAAGGAAGGAACAGAAATTTAAAAGTAAGGTATTGGTTGGTCTAAAGGAGGGTCGAAAATAGGGAAAGATCGCTAGGGCATTCTGGATGCATGTCACCCGTGTTTTCACCCGTCACCTGGAGACATGTTATGTGACCATTATTCAAAATTGCGAATTTTTCCAAACTTTCACACAATGGCATTGGAAGGACTTGAAGCCTCGGTAGATTTAATGCGCGTCAATGCCGCTTAGTGGCATCAGGAGTCGAATCCACGACTCGAGGAAACGACACTGTACACGAGTTTGTGACAATGATACCTAAGCTACCACAGAAATATGTACTCCTGTCCAATATGACGAAAGAAATTAAATTCAGTGGCGATAAATATACACCATATTCTTTAGTCAAGTTGGTCTGATTCTATAAAGAATGGTCTTCGAATCTGGCAAGAGTTTGGGTCAGCCTTTAACTGAAATTGCGTGTTAAGAGTTTGCTATAATTAAAAGTGTCATCCATTAAAATGTTGGACTCGATTTCTTGATGCGCACTTTCCCAAGACAATGAGAGGGATATCCAGGGAGCTTGTTTGTGAATTCCAGAATGAAATAACTTTCGGAGAGAATCGTCTACCGATACCAGACTGAGGATCATACAGGAGTGAAAGTATTTTTAGCTCATGCAGAAGAGGTGAAGTACCTCTGAAAGCTGCAGACAATATCCAACTGCGCCATTGTGTGTCTGGCATTGTACCAACAAGGAGATGACCAAATATGGCGGCGCTGCGATATGTTTGTTTTTACAATAGGCTTTGCAAAGAAGATTCTCCTTAGCACAAAGTGAATTAGCTTTTTTTGGGGTGGATGGGTATGTGTGTGTATTCAACCTTTCATATATTAAATAAGCTTAGATGCAGAATGCTCCAGACACCAAGTGCGATGTATTTTCTCCAAGATAGGCGACTTTTTTAAATCACGGTGATTGCAGGGAAAAAAAAAATCATTAGTAAATCAAACTACATGATGTAACCTCTAAGACATATAAACAAATTACAACAGTATTTTTCAGATGTTGATGCAGGTGCTAAAATATTTCCATATTTCATATTCCATTTGGCTGGGCAACAGCGGAGATTAAATTAGATCTTCGATTGGAAGTGATTGATCAGCTAGATGGTGTTAAATAATGTTTAAACAAATGGATCTATTCCATTTTTGTAAATAAGTTTCGAAAAATAAATGTGTGGGGAGTCAATTAAATCATAAACGCTGAGATTTTTCATCTGTGTTTGGGAGTCTTTAACGATACGAAAGTACTTTTTTGGAAAGGAAGTATACATAAAATATCAAAACAGATTATTAGTAACAATCAATTATCTCCTGTATGATGAAACATTATATTTTAAAAAAATCCTTCATCACGTTAATGCAAAAATTAACCAGTTCTATTATACATTTATTAATAAAAGAATATATATATATATGTAAATGTGGCAAGTAGAAAGTTTTTGCATTTATGTTACGAAAAAAAGGAGGCTTCAGTTCATTAAATTTTCATTTATTTCACATTAGACATGAGAAGGATGCCAAATACATCAGTGAATACAGCACCTGGTGGAAGTCGAAATTCACGGCTGCAATAATTTTGTAGCAAGTAATCCAATGTATTTTATATGAAGACTAAATGTATAGTAGGGAGTATTTCTACTAGAGCTCGGGGCGTGAGAAATGTAAAATTAGAAATGACACACACACATGCCCGCACGTACGCGCGCGCACACACAGATATATATGTATATATATATATATATATATATATATATATATATATATATATATATGATGTTATATATCTGTGTGTTATCTAAATTCAAAGAAAAACAATCAAGAGAAAAATATTTCAGGAATTCACTAACAATCAAAATAATATTTATGCATTTTAATTAAAAAATTATCTAAATAATTAAACAATTTAAAACCATTAAACCCAAAAAACGAAACAAATTATCAAAGAACCAAACAACTTAAAACAAAGCAAAGTGATAGAAAAGCCATATTTAGAAAATTAGAAATAATGAAACTAATATTGTTCCATACTTTGGAATGGAATGATGAGTGCTTATGTTGGTAATTACTGATCAAACCATCACACTTCAGTTAATTACATTATAAAAAGATGGTAACAAACCAAAAAACAAAGGAATTCAGAAAACCAATCATAGAAAAAAGGTAAATATATTAAACACAACGTCAGTTTCACTACTTATATGTTACATATAATAAGTAAATGTTCATTTGTTCAAAATTTTTTGTCTCCAAATGTTCTTCATTGATTGTTTTGACCGAACGTTGCATTGGGCTACTCACTATTTTATATATTTAATATATAGATGTCTCAACTGTGATTGGTACGGAAACTTCGACATTTTTCGGAAGATTACAGACTGCTTCTTCGTAGATTCACTTAGCTATGAAACCAATAATTCCTCGGCAAGTCCTTTCAGACAACGCTGACTGATTCCAATCGATTTTCTGATCGATCCCTTTAGCTTCGCATATCTCCTTTTTAAAAGTATTCTGGCCAGATGTGACATCGCAGGGAAAATTCAGGAAAAGTTCGTAATTTTCCTCCCAATCGAATTTTCACCTAGATTCCAGCATTTTCAGAGATTTCCGTTTTGTTGCCAATCGCCATTTCTCTTCATCACCAAAATGGTCGCCAAGATTAAGGGGTCATTGCCTAAATTTTCCTTGGATGACTGATGAAATTTCTGTAAATGTCTCTTTTCCTTGAAAGGAAGCATCATCTCGGATTTGTAATAGTACCTTATTTGTATGCGTGTCAGTGTTCGGCTTTATATGCATATAAATAAAAATTAGAAACGATATGGGAAAGAATATTTCACTAAATTTAATTAAAAAAATCAATACACTTCTATATGTGATTCTTTTGTGGAGCAGTGAACATCCAAGCGATAGCCAGTTTCTAGCCAAACGCTATGTAGAAAGGAAAATTGTTCTAATAAGTATTGAGATAAGCTTCTCCTTTTATTGTATTTTCAACAAAAAAGGAAGGACCGATATTTTGGTCGTGTAATATTACGCACTAAATATTCATTTTTGGGCCGTGATGGACCACCTGTATTACACATTGGAGATTTCCTTAGCCTTAAAATTGTGCATTATGCCTATTCACTCTTAAATAAGCACGGAATGTAGCTTCGTCAAAGGAAAAAATGTGATTTAAAAATTGAGAATCATACTCAATGCATTGCAAGAGGTGCATTCTTTTATTTTGGCCGAAGTAACGAACATGTTCGAAATCACCGTCTCATGTTATCATCGCAAAATATAGACATTAGGTCGTCGTTTTATAGGAATGAACTAAACGTTATTTTAACTATCGATTTTTTGCGAATTTTCGTTAATTTACTTTTTTGAATGGCACACCCTGTATTACGGTAAAAAAAATTCTGAATGTTCATTTTATGTGAGCATCTGAAACAATGTTTCCCTGGATGTCAAACAATTCAATATACTTATAGTCGTACAATCGTTTCCACTTTGTTTTTCATTGAGCACTACTCACAAGCTTAAAAGTTGTGACTAAAATGTTAAAAAATAAATTATATTCTGTGAAATTTTAATTATTACTAAGAAACGTTGAAAATCCATTTTAATTGCTGTTATAATTCAAACTGCCTTTTATTTCATTCCCGTTATCTATCAGTTGAAAAAGGAAATTGCAACATGTAGAAGATAACTAAATAAAAAGTCCTTGGTTTTAAAACTATGATATCTGTTTACTATGTTTCCAGTCGAACCAGTTTTAACGACACATTCAGAGTATTCTTTATCAGTTTACAACTGTTTTGAATACGGAATCCAAAGAGCGAATGCTCATTGATAAGTCTGTGTGTCTTTTGAAATGGAGTGCCAATCATCGACACATACCAAGTTATCTCATCCGATATACTTATTCCTAGACTTATTCTTACGACAAAATAGATATAAATAATCATTTAGTCTGACGACGTGGGAACTGAAGATACTAATTTTAGTCAATGATATCCTTTACACTTGGTACTGTAGTCAAAGGGAAAAAATTGGAACATCCTTGATAACTTTCGCAATTTTCAACGCACCTGCTCAAAAGTGGAATCTGTGTTAACGGGGTTCAAGGACTTTATTATAAAATGTATAGAATAATTTACAAAGTTAATTAACTTTTAGAGCATGATTTTTTTTCCTACTGAATTTGAATTTTTTTTTTTTCTCGTATTTGAAAACACTGTTCAAAAGTTTTTGAGAGTCGGAAATTGAAAACAACCGGATTCCGTGGGGGCAAAATTCTTCTTTAGAATATTTCATTATGTTGATTAAAGTTAATTAATTATTCAAATAATACCTTCATTTAGTTTCCTTTGAGCCATTAGCAGTATCATTTATATCTAGTTGCTACGAGAATTCCGAAAGTCATTCATGATGGTTTTCTTCCCTTCTCTCTCTAATACTTCCATCTCCTTGCAGTGTGTATTCCTCTCTGTTGGGAACAAATCTTTACACCATTTTTTCATCCACTTCTCGATATGCTAGAGCCTTTAAATTTGCATACAAACTCAGTTTGGACGATAATACAAAATTCATTTATAAAAATACATATGAACAATTTTTGATAAAATTATTTTTGAAAAGGAAGACAGTTGAAAGACAGACTGAAAATGACATTTTATTATCATCATAAATAAGAGTGATTTTTTAAGCCCAGCAGAAGATTTTTGTCTAAAAACTAAAATGCTGTATGGGATCATAAGTTACGTACTGAGCTAGTTGGAGGATGGTAAACACTCGTTTTTAGTCAAAATTTTTCAGCTGGATAGAAAATGTTCACTTTTTTGCTTACGAGGAAGATAAACTATCATTTTCAGTACAATTTCATTTAATTTCTAACTGACCGAAGACGAAAAACATTATTATTATTTTACACTTCCTTTTTTTTTTAATGTTTTGTCATATAGAAGTATCGGTTTTAAATTTTTCACACACACATACGTGTGTGTGTGTTGCCAATTGTGATATAAAATGTATCAGTAAAATGGACAGTGAAACACATAAATAAAACCTATATCGCCTGATTTTTACCATATTTTCGTTTCACACCGTAAACGATTGAACTGGTTATTACGAAGAATCAATCCAACTTTGATGAAAAAAGGCTTTTCCGAATAAGATATAGCAAAATGTTACATAATTCTGAAATTTCAAAGATGTAGAACGTTTGCTGAAATATTGTAAATATTTCTCATTAAAATACGATCAGAAAACTTTTTCTTCCTAGAAAACTTTTCATTCGACGTTTTAATTCATTCTAGGCGAAAGGAAGAATCTCTACCTGTCAAAGAAGTCGGATGTTCATTAAAAAACATACGGATTCTTAAAAAAACATACGGTACTCCTCCAGCTTTAGCTTACAAAATGAGAGGCGCATGGAAAGTAACAGAAATAACGTGATAACATCTGAATGAGACGCCGTAAAAGATTTCTTTCGGCAAAGGGAGGACAATCTTTCTTTCTTGATCGTATAGGACATTTTTGGTTGCCTTTGACAGATAACTGTTGCAGCAACTAAGTGTTTTAGGCATTTTTTAAAATGTGCGTCATTTTAAGAGTGCCTTTACTTTGGGTCGAACAGCGCTTCTGCTCAAAGCAGATTCTACTAAACATTCCTTTTGGTTAAGCTTATTAAGATAAGATGAGTCACTAATCTAGCCAAAAATGAGCTACAAGCGCGCTAAGTTTTCAATAATCGTCCATTGTAGTGGCTGTGGACCACGGGAATTTTTGGGACGCATTTCTCTCTCTTTCTCTTTCACTTCTGTTAGTGTTAAAACAAAAGATCCAATTGGAAATGTCGACGAATACAGATGCATTCCAGATTGTGAGGGGAAAAAGTTGTAAAAACTTTGTAATTACCTCAAATATATTTTTTCATGTGTATTTAAAATGCCATCGCATTTATTTTGATTTATTTCAAACCATTGCAACGCTTGAAATAGGGGACTATTAAGACAGACCTTACACTTTTTCGTATATAATTAACCTAAGAACCATGCTTTTAACACTTGTAATTACAGAGTAAATAAGATATTGTAGATTTATTTTTGCTCGTCATCGCTATTTTGTAATGAGGAATTTTTTTTTTTGCTTTTACATTGCTATGTGACATTTATGTTTATGTGACACTTTTGTTTAGTTTTCATACGCTAGGTTTCCTACTTTTTGAATCACCCCTGAACAAAAATGTGGAGTAAGCGTTTGACATTAAGGTTAAGCCTAAGTTTATCTAAATCAGCGGTTATATCACACACATAGTAAAAATAATTTCTGCTCCAAAAGTGAATAGCTATTTTTAGAAAGCTAATTCCCCCCCCCCCCGATAACTCTGTCATCGATACCCAAGTGTTCATTAATTGATAAGCAATTTCTTACATTTACCAATTTTACTTAAGGGGCGGAAGAATGAAACATAAACACAATTTCAAAACACTACGTAAACAAACGAGTAAAAGCTGCGCTTTTTATCTTTCCAGACCGAGCGTAACGATGCTAATTTCACCACATGTTGTTGCGAAAGTTGTGGGGAAACAACGACAGCTGCGAAACATTATGAAAAAGGTGACGTATGAATTCATTTCGTACTTTGACGTATCCTGAAAAGTTTTATCGATTGATTATTTATTGGTGATATTTGAGATTCTCTTTTTTGGAAGAAAAAGCACATGTCTATCAGCAACCGAGCCGAGTGTCTTTATATTTTTCTTTCATTCAGCAAAAATTATTTATTGACTGCACACTCTGCACAGTGATATAGAACATTGAAGTATGATTTTTTTTTTTTAAATTTCGCTTCAGGAACAATGAATTACAGTCTGAAGTAGAATTCTACGAAATCAGCCGCTTATTTTAAAGTAGTGTATCGGAAATAAATTGCAATTTAACGAAAAAGGATATTTTCTTAAAACTAAAATGTGCAACTATAGCACACTAACTGTATTTTATACGAAGCACGAGTAAACAATATGATGATGGATCTGTCGTGTTTCCCCTTCAAATAATATTTTGGGAATTTTAAATGTGATGTTGTTTGAATTGAAGATTCCTACCAAGAAATGAAACGAGATGAATACAGATTAGATCTGAAGGAGTGAAGTGAAATAAATAAATTTAAGGAGATACCCCCCGTATGAAAATAATTAAGCGTTCAATGAGGAAGTAGTTGATTATTGGGCTGAATTTATCAAAGTGAAACGTCTGGAATTTATTTGAGTGGGTAAGAAGCTTCAGTAGTGAACAAAGACAGGAACTAAAAATGATCAAGAATCCAAATCCGATTGGTTCGGATCAGTTAAGTAATTAGATAATGTATTAAGCAGTACTTTTCCTTTAGCTGGGTACCAGACAAAAACCATCAGGGTTAAAAGTTGGCTCAATTATCAACAAGAGTACCTGTTACCGATTGGCCATAAAAATATAATAAATTTATAAGTCCACCAATGGCAAATATTCTTTTTGCGCCAACATTTTGCTTGGCGATAACTGCACCAATTTTTAAGCTAGACGGTTTTTGTCTGGTACACAGCTAATGGAAAAGTACCAATTAAATGTTAGATTAACCATTCGTAGATCCGAATAAAATTACTTGGTTTTCTTGCTTCATACTCGTGTGCTTCGTTACTTGCTTCATAACTAAATAAGATTAAGAAGGGAAAGGGAAGGAAGTTCGGAGTTAGATAATTTTCGACCCCGTGGAGAGGGATGACAGTTGGTTTTCCTTGTGCCCGCGGCTTTTCGAACCCTTGACCTCTGGGTCGAAGAAAAGTGGTCCGCTTTTATCAACCAGAATGCCTTTATCAACCAGACCAAAAGAGACGTCCAAGTTGGGCTAGTTATTAGGGCATTTTAATTTCTAATATTGTTGTTGTTGAGAGCATACTCTCCTTTCAGTGTCATCGTGAAGTTTCAAAGAGTTTCATTTTGAATGATATTTGAGAGAAGATTGCTCTTCCCGCCAATTCTGCAATTGATATTCATCCCCAGCCTATTGTATTGGCCTTTGCTTTGAACAATTTTGAGTCATCATCGGCTGTCTCTAGTTGAGTGGCGGGTCTCTTTGATACATGCACAGTAGCCGGTATATTGCTAGTGATTTATGTGCGGTTGTCATAGTCAGACACACAGATGAAAGTGTTTTTTCTTCGGGGGCACATGCAACGAGGAGTTAGGGACTGTGCAGCCATCTAGTATTTGACATTTAATGACTTTAGACCCCATGTGGAGGAAAATAGTTAATCTTGAAGTGCCAGCGGCGTTTCGAACCCTGTTCAATGGGAAAGTTAACCAGTTGTTTTTTGCCTCGCCTTTAACAACTAAACCAAAGGCGACATTTCCCCTTCCAAATTAGTTATTATTAAGGCGTGTTAACATCTGGTGGTGGTGTTGAAGAGAGCCACCGTAGAGGTAATAACGGTGCGTTGTAACATTTAAAAAAATTAAAGATAATTTTCCTTTAATCACGCTTTGATTTAGTGAAATAATTTTACATTTCGCTGCTCAAATTACCCATTTATATTACATGTCTCGCTTTATATGCTAATTTAGAACTGAATATATAACAAATTTCTAAAATTCATTAATGATAACATGCCGAATGCAATGGCTGTTGTCGCAAACAAGCAATCAGAGAAACTTTCACGACTACTTTGATTAGCATAGCAACAACAAAATTCTAAAAACGTTGCATTCAATGCTGAGAAAAAAAGCCTTGTTATCAGTTATCGAGAAAAGAGAATTTCTTTGATTTTCATATATACACAGTCAATAGACTTATTTGCATGCAAAAATGTAATCTTATTTTCTTAATATTTTAGAAAACATTTAATAAATACCCATATAATTTTGTTAGAAGAAACATCTAGTATTTTTGAACGAGGAAAGGTACCGACAATAATTTTTGCTTCACTGAATAAAAAAATAGTTCTAATCGATCAATGGCAGTTGTGTCTGGATGACATTTACAACAGAAAGAGGACATTCTGTGAAATAAGGTCATAAAAGTAATACATCACATATGGAGTCAATTTTCAGAATATTTTTTGATACTTTTACTTTGGAAGGACTGTTATTCAATATCCTTTTCTGTAGAAATGTTACAGTTTTCGAGACCCTGGCCGATTTAATAAAAAATTAAATTGGTTTGAACATCCGTTTCCAACGAAAGTGATTGCGTTAAATGAGGATACTTGATACAATCGATGCCTCCATCATTTTTTACAGGAAGCTGAGTTTATCGTTCTGTGTTTAAATGCTTATAAACCATACATTTAAGTTTTTATAATTTTTCCTGTCTTTTTCCAGAATAGATACTGCTGTAAAATTCATTCTTTAAGGCTTGAAATTTAATATATTTTTACTTCATATTTGAATCTGTTACAGATTTAAATTTCGGCTTTCGCCTGACTACTCTTTCGAAAAACTTTTACCAAGAATGAGATTGTGGATATTCTCTAAAATTGAAATCAGCGAGATGGGATTTTAATTGATCGAAAATAGGTAACATTAAAAAAAAAAACATTAAATTGTATTATTTCTTGAAACAAATAACTTTTTGCCTTGTTAACATACTTGCACTTATTGTTTATAACTTTAACAACTTTTTCATATTTAAGCATAAACTTTATGCATAGAACAAAAACCGTGTCTTGTATCTTTGGCAGGCATTTATCATGGTATTGATTATCTACTAATTATACAGACGACATTTATTTTTTTACCTCACTAACATCAGCTTCTCGCATCAGCTTTCTTCCAGTCGAAGGAAGAGTATAATAATCCTTTCATTCGTACGTCCTACACTTCCTCGAAGCGTAGGATTTCTCAGAGGTTGATTCAAGCACACAGATAAACCCTAGTGCTTTTGGAATCACTTTTCTGCAATGATATCGATGAATCTTAGCATCCTGAAAAAAGCTCATCGTCCATCAAGAAAGAGAAATCCATTTTGGAGAAATAAAAAAAAAAATGTGTTTCCTCAATAAGCTCAAGAGACTTGCCGCGTTGTATTCGCCGGAATGGTAGAGAAAATACAACTGTAAAATAATTTCTTTCATAATTTTTGTAATTTTTCTTGAAGCTGTACACAAAATTGATGTTACTGTTGATGAATGAGAATTAATTAAGCTTATGAAGTTAAGAAATTAATTAATTAAAGTAATAGAAATAATTTATTTCTATACAAAGATTTTCCCATTACGGAAGTTTAGTTTCTTCCAATACCTAATTTCTCACCATGAAATTAACTTAAATTTAAAATTCCACACAATTCTATTCAAAAATTTATTAATTGTGGAGGAATTTTAAAAAAGAGTACTCCAATGTTAATATTTCAACACTTTAAGCTATAAAGAATTATACTCATTCATTTCAAAAGATTTTTTGGCCAAATGATATGCATTTTAAGACATAAAAACCAACTTGTCTTGTCCAATTGCGACAAAAATGGGTAAAGTACACGTTGAAAAAAGGAAAGATTACAATTTCAAAATAATTTGAGGATTTTTTCCCGAGTTCGATTGATAAGAATTACGCCGCTACTGATCTGAACTCAAGCTATCACCCGGACTGATAAAATTCCTGGATGGTGTCCTGCGAGATTTACTGAATTGTCTTCAAATGTCAGGTCAGATTAGCAACATTAAGCGATGTGATTGCAGATGTCTTCGCACCAGATTCCAAATAAGCCCCACAGAGGAGCGATCAGTCAACCTAGCTGTCCAAGAAAGTGTTCGGCAACCTTAATGACAATTCATAGCAATACGTGTCGTGTGTACGTGTATGGAATGATAAGAATTTTCATCTATAACTCGTATTTGTGTGGTCATAATCCTTTTCATTTTCCGATGGCTTTATTATTCACTTCATCACTTCATTCATTGACAATATATTTGATAGAATATTTTATATTTCTTGAGGTTAATTCATAACTTTACTATAAAGAATCATGTTTTGAATACATATAAAACTCTTCACACTCATAGAGGCGAACATACGAGTATATGATGAATTTTTCTTTTTAAATCTGCCTTTTGCATTACATTTATTATCAGTTTGTTCACGTTGTAATTTCATTCCTTTGATACAAGTATTGCATAATTTTTATTTTTCGTCACTTTTTTTTTATTTTTCTGTTTGTCTACTACTCTCAAAAAGAGAATGATATTTTCGACTAGATATTCGCGGCTTAAATTCTGCATTTTTTACGGTTAATATTTCATTACAATTGACAGGTGAAAGTTTTTCATCGTAATCGAAACTAAACTCTTTCTTTGTTTAAGTTTGTATTTCTATTGGCAGCGATAAGTATTGTTTGTATTCGATCCCGTGATGTAAGCAAACGTGGCACTGATATCTGGCGAGTAAAGAGCATGTTGGGCAGTTAGTAGAAAAAAAAGCTGTAAAGGCACAGTGAAAAACGATTTAGTCAATTTAGTAAAAAACAGGTAAATATACCCGGGCTACATACAGTTATGGAGGCAGTTTTACTTATCTTAGTTTACCTCCATAGCGGGAATACTTTTACAAAAATTCCGGGTGTATAACGAGTGAAATCAATCTAACACGGAGAATAAAAGTAGATAATAATTTATTGACAATTATTCAAGACACGACGACACACAGGTAGCAGCGCTTGGACAGTAACAGCTCAAACAGAAACACAGTACTTTAATAAGGTAGCAACACATATACAAGAACAAAAACAACACTTGTAAATAATGATAGTCCTAATTGTATCTTTCAAAAATAGACCATACTGAAAAAAAATTGATTATAAATTTTCAATATGTGTCTCGTTCTAACGAAATTTCCTTACATCTAATTTTTTCCCTGGAAAATTAGTTCCTCGGAAATCCATCCACCTTATCCTATCCATAATATCCTACTGCATTAAAATTACATTTTTCTTCAGCATAGAAAGTAAAGAGTAAACTAAAAAAACTTGAGGACTAAACTATTGGTTTAAACCGTACTATGAAATTTAGTATGGTGCATTTTATGAACGCTCTCCACATAGGAAACTTTCGTATCATTCTCATCTTTGAATGAATCCATCAATGGACCATTGGCAGTAAACCTGTTTTATCTGCAGTAACTCCAGAATAGTTTTGCATCAATGGAATTCGAATAAGTCTGTCTTTCACTTAGATTGTAGCTTACAGTATCGCTTTAGGGAGAAGCAAAGCAATTATTGTCCCATTCAAGGAAAAAGTAAGTCGATTGTAGATCCCGCCAAAGACTGGTTGTGACTCACAGCACAGCTTCGAGGCGGCTCGAAGGCTATTAATAAACTTCTCAAAATGCAAGAGGAAAGTCCACAAAGCCACACCCAAGGGACAACTGAGATATCAGGGTGCAGCCACAGACAGCCTGCCGACGGGACTGCATTCTTGCACCTGTATCGAGAACAGGTTGAGAAGGTCATTGGAATCTGCAGGTGTGCGGTTGACAGGTCAAAGGAGCCGCCTAAGACCAGAACAGAATGACGCAACAATTTTCGCCATGATTTATGAGAGCAAATGAATGCGTAATAATTAGAAGAAAAAGATTTCTGCTGATTCCGTATTCACAAACTGGTAAGTTATAAAAGATCGGATTGGTGCTTTGTATAAATATAGTTTTGAAATATGAACAGTAATCTATTTGTTTTATTTTACACAACTGTCAGAAATACCAATTCTCCATATTTAATGTTACAAGGGGCGCTCAACAAGTCCTTAGAAATTTTAAGAGATGGCGCTCGTAGGATCGAAAAATGATTTGTTTTTGGAAAGCATCATGACTCACTAGACAGCTGTACGTCTCAAATACTTGTATTCTTGATCATTACGCCTTTCGCGCCTCAAAAACCCTTCGTCATAGCTTTTCCAGCTGATAAAATTAGCCACACATTTTTGCAGCTGATTCATCGGAAGTAACCCAACGTTTTGATTTTTGCTTGGTTTCCGGTGTATAACGATGAATCCATTTGTCATCGATGGTAATAACTCGACGCGGGAGCAATCAAATTTTGATTTGGCAGCAAATGACTACCAAATCAACAAATTTGTTTCTGCTCCGTTTAACAATGACAGCACCCAAGAGTAACAACAATTTACCTTAATAACATAATACCATCTGTCTTCAAATACAAGTATTTTTCGAACCACCCTGGTATGCAGTTTATTTTCAGACAATGAGTAAGTAATTATTAATTAATGTCGCACTTGGAAGCAGTACGAGATTTATTGGCGGTAGACTTCGTAATTTTGAATCTCGATGAAGTGACGAGGATAGCACCTGAGCTGGCTCCATCATCTCCAAAATTCCCCACCACACCAAATGAAGAAGTTGAAACCTCAACCATATTTAACGAGCCTAATCCTCACGACACGGTGGGTCTTTAGGGGCATCAGGGCACGAATCCACTGCTCTGCAAAATAACGGCAGCTGCAAGTCCACGACCATGGCCATTAGGCTACCGCGGTCCTCCAGTTTCAGAGAAATTTACTTCGGACAATACATTAGGAAGTTCTTCTCGAAATAAAGTTCTTAGTGGGGCATGCAAGAACTATGCGATTGTTGTTTTTGATTGATTTGCTTAGGATGCTGAGCAACAAATTCTGTTATCCCTTTCAGAAGTATTATTTTAGCTTAGTAAATATAAAAGTATTTCATCTTTTGTAAAAACATTATAAATATTTGTTTATTAATCTTTGCTTTATCCAAAAGTTTTCTGCTTTGTAGTTCGTTGTATTGAACGTTTCCATTTACCTATTTCTGCTTGATAAAAGGGTCTGCTATCCACTATCAATACTCCTCCTTATTTTGAGTCATCATCAATTGATGAGGTCGATACATCAGTTGGCATCCCACTATCCACATTTTTTTTGTGGTTCTAAACATGGAGAATCCCCCCATATATATATATATATATATATATATATATATATATATATATATATAAATCCTAATTTAATTCAGTTAAGACGATCACTCATAAGCGTCTACTCTCCGAATTTTGGAATACATAAGCAATAAGCTTGGTAAGTGGCTTCTCTTGCGATCCAATAATGATGTATTCACAGGAAAGTGTTTGCTCGACATATAGTGATACCGTGTGACATATAATACTGCCGTTAATGACTCGAGCCGGCACTGTATAAGTCACTATTCCAAAAAGTTAAGAAAACAGCTAAAAAAAATCTCTGACATACTAGAAATTGGCAAGATATATTACCTCAGAAAAAATTAAGATGCTTTTATTTCAGTTGTAACGAATCACTGTCTCATATGTTTTCGAGTAACACAGAAGATGCGATCAAAAAATCATTCAATTTAAAAATTTTGGGGCGAAACCAACCACAAAAATTTATCTCGGTTTTTATCCATTTTTGTTATGTCTGTTCAACTAGAACGAATTTCACGACAATGCAGTAATACATATAAGCTGAATTTAACTTTTAATTGAACATTTGCACTAAAAACATTATGTTCCATATGCATTTTTATGTATAAAAATTTAATGTAGTAAAGCGCCTGCAGCTATAAAAAATGTTAACGATTTTGCCCGACAGTTGAAGACAATTTGGCATTGAAAAAAACCCAGAGGGGTACCAACCGAGAATTTCATAAACCTAATCCACACCGGGTGACAGGCGGCATCTAAACTAGCCTTATCATCTTGTAACGGATGGACTTAAAAATAATTATCAAATTGTTCTGAAATCGCAATGGTTTTTCCCTGTCTGTTCATCCTGTCCACCCACATCTTTTTTTTTTTTTTTATCGCAGTAGCACATCTTCAGTTTGAATCGATTTTTAAGTCTTTGAGTGAAATCCACCTCCTTATGTTCTCAGTGATGATACAACCAAGGATACGCCAATTACGTTTTATCGAAAACTTGTTCTTTTGCATGCCTTGATGAAATTCAGGCATGGACCGATACATGTTGGCCAAGTCTAACGTTTGAAAAACAGTCCGCGGGTCTTGTTGGTTAAAGTAATCGTTTTTCATTCGTGCGACAAAATACATGAAGTCCAACTCAACTACAACATCTTTTCTATCAAAAAGTCCCCATCTTCTATCAAAAAGTCCCCATCTTCTA